>CM020182.1:12494237-12521008 GCA_009805545.1 Oryza longistaminata | reverse complement strand
CGGCGGGCAGGGCGCCGGCCTGCAGGCGGCGGCGCTGGACGACGACGAGAACAGCTTCGTCGCGCCGGAGCTGATCGACAACAGGTACTCCGTCTGCTTCTCGCCGCCGACGTTCCTCTGCGGCGGCGGCTCGCACACCTACGACGGCGACGACTACGATTTGTAGGTAGTGAGATGAGCAATTAATTCCCCAATAATTCGTGGAGATTAATTACTGGTAGTAATTAACGAGTGGGCGGATGCATCGTATGTGCTGCTCTTGTACGAGGATTATTTGTATCGTATGTGCATGTATATATGTGCTCGATCCATCGGAAAATCGAGGAATTATATGTTGATCTATGATGAAACTCATGTGTATGATGCTGCCCCAAAAGTTAATTAGTGGTGTATAGCACTGTGGCAAATGCATGTTTTGTCGTCCTCTTTTTGTGTTCGTTTGTGGGCTCCACACATGATTAATCTGCTTGGGTGTTAATTAAGCTGTTAGTCCATGATCTGCATAGATTAAAAAGTGTTTTGGCTTTGTGCAGAGGTCAAAGGGCAGGAGTTCTCTTCCACTAAATTTTACAGACAAAAGAGAGAATTTTATAAATCCGCATATACAAGCATATACATTGACCAAACTATCGTAAAACTATAGATTTAAAGTGTTGCACTATAAAATTATAGATTAAATTTATCACAAAATTATAGACTTAAGATGGAATATCATAAAACTATAGATTAGGTACCAAATTTATCTCATAACTATAGGTTTGAAATTAAATTTAATCACAAAACTACAACGTTTATACTACCTTCGTCCCAAAATATAACAACTTTTTGCTATGAATCTGGACACACAGTTGTTCAGATTCATAGCTAAGAATGCTTATATTTTGGAACGGAGGGAGTAGCTCCAACATAACGGTAATACTAGGGATCTAAACTTCAAAATATGTAGTTTTATGATAACTTCAACATTAATTTATAGTTTTGTGATACTTACTTAGCATTAAATCTATAGTTTCGTGATAAATTTAACGCTAAATCTTTAGTTTTCTGATACAATACTTAAATCTGTAGTTTTCTGGTAGTTTGGTTAAAGTATCTATGGCTTTGTAAAATTTACAGACCAAAAGTACTGGTTATGGATTAATTTAGTTTAAGTGATTACCAATTGTCATATTAAACCAAACAGAATCAGATCCTTTTTTATTTCAGTATAAGTACTGGTTGTTGATTAATTTGTCAAGCTAGAACAGGTAATTAATATGTTCAAAATGAGAATTCGGATCGATCGATAGGTGTGTATAACAAGAAGAATTCATAGTTTGGCGGGTTGCTTTACAGCAACAGCTGTCTGTACAAGAAATGTGCAACATATATACTGAGATGCACATACAGTTAATGAATATATCATCTTGGCTTCCTAACATGATTCCGATTTTTTTTTTTTTTTTTGCGGGGATGATTCCGAATTTCTTATCAGCAAGCACTATCTGTTCATTAACTGTCCAGTGTGTTTTTTCTTATCTCTTGTGCTGAGTGCTGAGATCCAAGTATCTACTATTCCCTCCGTTTCATATTGCAGGTTGTTTCACTTTTTTCTTAGTCAAAATTCTGTAGAGTTGATCAAGTTTAAAGGGAAAATTAGCAACATCTAAATACCAAATTAGTTTCATTAAATCTAACATTAAATATATTGTAAACCATTTGACTTTTTTCTTAGCCAATCATCTTTAAATTTGATCGAGTTTATAAAAAAAATATACTAGCATTATCAATGCAAAGCAAACATATTATCAAAATATATTCGATGTTAAATTTATTTAAACTAATTTGGTATTGTTGATATTGCTAATTTTTTTTTGTAAAATTGGTCGAATATAAAGAATTTTGACTAAAAAAAATCAAGATTTATAATATGAAAAGGAGTGAATACCTTTTAGTAATTTATTAAAAGCACATTAATATGGTCCATAACTTTGAAGATAAACAGAAAAACTTTAAAACTATACTAGTAGTACTTATGTAATTTGATTAATTAGTTAGCTCTACACATAGACGATCTTAAATTCCATTCTTCACAGTAGCAACACTTAAGACTGCGAGAAAGAATTTCCAAAAGGAAACGACACGCGTGTGTATCACCGTCACCATGATCAACGAACAAAGATCATACCATAGGATTTCACACTAATGTGGCCATTTTTAGTTACAGCCAAGATAAGGTCATGTAGGATCGTAAAGGGTCTTTTTCACCCCAAAAGCTAGCTATTAAGGTGAGAGGCTCCCCCACTTATATCTTAGGTCATTTACCCTTCCACAACCAATGTGGGACTATTCAACAATCTCCCCCTTCACACATTGGTGTCCCTTAGCCCTTCACCGTCCCTTCACCGTGTATAGGCCCCACAGAATAGGCCCACGGTCCATCAGGTATACAGGCCCCGCAGGCACCCACGGTCTATCAGGCCTTCATACACTATGTCTATCGGGCTAGAGATGTTAACCTAGCCAGGCTCTGATACCAATTGTAGGATTGTAAATGGCATTTCCCAACCCTAAAAGCTAGCAATTGAGGTGAGGGGCTCCACTTATATCTTAGTTCCTTTGCCCTTCCACAATCAATGTGAGACTATTCAACAGGTCATACATAGAGATTTCTCCCTATAGTTGACGTACCTGATGGGCAACACCGAACCAAAGTCTTAGGTTGGGTTGGATTTTACCCTTCCCATATCCCTAACTCATGCACATTTTATAATCGAAATCGGGTCGGACATGAGTAGTACAAAATACAGATACAAACTCGGATAATATCATACACAAATACAAAATAGATACGTATCAAAACGAATACGTACACTGTCGATTACATATACTTATTTGGATATCAAGTTAAAGCGGCAACCATATATCATATAGATAATAGCCATTCAACCGTTCCATATATCTACAATGTGATTAAATTAGGCCATTAAGGGATCAGGACATACAAAGAGCATGGAGTAGAAGCCTAGCACAGTACCTCACCGTATCACCACATATAATTTATCAGTGTAAATCAACATCCACATAGACTAATAGATACTCATTCATAATATCACCAATTCATTGTACTCACAAAATAGTAGTACCAATTCATATTAAAAAAAGTACCTCACAAAATCGCATGCATAGTTACAATCAAGCGAAAAGATTAATTTATATGACAATTGATGAGAGATCACCGTAATAGTGCTCACTTCTTGCTTAGTCAGTACTCCACAAGAATCAGGATTTTGGGGATTATGTGCCTGAAATAGTGAAGTGTCAACTATTCATGTGTTTTCAGCACGACGTTTGTTTGTATTCTTGGATTCTTCTCCAGTCACTTGCGAGCCCACAGGATAACGTGTCGATAAGTACTGGTTTAGTAACAGTGAGAGAAAATTAAGCATATGACCTTGTGGCACCTGATGTTAAATATATTGCTTATTTCTGACGAGAATCTTCATGTCCAATCGTGTATTTCCCCTAACCTATCCTGTGTAGCTGAATAGGGAGATTCCAAATGGGTTCCTCTCTGTCTCCTACAGGATAGCGATATAGCTAACTCTTCTCCTAATTAAATAGCACGAGGTGAAAGCACCAGCTGGTATCAGGGTATGCTTGTTGTCTTTCTGCAGCGATTTCGCTAGAAATCTGTCGTGTGATTTTTTCTCGGTGATTTTACGGATTTGCTGACCGCATGATGGTGGAGGCTGCATGCGTGGTCAGCCAGTTGGGATGATCTTGTTCGCACTGTGCTCGTCCTGGGCATGAGGAGTGGAGACGATCGCCGGACGGGACGACCTTCTCTGCACTTGAATCTTGTGCGTAAGTCTGAACCAAGCCAAAGCTTAGGATCCCACACTAGATTACACCACCATGCGGCCATGCCTAACAAATCTACCATCTCTAGAAACCTGGTCTATTCAATTTTTTTTATATATTTGTCGATAAATTTTTTCTAGAAATTTGACAGATGTAATTACAATAAAATCATAGTGTAATTACACTGTAACTTGTATATAATTACACTGTAACTTATATGTAACTAAAATTACAGACATATATAACTAAAATTACATTTGAAAATTCAGTTGATATGATATGTAAGTGCACTGCAATTTTAATAAAAATAAAGTGTAAGTAAATATGTATTTGTTATTTTCTTTAAAATATAAAATTACAGTCCTATATAACTAAAATTACATTTGTAAATTCAGTTGATATGACATGTAAGTATTTAAAATATAAAATTACAGTCCTATATAACTAAAATTACATATGTAAATTTAGTTGATATGATATGTAAGTGCACTATAATTTTGATAAAAATATTGAATAAGTAAATTTGTATTAGTTATTTTATTTTTTGTAGTCCGTTGGATATAAATCTAAGTGTAAAAAAAATCTGGGTGATTTCTTGTTAAAAATCAACCGACAAATGTGTAGGCAATCCCGGGCAGGATGGGGAAATATCCGCCCTGTTTTCCTCAGACTCCTAGTGCTACCCCTGCTCTGTCCGATCCAGTACCACCATACCTCTTATCTAGCCCAACTGCAAGACTGCCAAAAGAAAACACAATATCCAACATTATTTAGATGAACCATCATGCGTTGTATTTAGTGTTGTCAATTATATGAAGGTATAAATGCTACTTCCTCCGTTTCATATTATAAGACTTTTTAACATTGCCCACATTCATATATATGATAATGAATCTAGACATATATGTGTACCTAGATTCATTAACATCCATATGAATGTGGATAATGCTAGAAAGTCTTATAACCTGAAACAGAGGTAGTAGTGTAGCACGCACTTCTCATGCGATCCACTGTACTCCCTCTGTTCCTAGATAGTACTCTCTCCGTCCTATATTAACTTTGTATCGGACTTGCACATTATAATATTATGAATATAGACAAATCCTCTGCTAAGATTTGTCAAGATTAGTAGTAGTACAGTGTGTAACATCCAATGACAGGTTTTTATAAGTACTCTGGGATGGAAGTAGTATAAGTATTTCTACATTGCAAAGAATAAGGGTGATGGAAAAGATGTCTTTTTAATCACCTTTACTTGCTAAATTTTGAATTTTCAATTGCTTGTTTTCTCCTTCTAATTAAGTAGCTGATTGGCAAAAATGCTTAAATTATCATGTATTTGCTAGGATCAATGTGCTTTAAATTATAAGATAATCCAAGAAATGACATTGACTAGCGTCCAAATCCAAGAAATGCCATCGACAAGTGTGAGTTCCAAGAAATGCCATCGTACAAACGATTTTATCCCAAAAATACCATCGTCGTTAGGGTTCCGTCCATCCCGCGCCGTTAAATTTATTGTTCATTTTATAGCACTTAACGGCGCGGGATGGACGGAACCCTAACGACGATGGCATTTTTGGGACAAAATCATTTGTACGATGGTATTTCTTGAAACTAACACTTGTCGATGTTATTTCTTTGATTTCAACGCTTGTCAATGGTATTTCTTAGATTATCTCTTAAATTATGGGGCAATTTCGTTCTTACCCCTACTTCGATGTCCAATATTGATTTTGTCCCTATTTTTTAGGGTTTTCGTTCTTACCCCTACTTTTTCGAAACAAATAAGTCGTTTGCCCATGTTCCGTTAGTTCTTGATAACGGTGTTAAATGTAGGGTAAAAAGGACAAGTATACCCTTAGATATTTGCCCTATTTTGAGATAAGCCATTTTGACATGAACTTTGAATATGTTGTAAACTGATTCTTGCTACGTTTCAAATTTGACCTAAATTTTGGTAAACTTTCACAAAATTTTGACAAATTAAATTAATTAATATATTTGTATTTTTATTATGTCAAAAGTATAGGAAAATATTTAAGGGTATACTTGTCCTTTTTTCTCCACATTTAACACCGTTAGCAAGAACTAAAGGTATAGGGGCAAACAACTTATTCATTTCCAAAAAAGTAGGGGTAAAAACAAAAATCCTAAAAAAATATAGGCAAAATTAATATTGGACATCAAATCAGGGGCAAGAACAAAATTGTCCCTTAAATTATTATTATAGTATATAAAATGTTAAATGCTGACAATACTTATATTCAAGAGCAGAGGGAATTACTTTTGGGACATAGATTCTTACGAATCAGGAGCAGAGGGAATTACTTCTCGATCTAACTTCTTCACATTCTTATCGATGTTATTATTTAGATCAAGAATTAGAATGTGATGGAATTATTGTTCTTGTTTGGAAACTGAAAACGGCTAACAGACCCATTGTTTTTATCAGCTTCCAAACTCCTCCCCTAAATTTGTACTAGTTTTCTAGAAATATACAGATTTGAAAAGAATTGGTAAAAATATGCCATCGTTAACTCGGGATGATGTGTGCGAGTTCTCTCTGTCATGAAACCTATGGGTCCGTACCCATAAAGACCCAGCCCATATAGAATAATTGTGTCCACCACACACACATATATATATGCTTATTTTATACGTACTTGTGCTTGAGGATGATGGAATGGAGGAATGAGAAAAGAGTCACACCCCATAACTTGTATCTCAACTCTTATAGACATTATGCAACCTCTCTAGATTACGGATGTAACAGAGAGGTTGCATAATACTCTCTTCCATCACGCGATCTTGGCAATTACTAATCATGTGAGAGTAGAATTTCACTTAGCAATCACTAGATTTAACTGAAGTTTTATTACCTTTAACTACCGTATTAGGATAGATCCGTTTAATTGATCGCGCCGGCTAGACTTCGTCTCACGAACTCGTCGCTACTTCGATCTCGCTATGCGAGGGATCGCCTATAACATTTGTCAATAATTTTTTTCTCGAAAAATTGGCATATGTAATTATAGTATAATTGTGATGTAATTACACTGTAACTATAATGTAACTTACATGTAACTACAATATAACTTGTATGTAATTTTAAAAAAATCTCTCCTTAACATACTATTTCGGTGAAACGGAGATCGTGGGAACAAATCATCTCACATGTGTGTGTGCTGTGACTTTTTTCCTTCCTCACTTGCAAAAATCTTGAAACAATTCTAATGGTTCAAAATTGCACGGAAGTTTCATATAAGTTACTCCCTCCATCCACAAAAGTTACACATATTTCACATTTAAGTTTTTCCAAATAAGTTGTCCTATTTGTAGTCTTTATACATTCAAGACTTAAATGAAGAGATAAAATAAATGTTTTATTAGAACCCAAGAAGTTATCTAAATACTCATTGGTTGCATGCTTGCATTCACTCCTTGATTTTGTAACATCCAAGGTGATTTAATTTTTTTTTGGTCTTGGTGTCAAAAGTAATATGTGTAACTTTTGTGGATGGAGTGAGTATATTGTAGTAACATAAAATTCCTTAGGCTTTGTTCGTTGCCCCAGGTTCGTAACTCTCTCCTCTCGTTTTCCACGTGCACGCTTTTCAAACTGCCAAATAGTACTTTTTTTTCAAAATAGTTTATATACGAAAGTTGTTTAAAAAAAATCATATTGATCTATTTTTTAAAAAAAATTAGCTAATAATTAATTAATTATGCGTTAATGAACCACTTCGTTTTTCGTGCGCGGCACCTGAGCTGCCGACCACAGCCCTTAGAGTTAGTAACATAAAATTACAGTAACAGACCACGCTCACCCCGCCGTGGTCCAATCGAGATGCTCTTTTTTTTTGAGAAGGGTACAACTCAGGACGCACACTTACACACACCGCACTCACACAACCTAAACCTAAGCCGGAGCCAAAGCCATACCCAGAGCCGAAGCCAGAGACAAAACCGGAGCCAAAACCAGAACCAAAACCTAAGCCAGAACCTAAACCTAAGCCTAAGCCTGAACCAAAACCAGAACCAAAGCCATACCCAGAGCCGAAGCCAAAGCCCAAACCGGAGCCAAAGCCAGAACCTAAGCCGGAGCCAAAGCCAGAACCTAAACCTAAGCCGGAGCCAAAGCCATACCCAGAGCCGAAGCCAGAGACAAAACCGGAGCCAAAACCAGAACCAAAACCTAAGCCAGAACCTAAACCTAAGCCTAAGCCTGAACCAAAACCAGAACCAAAGCCATACCCAGAGCCGAAGCCAAAGCCCAAACCGGAGCCAAAGCCAGAACCTAAGCCGGAGCCAAAGCCAGAACCTAAACCTAAGCCGGAGCCAAAGCCATACCCAGAGCCGAAGCCAGAGACAAAACCGGAGCCAAAACCAGAACCAAAACCTAAGCCAGAACCTAAACCTAAGCCTAAGCCTGAACCAAAACCAGAACCAAAGCCATACCCAGAGCCGAAGCCAAAGCCCAAACCGGAGCCAAAGCCAGAACCTAAGCCGGAGCCAAAGCCAGAACCTAAACCTAAGCCGGAGCCAAAGCCATACCCAGAGCCGAAGCCAGAGACAAAACCGGAGCCAAAACCAGAACCAAAACCTAAGCCAGAACCTAAACCTAAGCCTAAGCCTGAACCAAAACCAGAACCAAAGCCATACCCAGAGCCGAAGCCAAAGCCCAAACCGGAGCCAAAGCCAGAACCTAAGCCGGAGCCAAAGCCAGAACCTAAACCTAAGCCGGAGCCAAAGCCATACCCAGAGCCGAAGCCAGAGACAAAACCGGAGCCAAAACCAGAACCAAAACCTAAGCCAGAACCTAAACCTAAGCCTAAGCCTGAACCAAAACCAGAACCAAAGCCATACCCAGAGCCGAAGCCAAAGCCCAAACCGGAGCCAAAGCCAGAACCTAAGCCGGAGCCAAAGCCAGAACCTAAACCTAAGCCGGAGCCAAAGCCATACCCAGAGCCGAAGCCAGAGACAAAACCGGAGCCAAAACCAGAACCAAAACCTAAGCCAGAACCTAAACCTAAGCCTAAGCCTGAACCAAAACCAGAACCAAAGCCATACCCAGAGCCGAAGCCAAAGCCCAAACCGGAGCCAAAGCCAGAACCTAAGCCGGAGCCAAAGCCAGAACCTAAACCTAAGCCGGAGCCAAAGCCATACCCAGAGCCGAAGCCAGAGACAAAACCGGAGCCAAAACCAGAACCAAAACCTAAGCCAGAACCTAAACCTAAGCCTAAGCCTGAACCAAAACCAGAACCAAAGCCATACCCAGAGCCGAAGCCAAAGCCCAAACCGGAGCCAAAGCCAGAACCTAAGCCGGAGCCAAAGCCAGAACCTAAACCTAAGCCGGAGCCAAAGCCATACCCAGAGCCGAAGCCAGAGACAAAACCGGAGCCAAAACCAGAACCAAAACCTAAGCCAGAACCTAAACCTAAGCCTAAGCCTGAACCAAAACCAGAACCAAAGCCATACCCAGAGCCGAAGCCAAAGCCCAAACCGGAGCCAAAGCCAGAACCTAAGCCGGAGCCAAAGCCAGAACCTAAACCTAAGCCGGAGCCAAAGCCATACCCAGAGCCGAAGCCAGAGACAAAACCGGAGCCAAAACCAGAACCAAAACCTAAGCCAGAACCTAAACCTAAGCCTAAGCCTGAACCAAAACCAGAACCAAAGCCATACCCAGAGCCGAAGCCAAAGCCCAAACCGGAGCCAAAGCCAGAACCTAAGCCGGAGCCAAAGCCAGAACCTAAACCTAAGCCGGAGCCAAAGCCATACCCAGAGCCGAAGCCAGAGACAAAACCGGAGCCAAAACCAGAACCAAAACCTAAGCCAGAACCTAAACCTAAGCCTAAGCCTGAACCAAAACCAGAACCAAAGCCATACCCAAAGCCAAAGCCAGAGCCAAAACCAGGGCCCAAACCCGAGCCGAAGTCAGAGCCAAAGCCACACCCAGAATCGAAACCGGAGCCCAAACCAAAGCCAGTGCCACATCCTGAACCAAAACCTGAACCAAAGCCGGAGCCCAAACCACACCCAGAACCAAAGCCTGAGCCAAAACCTGAGCCTAAGCCACACCCGAAGCCTGAGCCTAAGCCTGAGCCAAAGTCACACCCAGAGCCTGAGCCTAAGCCTAAACCTGAACCAAAACCAGAGCCAAAGCCAGATCCTGAACCGAAGCCCGAGCCAAAGCCTGAACCAAAACCAGAGCCCAAACCATATCCAAAGCCAAAACCGGAACCTAAACCGGTGCCGAAGCCAGAGCCCATACCACACCCAGGACCAAAGCCGAAGCCTAAACCTGGCCCAAACCCTGAGCCCAAGCCACACCCGGAGCCAAAACCAGATCCGATTCCTGAACCTAAACCAAAGCCTAAGCCCGAACCAAAACCAGAGCCTAAACCATACCCAGAGCCAAAGCCTGAACCAAAACCTGAGCCTAAGCCTGAGCCAAAACCTATAGCACCGCCGAAGAAGCACAAGCCGCCGCACATGCCGCCAGCGACAGACTAGTGACGGCGATCACTGGAGAACGAGCATTTGCTGGCTGCACGGTTGAGGCATCGTTGACATTATTTCGCCAGAGGAAGGAGTGCTAGCGTGTCACTACACTGTACCGTTTGTGGAATAAAGTGATGAACTAGCTTTCTGCTCGCGTTTTCTTTTCTTCTCTTATTTTCCTTTTATTTCATGTTAGTTTTTCGGATGGGCCACTGCTAGCTAGTGTAATTAAATTATTTCTTATGTGTCTACCGTCATTTTTATTACCGTGTCTGTGACATTCTATTGTCTATTGGCATTATTCTCATTGTAAAATCTGTTGGTAATATTATTTGTCATTATTTTTACCCCGCTTCAACAGAAATTTTCTCTGTTCGATGGCTTGAGGTTGGAGAAGAGGCAAACTTCCATGTACCTCATTGTTTGGGAGACCCACATGGCAGTGATGGTGGGTACTGGGTGGTGACACATTCACTACGTACTCACCTCTATTTTTGGGGTTTTTGTATAGATTAATTAATACATGTTCCTACTTTATTGAAATGATATATTAGCTGGTGTGAACAAACATTTATAGGTTACTATAACAAAAATTTACCAGTATATATCATGTTCCCTGGATTTAATATTAAATATATATGTGTGCTCTCAGCTCTTGTCGGATATCAACACAGGAATTTCTACATAATTAAATTAGTTTCACAAAATTCCATAAAATTCCTCAGTTTGAAAATTGTTGGAAAGCCTAATTAACTCCATGATCTTGTCGTACAGTGCTATATGAAATAATGCCGTCAATGACTGAGGCCTGGTTTTGGGTGTGCTTAATTCACGACAAAATTGAAAGTTTGGTTGAAATTGGAATGATGAGACGGAAAAGTTAGAAGTTGATGTGTGTAGGAAAGTTTTGATGTGATGGAAAAGTTGGAAGTTTGAAGAAAAATTTTGGAACTTTCTTCAAACTTCCAACTTTTCCATCACATCAAAACTTTCCTACACACAAACTTCCAACTTTTCCGTCACATCGTTCTAATTTCAATCAAACTTTCAATTTTAGCATGAACTAAACACAGCCTGACCTCCTCGCAATTAGTACAGACTGCAGATTCGAGAGGAGATAATCAATACAGCAGGACAGTACGTGTAGCAGAGAGGACGGACAGAAGTACTGTAGGACGCACTGGTGGAGAAACCATCTTTGATCGGTCGGCCAAAATCCACAATAGTCCCGATTCCATTAAAAACCGGGACTAAAGATAATCTTTAGTCCCGGTTGGTGGCTACAGCGGGCATATTTGATCTAACACCAACCGGGACTAAAGATAGCGAGCGGAGCGCCAGCGACGACGACGACAACCCCCAGCGCGATCACTCGTATATAAGGGTGTAAGGCTGTGTATACTTGATGTCAAAGTTTGGATTTTGGTTGAAATTAGAGATGATGTGACTGAAAAGTTGTGTGTGTATGACAGGTTGATGTGATGGAAAAGAACTGAACTTTAGATCTAAACACAGCATAAGTGGGTCAGCCGTGAACTCACTTATAGGTCAAATACAAAATAAGCAGATTCACGGCTTATTTTAGCCTATATAAGTGGGTTTCACGGGTTAGCCACTTGCACCCCTGCTAGTATCGCCGCCATTGGATACCATCTCCGCTCTCAGTCTCAACTACTCAAAAGGCATCATCCAATGTACAGTCCTGTGCCTACTGCTAGTCTGAAGTCTGATTCTCTGAACCATGAGCGTTCGTGAATCCGTTTTGAAGGGGAAAAAACAAGGAGAGCACAAACTCGAGCACCAACGGGGAGCTTTTGAAAAGCTAAAGAACATGGGCAGGGTGCTAAACTCTAAGCTCTAGCCTTGCATTGTTTTAGGCCAGCATGAGTCCGCGCATCCAAAATTAAGGAACCCTATCCCACCCGATAAGCGTAGGTTTATTTTATTACCCTTGGGCATGTTCGATCCGATACACGTAATTCTTTTGAGCGCATATAGGTCTTGTATTATGTCCGTGGGTAACCCATGTCAGACCTGACATTTATGTCTATTGCTGATTTTGACACATTCCTAGTTCATTTGGTCTATCTAATCTCATCATGTACTTATATATACTCAACATAAAACTAACCTTAACGCAAAAAGCGTCTAGATATAGGAAATTATCCGAACCACTTTAAAGCAAATGTGTCTAGATTAAAGAATTATTCAAACCGTTTTCACCTCTAGTCTTGGGTCGGACATGTTAATGTTTCGCCTATGTCCGATTCGACCCATTGTCACCCCTACTCCTACTCTACCCAAAAAAGATAAATTGTAGCTATAAATTTAATTTGGATACATATATGTCCATATTTATAGCTAGAATTGATTTTTTTTTTACGGAGAGTACTGTTTAGGTACAGTATATTACTCTCCTACTCACCACATCACCCATCAGTAGTCACTACTAGTCAGAAGGGAGGCAGCACTGTGGCGTGGCACGCCAGACAAATGGGCCGGGCCCCACGCGTCAGCCGGCAGACTGCAGCTCGTAGGTTGTGCTCGTCTAGTAAGCCCGTGTGGTCATCTCCTAATGCTGCTGCAGCGTCTGCATGCGGTGGTGGGCTGGCTGGACTCGAGGTGGACGGGGCAGCAGCGCAGCCTCAGTGCAAGGCAATGGCGATGGCAATGCAGAGGGAGCGAGGCAAATGAGGCTGGTCCCTGCCCTGCCTGCGCAAGTACTAATAATCCGACCACAATTTATGGGAAAATCAGACAGCGACGACTGCATGTGCGGATCGTGCGCTAAGTTTTTTGGTTTTGGTAGGACTCCCATCCACCGTAGTATCAACCACCGCCACTACACTAAACAGCCAAGTACTAGTAGAGTATATTGTGCATGGACTCCCTCCGTACTCGTAAAGAAAGTTGTTTTAGGCAGCAATACGGTCTCAAAAACACAACTTTGACTTCTTATTTCTATAAAAATATTTATTAAAAAGTGATATATGTATATTTTTATGAAAGTATTTTTCAAGACAAATCTATTCATATAATTTTTACATTTTCAAACTCAACAACTTAAGAGTTATTTATAATTTATATTCTCAAGGTTTGACTTAAACATTATTCTAAACTTTACGAGTACGGAGGGAGTATGCGTAGTACGCGTAGTACCGGTGAGAAAAATGCTCCTGCAGCAGCGAGGCTGGGGGAGTGATCGCGCTCGCACAGTGACAGTGCCACAGTGGCACGCACACACAGACGCTGACACGCAGCTAGGCAGGCCATTAACGCCTTTGAGAGTTCTCCAGGCGATGGCAGTAAATGGCTAAATGCATGCTGCTGTGTGATGAGCTAGCTAGCGCGCGGGGCTTCAAGAACAGGGGAAGAATTAAATGAACAGATGATGATCGCAAGTGGCAGTGTGATTCCTCTTGGTTTTGGTAGCATTGTGGCATGCATGTAGGATGAATATGCCGGTCCAAAATGCAATTCCAGTGAAGGAATATGAAAGTGTCGAAGATGCAGAGATATGGCACAACTAGTTAGGAATGATAAGAGGCATTTCTTGCCCCTTGGGCAAAGGACAGCATCCGGAATGCATGGTTAGAGTAGTAGATATATATGCTGCAGCAGAGACAAGATATTCCCAACCCATGCTACAAGAATTTGATCGTAGATTTTGGTATCATGCAGAGTCAGAGATGCTGTGTTCTTTGTTCTTACTATGTCACCACACAGTTTAAAACTTTTTGTTCTTTCGAAAGGAGCTCGAAAAGCTCTTGTGTAAATATGTTGTCCTGCTATGCTACCCAAATGCCAAAGGGCAAACTGTACCCGCCTTGACTCGTGGTACTTGCCGAGAGCCTGAACGCGATGCTGCGTACTGTTTCAGCAGCATGCGAACGGGACGGGCATTAGGATTTCAGTTAGCTACTGTGCACCACTGACCACACTCCTGTCATGGAATATTTACAGCTATAACTAAGCAAGAAGATCGAGTAATTGGCGCACGAAAAAAGAAACATAGAAATCATCACGCTGTTCTAGCTTTTGCAGATCACCAACCTCAATTCTCACCACAGGAAAAACGATACAGAGATCAATCGACCAACGCGAGCGACGACTCATCATCCAAAACGCGAGAGGTTATTCACATTTCACAGCGCCCTCTGCAACAATGTCGCCGCAAAGGAAAAAAAGAAAGGAAAAGGCTAAGGCAGCAAAAGAAATCAAGAAAGCTTAAGCTAACACCAAAACGATCGAGAAGTGAACTAATAGCTAGCTAGGAAATGATAATATGTAGTAGTAGCAGTAGTAGACTAGTAGTAGTAATGTAGGTAGGAAATCAGATGCCTGGCCTGCCCTTGTATGCCGCGGAATGGATACGTTTTAGGCCGGTTTAATCCCTCGACCGCCGCCGCATTGCCGTGTCAGGTGTCACCACCACCAGCAGCAGCTGCTGCTCATCATCTCCGTTCTGCGAGACGGATCGGAGTAGGAAGGCGGCCATGGCGAAGGCGAGGAGCTCCTCGTGGAAGCGTCGGTTTGCATGGAGAAGAAGAGAGGAGGAGATGTGTGGTGGTGTTAGAGAGAGAGAGAGGGAGGGAGCTGTGGGCGATGGTGTCCAGGCACCGGCAGCAAGGCAGCTGCGTCGTCTTAAGAAAGAGCAGAAATGGCATGGAGCCCTCCAAAGCATCTGATTTTTGGCCCTGTATGCGTATTTATTTATGTAGGGGCTAAAGGCATCTTTTCGCAAGACGTACACTGCACACTGCTCTCATTTTTTGCAAGACGTACGCTGCACACTGCTCTTATTTGAGAGAGAGATAAGAGATAGAGAGAGCAGCAACAGCAGCAGCAATTTTTTCTTTTAAAAAAAAAATCGAAAACGCAGAAAATTCTACCACTCCCTCAGTTCTCAGATGCATAAGGTTCACAAAACCGTTTGCTGACCGAAAATCGCTCAGTGTTGGTTTTGTCGGTTTTGGCGAAAATTGTTTGAAAAGAGATGGAATTCAGATAGATTGGTGGTTTGAAAAGAGACAGTCAACAGAGTGGTTTGTCAACTCAAGCCAGCTCAAAACCACGAAATGTTGTGAAAACCAAGTGGTTTTCGTCGGTTTTATGAACCTCAAACATGGAACTGGTGCTCTTCGTTGCATGATGAGGCAACATCGCCAATGTGAAAAGAGAACTGAAATATTCATGGTTGATCACTTTCAGCATTCTCCAACGGAACAAAGTCTGGTTAAAACGGGTGTCGTACCCGAACTACTTCAAATCTGCTAGTAGAGCATAGAGATAGATTGGTGAAAAGAGTACTGTAAACAATGAACAGGGATTCTTGGGAAACCAGATCTCTCCACAATATTATGTTATATACAGCTCATGAATGGTCCAGAGCAGCAGCAGATTACAAACGATGCCAGTACATTTTGACAGGTCCGGGAAACAAAGTGAAGACATTGAAATCAAAGTATACTAAGAGTACAAGAAATGCCCAACCAGTGACCTATGTATAGTTTTTTCCCTGTCGTATGTATAGAGCAAAATTAAATGAACAAACGGCAACTCTATCTATCTGTATCTGTATCTATCATGCTACCTCAAAAGTAGGCTTGGAACAGAAGCAGGAAAAAATTCACTTCTGGTAGCAAACGTTGGACACCATGACGGTACTAGTTCCACCATAATAAAACCGCTATCAGGACAGAAGAACAGCCCGTGTAATCATCATCATCCTGCCACACCATTTCCATTTTCTGCTGGCGGGGCATTTGAAATAGCATCATCTGTGGTCAAATTGGACATACTATCAGATAGCGAATTCACCTCTTCTCCCTCAGATGCAGCTGTTATTGAAGCAGCATCCTCCGAAGCAATATCAGAAGCTGCATCCGAAGCCATACTAGATGGCTCTGATTGTTCTGACATTTCAGATTGTGACTGTGGTTGCTTCTGTAGACTCCAATACATGATGCTAGCCGTAAGCGTTAGGATCATCTTCTGATTTACCTGTTGAAACAGAAACATAAGAGTACGATTAGTCAACAGATAATAACCATCATTTTTCAAGATAAAAGAGAAGAGGATCACAGACAACAAATAATGTAGACAGTAAAGCATTTAGCCCAGATGCTAGATAAATTGCTGAAGGTAAAGCATTTAATTCCATCTGTGATGGTAAAAGTTGCACGCTTAGTTTCATGCTTATTAGCATCCCTTACCTCAATGATGTCCTCTGGCAGCAGAAACACGGAACATCCGATTTTCCTTGCAACACTAATGGTATATGTAGCATTTAGCTTCTTTTCCTCATCTGCAGAATTGAAAGGAAATAGTGAATCAGCCAATGCTACGGTTTTCCAAAAGGATACATATATAAACAGTCAGAAATTATCATCAAATAGTAATTCAAACGTGCATATGAACAGACCATCTTCCCCCTTTGTAACAACTTTCCAGTTGACAACCCTCGATTGTACTGCACTAAGAAGTTCAAGGAAAAACCGTCCATTTGATAAGCTCTTGTCCTGAGAGAAGATAAGAAAATTTATTAACTGAAGTTATCTAACAACAAATTAAAACTAATTAAACAGAAATTAATAACACCTTGAAGCTTTCCATTTGAGATGTTCTTCCTGATGCTTTCACTTTGCTGTTTGCCCATTTTAGTATATCAGCATCAGTAATTTCTTTTCCTTGGGAACCTTGGGAGTGGGATCTCAGTCTATTCAACAATTGAAGCATATTAAATCTCATCAATTGCCACAGAAGTGCTGAAAAACAACAGATATGGCTTCAATTGTGTGCTAAACAGATAACATCAATCAGAAACCACTAAAAAGACTTGATTCAGTCACACTCACCAACAATCAATTTCTTGTTACCCTGAACAATATCATTCCCTGCTAAATTTACTAAGGAAAACTTTAACTCCTTTCCGATTTTTACCACTTGATTGCAATTCTCCAATTTCCTGAATGGTAGTTTAATTGGAGGTTTCGAGGCCAGCTTCCAATTGACAGATCCTGGAGAAACTTTGTCCAGTACTTCAAGAAGTACCCATCTGCATGAGAAAGGATGTAAGTGCCCAATTCATTTGGAGATAGACACAAAGCTCATTCAAATAATCTCATACCCATTGCGAACATCTTCAAAAACATTGTTCACGTAAGAGTCAACCCCAAGACTGTTGATCCACATCCGAAAGGACCTCTCTTCTCTCGATAATAGAATATCATCACGTGATGCAGTCTGATTGAGAGTAACTTGCCTGGTGTCACTAGTTAGACCATTCCTGTGCATCATGGAATAATAGCATTCAAGTGATAAGCAGATGACCAATTCATTGGCAGCTAGCTAAGAAACTTTTAAAGTGAATATACTGCAACATGGGGAAAATACCTTAGCTAGCTTTATGATAAAAAAAATGAAAAGTTAATGCCTTTGGAGAAACAAGAAACATATTACTTACCGATGCTGGAATATTTGTGCCACAAATGCAAGATTCAAATTGGCAGAACCCTCAGTGATATCCTTAGGAGTCAAGTATCTTTTGCAATCCAACTTCTCTGCTTGTTCAAGTACCAATTTAGCCCTCTCACTAGGATCCTTTGTCTCTAATGTGGTTTCAGGGGAATGCTCTGGAGCAAGAGCTTTTAGAAGGTAAGCATATGCTTCACCATCCTGTACAGAACTAACGTGTGTGAACATTGGAGATTGAAGTAATATTAATTAAATGAATGTAGTTTGATTCACTTTTCCCACATACGCATTTAGAAAGGGGATTTACAGCATAAGAGAGAGTCATAAATAAGCCATCTGTTGCTTAGTCAATGAAACCCAAATGCAAAGATGTTGCAAGCCAAACAGTGGATTAGCACAAGGGCAGCTTCTTTTATCAAACTGCACATAATCAATTAATTATAATGCCACTTTGTTCTATGTCATATGCACCTTCACATCTGTAGAGAAATTGCTGACGGTTTTCTTGTAGCCAGCTTTTTTCAGATGATGGTTCATCCACCGAAGTAACATCTTTTCTGGTGACAAGCTCAACACTTCATCTATATCCTGCATAATAATCAGTAAAATGAATTTTGTTCTAAGAACATGTGAATTAAATTAATAGAAGGACAAAATGTTTATTTACCTTGCTGTCATCAAACAATTCCACCAGCTGGGGTGTCTTCTTGAGATTCAGATCAGCCAAAAGTTGAATCTGATGATAAGTGCAAAAAGATATTTATATGATGAGGCAGGAGTTTAACCATAGTATGTCAAACATCAAAATGCAAAACTCAGTGCAACATTTACCTTTATGATTTGAGATATCAATCCAAGAATTAAATGAGGCTGCAAAAAAGAAGCATGTTAACCACAACTTAACTTTTAGAGAATTTCTTGAATTAAATAGAAGAAGTCACAAAGGGAAGGCGGCTGAAAACATCTGACACATGGACAAGCATATCAAAGAATAACACATACAGCAAATGAGCAAGGAAATATGAGGTGGAACCAATTAGCAGGTTATACAGCGAAGAAGGATAAAATGGTTTGCAGCAAATTAGTGGTGACAATGACTAATTGACAGCATACTTTGTACCCAAACTACCTAGCACCTACAGGGCATTAAAGTATTTCAATGTAGTCCTGAATGAAAATTAGTGGTAAAAATAATTTGCATAGACTACAATGCACCATGAATTACTAAAAAGAATTTAAAGTAGGGAATGTGTTGCATACCCTTCCCTCCACCAAATCTTGTGTACCAATGTTTACAACTGTACATCCAATGGCCTTGGCAGAGTTGAGGCACAGGGTGTGATTTTCATTCCTCTCCCATGGGTTAAGAACTCTTTTCTTATTTATTGCTCTCTCATCAATGGTCCCAGGTACAGCTAAATTGATCAATTTACTGAGCAAATGATCCATAAACGAGCAAATATCAGCTATGACTCATGGGCAGTTTCTGTTCAACGAGTAAATGGATATGCACCCTTTGGTTAGCTGTAAAGACCATCTCTCACCATAGCAGAACACCGTCCCTGACAAGATCGAACAGCTGGTTGTCGGTAGGCTCGATTGGTAAATACTTCTTCATAAACGGGTCTTCACGAAGGTAGGTGTTGATGTGCGCCACATAAGACGACTTCTCCGCCTGGTTGAGATTGTGCAGCAATGTAGTGGTACTGGACTTGAGGAAAGATGATGCGGTCTTGCCACCGCCACCACCACCACCTCCGCCTTCTTTGGCGCTCACCCTTGACTGCAGATTCAGGTATTCCTACAAACACATCCCATTCCAATCAAATCAACAATGCAATGACGCTCTATTCCTCTCGTCAGTACCAACAGGAATTCAGAGAATAACCGGGTTGTACCCGTAGGAATGACTCGAACTCAATCTCCTGGTCGGCGTCAGGGTAAGACTGGGACAAGTGGGCGGCGATCTCCTCCTCGGAGATCACCTCATTGAGCCCCCTCAGCTTCTTCATCAGTCCCGGGAGGTTCTTCGTCGTGGCATGCCCTCCGGAGTCTCTCTTCAGAGATAGAAACTGCCACCCCGACAAACAAAAAAAAACACCATCAATTCCAACCCGGTATGAGAGGCGAACTGCGGCTTCCTATACAACGAACTGAAGAAACCGGCGATAATTTTAGGTCACCTTGGCCTTGAGCGATCGGAGCTCCACCTGCGTGAACTGGCCCTGCAGCGACGGGTCGGAGACCACGACGCCGACGAACCCCGACATCTCCCCCCCTCCTCCTCGACCTCCCCTATCGACTGCAACAAGATCTCAGATCAAAACGGCCGCAACCAAACCCCCCTCGAAAAACAAAGAAAAAAAAAAACAGGAACGTGGAGATCGTCCGCGCCCTCGCGCGCGCCGCGTGGATGGGCGCGTGGCGGCGGCGCGAGGCGACGGGGGGAAAGGGGGATGAGGGTAGGGGTACCTTCCGAATTTCTCGCGACGATTCGTCGTCGTCGACGCTCGCCGGAAGTGCTTTCCTTGCGGTGGGGGGAAAAGAGAAGGACGAAGGGTTGGCAATGGCGTCGTGGCTCCTCCCAGATTTCGTGGGGGCGGGAGGGGGGAGGGGAAGTGGTGGAGACGAGGACAGGAGGTCAGGTGGGTCGGTTTCGTTTGTTTGTTTTGTTTGTTTATTCGCTGGTATGTCTCCGATTTTAGGTTTCCTCAGGGTTAAGAATTAGCACATTCGTTGTTTTTTTCTTCAAAGAAAAAGAAAAGGAGAAGGAAATAGCACCTGGGCTCTACGAGGGGCTATAATGAAAGAAATAGCACAGATATGGAGTTTTTTTTAAAAAAAAACATTTTATTGTTTGTTTTCTTTGGGCTTATTATTACCACATCTTAAACGATTGGAACCAAGGTCTAACTTGATTTGGACTTTAAAGGGTCGTGCAAAATAGATGGTACATAATTGAAGATTTTGAATGCTTTACATTGGAAGAGGTTTCAATTGTGAGACTTTAACAATGTGAGTGTCCGTTTTACATATTATCGGTGTATTTTTCTTTTCTCAAAATTGAACAAAAATGCACATCGGTCGAGTTCCTAAATAGGAGGATTTTTTTAAAAAAAACTTTTTACATATATAGTTATCATTATAAGATGCTATTTCAAATCCATTCTTTTTAATCTTGTAATAGTTAAATTATTGTTTGTATGTTCCATTACATTGAACTCAAAAGAACACACCTATCTCCCTAGAAAGTAGGAGCAATGGAGCACCAACTATATGAATACAAATTAAAGATCCTTTTGTGAATACATTATCTAAAAATACAAATTAAAGATCATCCTACTTTTCCTCGAGAAGAAACTCTCTCGTGTAATTTTCTTATTCGAGTCAACCAGCTTTCGTGTGCTCATGTTCTCAAAAAGCAACCAAGAAGAAAACCAAAATTTGTCCGGCACCTGTTCACCCGGGGCTCGAGCGGATCTTGCTGCTCATCCCGACAAATCTTGTTGCCCTTGCCATAATTTTTCGTGGGGTTTTTATCCCCTGCCGGAAGAGTCGTCGCCACCGGCCTCTTCTTTGGCGTGTTCCGACGTGCCACTGTTCACAGATCCGTGCTCCCGCCGAACATGAACCCGTCACGCGGACACGCGTGGCGCGTGCGGTGTAGCTTGGGCACACGTACTGCACACAGCGCGCATTTATCCGCATCGCTATCAAAATATTCAGGTGATCAGGTCTCCAGGATGATTCAATGCAGAGAAGAGCTCATTCTCTAAACCGAAGTACTAGTAATCCATTATTGAATTAATCAGGTTGTGTTTAGAGTGGCCCAAAGTTTAGAACTTAGTTAAAATTGGAGGCGATGTGACTAAAAGGTTGTGTGTATAGAAAGTTAGAAGTTTTAAAAAAAACTTTGGAACTAAACACATCCGAAGTATGGCATTTTCGTGCGTGGCCGAACGGTTCGACAACGTGATGCATCGAATCGAAGACCCTGGGAAGCATCGACGAGTGGGCGTAGAGCCGAGCTGACACCGAGCTCCTCCACTGTCCTGCACCGTCGTCCAGCGTCCTGGTTAATGCCGTTTTCCGAAAGCGCCAGATCGCCAGGCTTGCAGCGCGCCAACACACAATAACTCAAACAAGGACGGCTAAATTCCACGCACGTTATTTCCATCGGCATCCAAAGCGATAGCACGACAAACACAGCGCGCCGCGGGGGGAAAGCTGACGAATCCTTCGCCAGTGCGCACATCGGTTGCTTGTTATTTGGCGCGGATCCGATCGCCGGCGATGTGACGGCGTACGGGGAAAAAAAAATGGAAAAAACGGAGATGAGATCGGTCACGCATGCCCAGGAAAACGGCGAAATCCACCGCTGTTGATAGAGAGACGTCCCCGATGGTTTTGCTTGCGAATTCTCTCGTCTCTCGCGCCCGGTCACATGCGACCGACGAGACGACGGGTCTGAACTGCTCACCGCTTCCAAGCGTGAAAGTTTTACTCCGGTCACGTGATGACGTGAAGCCGCCAGATCCTGTTGTTCTTTGCTTGTCTCGGGCTCCTCTCGGACGTGGTCGCCGAGGAGCAGGGCCGACTTATTCTTCTGAATTTGACCCACCAGCTTGGGCCGGAAGTCTCCTATCCAAAACATGGGCCACGCGCCGCTGCGCGAAAAGGGGGAAGGTACGGGCCATCCAGCGCTTGGCGCTGGATCGTCCCTGCGCGGGCCGGAAAAGTGGCCCACACGAACGGTAGGTTGGGTTGGACGTTGGGTGGGCTGCCTGAAATCACCGCTCCGGCCTGCTTTCTGGCCCGCGCTACTCGAGTTGCTAACTTGTGTTGCTATTAATTCCATTCTATAATCAGGTGAACGGAAGGAACCCACATGTTTGCAACTTTGCATCCCTTAGCCAATCGCTGCAACTATATGTAAGTAAAGCTTTGACCACATGCATCTTGCGTGATGAATCCGCCGAGGAGTTGGAGTGGGGACCCATGATAAATGTCCAGCTACTGCTTGCTTGCTTGCACCCTAAATTATACGGGAATCCTCAGACCTCTGATCCGCGAAGTTACCCACTCTAATATACAAGGCATAACACTGGTAAAAACAAGTTTAGAAATTATACATGGAGAGGAAGTATCGGTGATGTTCGTGGTGGAGGGTGCATGACTACCCACCACTATTTAAGTCTTGGTCGCTTGTTGCCACGAATATTATATACTCACAGCTATGTTTTAATGGGATTTTAGTATAGGAATTCTCATTGGTTTCTGTCTTTGAGTATTTATTAGGGAGTATATTTATTGATGTGGTATGTATAGTGATGTCTATGGCCTATGGGTATATGTTTTCGTGTAATTGCAGAGAGAAAAACAGAATGGAAATTTGTAAGGGAAAGCGTCAGATACAGTCCCAGTGTTTACAAGAAATGCAGCTGCGTTGCTCTGAACTCAAACAGGCAGTTCGATCGAAACAGGACCCTGACAGAGTGACAGAAGCTCAAACACGCACACTGACATAACACATAGCATAACATCAACTTGACCTGACAAAGCGTACGTCTAACACGGCGTTAACACAGCAAACAACCGGGACAGACAGGGCAACAATATACAAAAGAACCCTAGGGGTGAATCAAACCGAAAAAAAAAAAAGAGTGGATAAGACGCAAACGAGACGAAAAAAAAAATGTCCACTTCTGCTCCCAACGGTGACGACAGTAACACACAGCATGAATGCCGGCCGGCCGGCGCCTCACCCTTCTACTCGGCGACCACCACCGGAAAAACGGCTCAGCTGATCATTAGCTCAACGCCGGCCACTCTCGGCGTATGTCGAAGGTGTAGTTGATCTCCAGGTAGCATTTCCGGTCGTCGTCGAGGAACTGCAAGAACAAATTAACAACAGATTGCTGAGCGACTGAACCTTGCAGGTTTCCTGAAGCAGCTGATATCTGACAAAGAAAATTCGCGTCATGCGTACCTTCGTCCTGGCCGAGTAGGATCCCCTCGCAAACATGCCGGACGGCGTGGTCTCCTCCGGCGTCACGTACGTGTACGGCTCCGGCTGGGGGCTGAACGTGCCGAGCATCTCCTTGTGGCTGTCAACTGCACGCGCCCCAACGGGAGGAACCAAAACCATGAGTGCGTTTGCACAAATTCAAACGCGCTAAATCCATCGGATTTTATAAAATTTTAGTAGTAATTAATTGTTCATTTATTCGAGCCCTAATTAAATGCTTTTCGTGTTTGGGTATACCTTTGATGCCGGTCTTCCAGACGGCATTGGTGTAGCGGAGACCCGAGACGATGTTGTTGCTGACGGAGAAGGTGAACTTGAGCTTGTAGAGGGAGCCCTCCTTGAGGGTGAACCAGACGCCCTTGGAGTTGGGCTCCACCGGCAGCGGCAGGAAGATGTCCGGCCGGCCGGGCGAGAGGATGGCCAGGCTCATGATCTTCACGTCAGGCTCCAACGTCTCTGCACCGATAAAATCAAGCGTGACAGGTTCAGACTTCAGACCTCATTATTGGGTCAGTTCTTTTTGGGACATTATTGCATCCTAATGGCCAGGACGTGTAGGCCAAATGATTGGCCGTAGTTTTGAGTTTAAAATTCTAATGGAAGACAAGCAGATGCCGAATGAATGATCATCCTAAAACCGACCGTGAAGCAGCTAGCCATCATCCTCGGATTATTTGGTTAAACAACCACAACCATATGAATCATGGTTTATTCAACACTAGTCTAAAAAGCATAGACAAAAAGCCAAGGTTCGCTAGAATTATGCGATGCAAAAATGTGTCTTTTTAGGCCACTATTCAAAATCCATTTGATCTTAAAAGCACCAACACCCTAGCATATAAACTAACAACAGAAATGCACTGTTCCCCAGTATTCAGATCAGAAGGCATTGTCAATGCCATGATCAGATGAAAGCATTAGTTCAAGCTTCAATTAGGAGCCCGGACCAGATTCATTATCAGACAAGCCGAACATGCACGGCAAAGTACAGGAGTTATTAACAGGACCATCCAAACCGGTGCATTGAAAACGCCGGACCCGTCCAGCCAAGCCCAACACATTTCACATTTTTCTTTTGCTGTTCTACCGTATTTTCTACGTACAAATCACAAATGCACGGAGTAGAATGCAACACGGAGCTCACGGGGGCGGTGCATGCATGGATGAATTATGTATTCTATAGACGATGGATGAATTAATCTAGACATGCCCCATGGAACGGGGGCTAAGCACGGACAGGTACAGGTGCATTATCACGGGACCATCTTTGACAAGGGCACAAGGCGGTGCTCAGGCTCACATGCAACGCTGTTGCATGTGCCGGCCGGCGCCATTAAACGAGATCGCGAGGACGACGAGACGAGGCAGCTAAAACCGTTAAGTAGAAATGGATTTGGTTCGACGAATTTTTACCTCCTACGGAGTTCAAATCCACGCTGCCGAGCAGCTGCTCCTTCCACCGCCTCAGGCTCTCGTCGTCCTGCAATCAAGCAAGAACACGCAGAAACGCATGAAGAATTGGATGGCGTTGTTTAAAATGGCGGGTGTGCTTGCAAGAATTCGAGCAATGGCGGGAATGAGTAGTGGTACCTTGTCTTTCTCGAGCTGGTCCTTGATGCTGACACGCGGGCCGAGGTCGATGGGCCTTGGGGCCTTCTCCTCGTCATCCTCCTCCTCCTCCTCGTTGCTCTCCTTGCGGCAACGCGGCGCCTCGCCGCACTGCTTCCCGTTCATCGCCGCGGCGTCGCCGCCGTGCTCCACGCCGCCGTTCTTGCCCACCAACCGCACCCGCTCCTTCGTCGCCTCCTCCGTCGGCGGGGCCGCGATGCCCTTGGAGCAGGAGATGGCATCCACCGCCGACGACATCGCCTCCGCACGCACGCACGCAGCCCGCGTCAACCCAAGAAACAGAATGAGCCGAACCACGGAGGAGACAATGAGGAGGAGGAGGAGGAGCGTGGCAAGGCAAAGCAAAACGGGAGCACAGATACCAAAGAAGCAAAGCAAGGACGCTCGCCGAGGCGGATTCCGGCGTTCGGGACAAAGGGGAAAGTAGCGGGGCGCAAGGCTCCAAAACGACAGGGCGCGGCGCGACGCGCGCGCACGCACGCGAGACGGTAGCCGCGAGAGCGAGGCGTGGCGGGACAGATGTTGGATCCAGCAATGGCAGCCGCGGGCAGAGAGAGGATAAGGGGCGTTTAATTCCCTCGGCTCGGCTCTGTCCGCTCGCACCGGAGGCGAGGCGAGATGCGAAGCGAGGGAGTGGACTAGTGGCGACGACGTGAGCGTCACGACCTGCGCGCAGCGCAGTGGTACAATGTAGCGCGTTAGTTAAGGCGATGCCAGTATGCCACCACCAATTTCTCTCTTTTCTTGCATATATGCTTTGCACAGATGATGTCTGGATGATCAATTGAGTTGGGTCCAGTAATTAATCCAATTTTTTTAAAGTAGTATTAAACTATCCTGTCTGGCTGTCTGTCTCAATTCTTTCAGTGGCGAACTGGCAAAGCAGCTAATATTCGAAGTCAAAATGGAGATCCAATCTACTGAGCCATGGCGGTGAGAATGGGCTTCTGCTTTTTCGTGTGTTACTTGATCGGGTAGTGAAGATCTGAGTGGGTACCTGCCCAGCCAGTCCGTTTTTGTCCCAGGTGATGTCGGTCTGTCCCGTTGAATCGGGCCCGTCCATCACGCCCCCATCATAGATCTGCGCGCAGGCAAACTCCATTCATTTTCACATTTCAATGCGGCGAGGCGCAGATGGTTGTTGAGTCAGTTGGGCGGGGTCCCCTGATTGCGGTGATGCCAACTCATTTTCAGTACCATTATGGCTGGAGTCATTGCAATTTGCACACACCGTCCACCAGGCAACTTTGCCAATTTGCGGTATTGTATCAACCTCCAATTATAAAATACC
>CM020182.1:12451752-12488885 GCA_009805545.1 Oryza longistaminata | reverse complement strand
CCACCGCGGCACGAGAGGGGGGCTGCCCGTTGCCTGCTGGGGACGGGGGCGAACCCTGTGGTTGTGTGCGATCGGTTAGAGGGGGTTATGCGAAGGGTCCTGTTCACGGCCTCTTTCCGGTTATGTCGTGGTGGCATGTCGGCGCACGGAACGTGTCGTGGGGCGTGTGCTTGTGGGTATAGTTGTACACCTCTGATCAGAGTAAAACTATTCGAATAGTCGTGCCCGCGGTTTGGGCAGTCGACCAGATTCACCGTGATTAGTATCACCCTAGTTAGCTATTGAACTGTGTTAGTTCAGGTGGTTGTGGGCCTGTTGCAACATGGTGTAGTGTTGGACAGTGATTGGTTTAATATTGATTAATTTACACAACTTGTTTTATTGCTTTCAACTACTGCTTTTAAATGCTAGCTTTATGCAAAAAGAACGATTTAGCCTCCCTTGGATATATCCTGCATCATACCTTCTCGTCCGTATGACTTGCTGAGTACAGTGGGTAGTACTCAGTCTTTGCTCTCTTTTCCCCCACACCAGAGTTCAAGTCCTTCTCATTGGAGATGTCTCGAAGAAGTTGGTTTTCGTCGCTGCCGTCAAAGATTGCCCGTGGAATGGAATCGCCCGCTGCAGGAGTCAAGTCTTCAGGCTTAGCTCGCTTTTATCTTTTCCGCTGCATTTGTAATCTTTTATATTTTTTGTAAGACGTGGATCTGTATGTCAAACAATTGTCGTTTGTGAACCCTTGCTGGTCCTGGATAGCGGTTTAATGCACATTCAGCTTAGAAATTCTGGTTCTTGAATATTCTAGGGCGTAGACCAATGTGTATCAGAGCCGACCTTGACCATAGGACAAGCCAACTGGAAACCCTAAGAGCCCTCTGAAACCTTTTCATCTGCACATGCCTTTTGCACTTGATTTGTTTCAGAAAATTTGGGGGTTTGTTACTTTTGCTATTAGAATAAATGGGAAAAATCTGGTCGGCTTATTTAATTGGATTTCTCGACTAGGACCAGTCTAGGGTTTAGTAAAATTTTATTCGGAATTTATTTGACCAGTGAGTCGGGAATTTATTCGGAATTTTATTTGACAGTAAGTCGTGTCTGGGTTCGATGGGTAGATTTTATCGTCATCATTACAAGCTATGACATCTATTTTGCTGCATTAATTTATCGTTTAATCAAGTTGCATTAGTGTCTTTATCTGGTTCATGAAAAGTGTTCATGCATAAAAAACATCATGCTTGGCTAGTTGCTGAGTTGCACATTTGTTGCTTGTTTAATTTGGACTTGAGCATGTATTGAGTTCCTATCTCTTGTCTACCTTAGATGTCAGACTATCCTCAGATCGCAAGCGCCGCCTCAAGCTTCAGAAGTCCGCCCACCTCTAAGCCTTATCGTTTTCTTAGTCTGTTGCTTGCTATTCTGTGTTTAGGATTGTTGCTTGTGGGTTAGTTGGCGGATCGATATCATGTGTCAGTGGTATGACTGCCTTATATTAGGAGTTGTTTACTTCCTTTTCAGTGTTTATTAAGATTAAGATAAATTGCACTTAAATTTATAGAAAGATTAGTTTCCGAGCCATCTGTTTTCTTCCTTCTTTATCTACCTATCCTCGTCCAGATGGTGAAGACAAGGAATGATCCCCGTGACCCAACGACGCCATTGGCAACGAATTGCAAACCGATGAGCTCATACCAGTGGTGCATCTCGCAGCAGTTCATCTCCAACCGCCCGAGACCCAACGGTCACTCAGATGATGACAATGATGATGCAACATATGCAGCAACATTACCATCAGATGTTGCAGCAGGAGCAGCAGAAACAGCAGTTTGGTCCTCCACCATCACATCTGTCCAAACTGTTAGACCTTTCTCCGTATCCAGCCACCCACTTTCTTCAAGCACCACCAACCTAATGGAGGCAACGATTCGCTCCATGCATATGAGAAGAAGCTGAACCTCTGCAATGCAACGACCAAGAAAAAGGTTTGCATTTGCTACACACCAGCTGCAAGGTCCCGCTTCACCTTGGTGGACAACTATGTGGTAATCCGTCAGCTGCAATGGAGGTTACTTGGGCAGAGTTTGTCAAAGCTTTAGGAAGGCACAGATTCCTGAGGGATTATGGCACAAAGAAAGAGAGTCCGTGCATTGCAAACAGAACCAAGACAGTTACAGAGTACTTGCACGAGTTCAACCGCCTTGCGTGCTACGCTCCTGAGGACGTGCGCACTGATGCTGTAGAGAAGCAGGAGAAGTTTTTGTTGGTCTTGATGATGAGTTGACCAACCAACTAATCTCAGTAAGTCTATGAGGACTTTGAGAAGCTTGTGGACAAGGCATCCGTCAGGAAAGAGCAACGCCAACAAAATGGACCGTTAAAGAAAGGCCGCTCAGTCAGGACCCCTCCGCGGAGGGAACAATCAGAAGCCTCGCTTCATGACAGGACAGCAGGTGGGACCGTCCACCATGATCGTCCGCAGCACCGTCCCTATAATCGGGCAACTTCAACAACGACTACAACGAGCGGTGGCAGTCATAACAGAAGTGAAGCAGCACCAACCACAAATCTCAACTCCACCCCACTAATGGCACCACTCAGTCAAATCTGCCAGTTATGTCAGCTCAGTCAGAACAGCTCAAAGAAGGAGTCTGCAGGAAAGCCAGGACCCTGTTTCAATTGTGGCAAGCACGACCACTTTGCTGGCAAGTGTCCGAAGCTGAAGCGCGCTGGACCTAGGTTCGTCAGGCCCGCGTCAATCATGCATTTGGCGAGGAGCACAGGCAGCACCAGAGGTTGTGCTGGGCACGTTTCCTGTCAACTCACACCCGACAACAGTTCTTTTTGATTCGGTCGTGTCTCGCATTCTTCATTTCCAAGAAGTTCGCTGGGACACATGGATTATCGGTAGTGGAACTTAAATACCGATGCAGGTTCATACCCATGGAAATGACATGAAGAACATCACATTACTGCCCCTCGGTGACTATAGAGATCAAAAGGTCACATTCCTATCCAACCCTATCCTTCTCGAATCCCAAAGACCTAGATGTCATCTCGATGGATTGGTTGACCAGGCACAAGGGGTGATTGACTGTGCAAGTCGCACCATCACCCTAACCAACGACAAAGGAGAGAGATCACCTTCCGGTCTCCAGCACCGCAGTGTCCGTAGGCAAGTCTGAATCAGGCTGCTACTGAGGATCAGACAGAAAATAGTGGAGAAAAGTCTCAAGAAAGTTGGAGGATATACCTATAGATACGGGAGTATCCTGAGGTGTTTCCTGAAGACCTCACTACAATGCCACCAAAGATGAGAAATCGAGTTCCGGATTGATCTGGCACCCGCGAACTGCTCCAATCTACAAGAGGCCGTACAGAATGGCAGCTAATGAGCTAGCAGAGGTCAAGAACAGTGTTGATGAATGACAGCTGCAGAAAGGGTACATCGACCGGGTACTTCACCTTGGGGTGCTCTGGTTATCTTTGTGGAGAAGAACGACAAAAACCAAGAGGATGTGCGTGATTATCGCGCCCTTAATGAGGTTACAATCAAGAACAAATATCCCTTGCCAAGGATTGATGACCTTTCGATCAGTTAAAGGGAGCTAAAGTGTTTTCCAAGATAGACCTGCAATCAGGCTATCACCAGTTGAGAATTCGGGAAGAGGATATTCCAAGATAGACCTGCAATCTACTATTATTTAATGATGGCTTAATGATGCTTCTATGTATGGTTAATCATGATTGGTAATTAATTAATTTGACACCTAAAATATGATAATGGTGGGTTGTGAGCATATGGTTTTGATGGTTGGCTCATGACAATTAAGGACCGGTTCACGATTTTCGGTTGTGAAACATTTACCGTTGCCAACCAACAAAGCCAGCGTGGCAACGGCTTTACTTTCTGTATAGTTATGGTTCATAGTAGAGCACCAGACTGTGAAGTGGCGGAGATAAGCCCACGGGGTCGCTGGGGAGTCCGATACCTTGTTTATAAGGGGAGTGATTATGATCCGGAACGTGCACCTGCTTTGAATTGATATTATAGAGGTATTGTCACAATCACTATTCGCGGGTACTTGTCAAGTATCGCGACGCATGGGTGACATATGTTGTGAGGTTGTTGTCTTGTGGGTACAGTGGTACACCTCTGATCAGAGTTTAAACTATTCGAATAGCCGTGCCCGCGGTATGCGGTCTAACAAATGTCTTTCGTGATTAGTCTCACACTTTACACCCTATTAATGGATGATGTTAATAACTTGTTTAACTCCTGGTTTGGAATGGTTAATTGCCTGATTTGGAGATAGATCTGTGCAGCCGGGTTGGTTGTTCAGAATGGTTTGGCCTATGCAACGGGGTATGTTGTATAGCGATGGATTAATATTGTTTTAATTATTATTTAACTGTTTTATTAAATCTTGAAATATTTATTAAATGCTTTTTATGCAAATGGACTATACTATGCCATCCTTTGTTATCCTGTGCACTTGCATATTTGCTGCGGGCTTGCTGAGTATATCATATACTCACCTTTGCAATCATTCATCAGAGGAGGAGTTCTACAATGATGCGCATGGAGTGGATGATTAGGCGTAACCCTGGTCAAGCTGCCTGTGGAGAGGAGTCGCCTGCGCTGTTTCTTTTATTTTTCCCGCTGCTTAGATTTTATTGATTGAAGAGGAACTATCTACCTCTGTAATGACATTTTATTTGCTTATTTATTAGAGTAATAATTGTACTCTATTATCAATTTGTTTTGTGTGCCTCGGCTATTCCTGGACGAGGTTTATACACATGTAAGCGTTTGGAATTTTGGATAGAAATTCCGGGCGTGACACAGTGGTTCATATGCTCTGAAAAATCTGGCGGCACTATCTTATTTGGCAACCGCGGCGAAATCTACCACTGATCACAAGAGTCTGAAAGTATTTTCTTACTCAACCCGACTGAACCTCCGACAGCGAAGATGGTTGGAGTTAATTAAAGATTATGACATGGGGATACACTATCATCCAGGCAAAGCAAATGTGGTGGCAGTGCTCTGAGCAGAAAGACTATGCAATTGGCTTTATGTACGAAGGCATGTGTAACAAAATGCAGCAAGATCTTAAGCACCTTAAACTTGGTTATTGTGGAACACGGGTATGTAGCTGCCCTAGAGGCACGGCCTACGCCCGTGGATCAAGTCAGAGCAGCTGAGGTAAATGATCCTGATATAGCTGAGCCTCAAAAAGAATCTGAGGTGGAAAGCCGCGGATTTCCTCGAAGATGAACACGACACCAATCTGGTTGGAAGAAGATTGTGTGTACCGACGACAAAGAACTAAAGGATCTGTATACTCACCAAAGCTCATCAAACTCAGTATTCAATTCATCCCGGCAGTACCAAAATGTACAGGACCTCAAAGAGAAATCTGGTTGCCATCATGAGAAGAGAAATAGCCGATTCGTCGCACTCGTGTGATGTTTGTCAGCGGTCAAAGCAGAACATCAGCGACCCGCTGGACTGCTCCAGCCCCTTCAGATCCCGGAAGGAAAATGGGAAGAAATCGGAATGGATTTCACACTGGTTATGCCAGCGGACATCGTCAGGGGCATGATTCAATTTGGAGTAGTCGTGGATCGCCTCACGAAAGTTGCTATTATTCAGAGTGCAACTACCTATTACTGGGAAAGGTGTGGCAGGAGCTTTACCTTTCAAGAATCATGTGTTTGCATGGGTACCGAGGAAGATTGTATCTGATCGAGGAATCAATTCACTTCTCAAAGGTTTCTCGCAGAAACTGCAAGAAGAATTGGGCGATCGTTTTGAATTCAGCACGGGCTTATCATCCGCAAAACTGATGGTCAGACCAGAGGTCAGATCAAATATTGGAAGATATGTTGAGAGCTTGAGCACTTGACTTTGGGGAGCCTGGGATAAAAGTCTACCGTAGTGCTTGCTATTTACTCTTTACAAAAATCCGGAAGCCGATCAACCGGACACCCCGGCCGACCCAACTCCATCACGCCCACCCTCACCTAGGTACGTCGGCTAGAGGAAAGCTACACTACAAGCCCAGCCGTTTCCCATGCTGGCTTGTGGTAAGTACGATAAGTTCTTCCAGGGCATCCCGCGAACCGGTCCTTAATCGCCATGGGCACGACTAGCAAAACCATGCACCCACAGTCCACCATGCAGTGTATTTTAATTAACTAACACCATTGCGGTGGCTCTATTCCAAAGCTATGCCAATAACGAGAGAGGGGTTAGCTTTATAGGGGCTCGGGAGGGGCGGACATGGCCGGGAACCCCCCCCCCATTTGGCCGGCGACGTGGGGGGAGTGGGAAGAGAGAGTTGGGGGCGGATTCAAATCGAATCCCGCCCTTGCGGGGCGCGCGCGTGCGGGAGAGGAGGGGGAAGCGGGCGGCGACGTGGGCGTGGGGTGGGGCGCGGATGCGGAGTGGAGGAGGTGGGGCGCCGGCGGTTGGAGCTCCTACTCCAACGGCTAGAGGAGGAAGACGACCGACAGGTGGGCCCCACTTGTCGGCGCCCGAAGGAGAGAGGGAGGGAGGGAGGGAGGACTTCGGGGAGGAGAAGGGAGGAGCGGGCCGGCCCAGCAAGGAGGGCGCGCGGGAGGGAGGTTGGGCCGACGGCCCAACAAAGAAAAAGAAGGGAAAGAAATGGAGAAAAAGGAAAAAGATTTTTCCTGGGATTAAATATTGCACTTGCTCATTTTTAATCGGTTAAAATTATATCCAAGGCTCTTAAAATTCTACTAAAAATCCTGTTAATGTATTGGAGCATGGGGAACTCAAGAAAAATTCCACCACGCCGAATTTGATTATTAAATGCATTTATTAATTAGGGAATTAGCTCCAGGTTAATTAGAACAATTTCTTCGAACGATTTATTTAACCCAAATTTTAAAGCAAGAAAAGGGGGAAACTTCAGGGAGTGACAAGTGTGCAAAGCAAATTAATGAAAAATATCACACAAAATTCACAAGCCGTCAAGTTTATCACAAATTCCACAAGTTGAAGGCTCAATGGAAGGTGATAATGGAAGCGAAGAATTTAAGTGGGGCCAACTTTGATGATGTTGAAAAAAGAATCCAATATGATGAGACGGAAGTTGTCCGAATGAATAATGTGAGTATCTACTAATCTTGCAAATATCTATCTTCTTTTACTATATTGTTCTCTATGTATGTGATATATTTCTTGGTTTCTGTAGGCCAAAGATAAAAGGGCAAAATATATTAATGTCCCCATACGTTGGTATGATGAAATGTAGTTCATTTTTCAAGACAAGCATGCAACATGAAAGTTTATTGTTTTACATGCACCATATGACCACCCAATGACTGAAGATACTGATTTTATTGGTGAGAAAAATGGTAGTCCTAGTGATGTTGATCCTTCTTTACATTATGACTCGGACTACCTTCCTGAGGAGAATAATAATAGAAGTAGCTCGTCTTCAAAGCGTCCAAAAGGGAGCAAGACTGATAAAGGTAAAAGAGTTAAAGCTGATGATAATCCAATTCTTCGCATAACCGGTGCTATGAATAATATGTCAGACACCATGCGCTTCACACATGTAACACATCCAAATGAGTCCCTATTCAAGATAATCGATGAAATGGTAGAATACCCTATTATAGTTCGACTTCAGTTGCAAACATCTTGCCACTCATGAAAGCATAGCTGCCATGTTGAAAGGTGGGCCACTGGATGCTATTAAGGAGTACATGGCCCAATGGATAGTAGAGAATTATCCAGCTCCTATGTGACTCATTTGCTGAGATGCTTGAATAATTATTGTGCATTGCAGCTAATAATTCCAATAAGGAAACACGCAGTTTAGATGTTTATTTTAATAATTTAGATGCTTTGTTGAAGAACTTCGTAATAAAGCACTATATTCTTTGATTGTTTCATGAATAATGAAACCATAAGTCTCATTTATTTAAAATTATTTTAGCATAATGACTCTACCTATTTCATTACTTGTGTTTGTAATGTTCTTCTAACTAACCAATTTGTGCAAAAAAAAATTAATGCAAGATTGTTAACATGGTTGGTATCTTTTCATTTTGATGAAAAGCAAAACGGGAAGCAAAAAAATCACGGGCAAAGAAAGAATTGATCCAAACAGCTAGCCACTATTTCTTGCACTAGGAAGCAAACCAACCAAACACGGTGTGTACGGCAAGGCTAGCAAGCTGGCAATGAGATGGTTTAGCTTTGCGGAGCTAGGCTAGCTGGGTGAAGCAACCAAACGGACACATATTTGCAAATGAAAAGTAATTTGTGAATAAAACTTTTATATACGTGTTTTTATCTAAAAGCAAAGGCTGAAAAATAAACTTCAATAAAAAAATCTTAAGATCAACTTCAAATTTAAAGTTGAAAAATTAAATTTGGCTGATAAGCATAAGCGAAAAGATGAGACCAGTTATTTACCCAATTGCACAATTATTACTTCTTTTGATTTTGAAAATTGCAGCATTATTGTTTTGGTAAGTAAGAGCAAGTTCAGTTTTTAAATTGTAATACAACTTGTAGTGTTTGGAATTAGAATGAGATAAAAAGTTTTATTCTACGTTTTATTCCATTGGTAGCGTCTTATTCCACCTTTTGTCATTGACGAACATAAGTCTAAAAAAAAAATACCCTCATGTAAGCTAACTTATTCTAGAAATACCAATATCTTCTTCTTTCTATCCATTGCACTCCATTAGCTTATGTTGAAAGACTATTTTGCCCAGCAAGACTTTGAGAACAAGTGGTGAAGCGAACAACGGATCAATCGACGAAAGATGTCAATCTATATTCTGAAACGAATTATCGATGAGAAAAGATCGATATACACAACATAAGAAATTGCTGGAGAAATGGCATGAGCTGTTATCAGCTTGCTATCGTATTCAATTCAAGCACCATAACCGTTATACCCCCACCACCCCTGCTCTGATCCGCCATCATGTTCACACCGAATATTCCATGTGAGCAACGCTCGACCCGATGCGCAAGCTGCCCAGCACCACATCTCCACAGCATGGGTGCGCGTCGATCGACGCTCGAGCACTAAATCCACCATCGTCGTGTGTACTTGCTGCCTTAGCTGCCAGATCCGTGTCTTGTTGCCTCCGCCGCCCCTAGAGAGAACCGCTTGATTGTCCTCCTACCGAAGCTCCACACCTCCCGTCCTCCCACCCTCCTCCCTCCCCTTCGATGAGAACCAGCTCTGCACCACCTATGTGCCTGCAAAGCCACCGAGCCGCCACTCCTCCTAAGCTCCGAACCTCCACTACCGCTTCTCTCCCAAGTTGGACAATGTTGTTGCTTCTACCACCGAAAGCCGTTGCCTTCTCTCTCGAAGCAGACCCTATCCAGTTTCATTGTTGGACACTTTTGGTTTGTAATGATAGTACTAGCGGTTTTGGCTTTAAGGAAAAAAAGTGTAATTGAAAAAAAACATCAGTGGCATTTCTTGAACAACTTAGCTATGGTGTTTACTATACCTCATTTTCATCAATGCAAAATATATAATATGATGCTTGTCGATGGCATTTTTTGGATTTTCTCAAAGTTTTACTATCATGCTCACATCTTTCCTATCAAACATGCGTCAATTTCACGTGCTCTGGACGTTAGGTATTTATATAGACTGGCTCATATTGTTACGTGCATTTACCCAAAAGCTTAAATCCAGCTGGAACATTATCACAGTTTCTCTTCAACTAAATTCATCAATCTATCCCTCATTTTTTCTTTATCTAACATCTCCATGGCTAGCACCCATCATCCTCATGTCGACGAGCACAACCACTAGCCAGTGTTGTCTCATCGCCCCATGCACTTGAGATTGACGAGGTTATCCCTCTCCTCCTAGTATCCATGAACCATCAACATCGCCGGCTCGCCGCTTATAGAGCTTTGCGGCTATGAGGCAAGCTGCCTTTCAGATTAGAATGACAATGGCATTGTTTTATTTCATATCGACAGCTTTCTCTACGGGCCCTACTCCCTCATTTTTGCCGGCCAACTTATCTATCTACAATGTAGGCTAGGTGTGATGTGTGGAAGGGAGTCTCGTGAAAAGACAATACTAGTTTCTATATAGATATACGAACCACTGTTTTTCACCACGCCAATATTCTCGTGATGGGCTATCTAATCAAAATTAACCATTTAATCATATACTTTCTTTAGGGTGAGTTCAACCTCCATCGATTTCTTCAATGAACTTTGTTTCCTGATCCGAGTTTCATTAATGAAGCATAGCAATCACATAGGAAACATTTCAATAACTATTATTTCACCATATATATATCCTTGTACTTTGTGGTTTCTTTGAGACCCCGTTACCCTCAAAGTCCCAAGGCCACCATGCACAGTATAGTGGTAGCAAAAGGCAAGGTTCAAAACTACCAATAATACGTAAGCAAACAAGGGGAAGAGGGCAATCTAACATAGCAAATTGGAGCAACTACACGAAAAAAACAACTCCACATGGTTTGGTTGTTGGGATTCCATAACAAACCTACTCACAATTGGATTATATTATATGGTGGCTAAAAGATTTCATAGACTTTAATTAACACAACCCAAGAATGATTAAGACATGATCAATAATCAACCAAGAGACGAAGGGACAAACCCTTATTTCTAAAATACAATGCATGATATAAGAGTAAGAAAATTAAAGGTATGGATCATATTTATCACTAGATGAAACCCCGCGCGTTGCTACGGGAGTTTAGTATGATAATAATAAGTAAAAATAATGTGTAAGATAGCTAGACAACATAAGATTATGTAAGTTAATGTGGTTTATGATAATTTAAATTTAAATAGTATATAGAATGATGATTCAGATGTAAAAGTAAGGTGATATTACTTTATGAAAAAAGAAAAGTATTGAGATAGTTTGGACCGTAGATTAATCATCCAAATGCTAAAAATAATTGAGATGATATGGATTAATGAGAGAAAAAAATGAGAGAGATAATTTAGACTATAGATTAATCATTTAAGCACTAAAAACATTTGATGTGATATGGCTTAATGAGAGTAGAGAGAAATAACATTAACTAAGTGAGGATGAACTATATAGGTACATAGCATATTATAAAAAAATGAAGATATATATTGAAATATAATGTGAATTATGTGGGATGATGATTTAACATGCTTGCATTTTAAAAGCTCTAAAATTTAATAAATTATAGATAATATTGCATGTTTGCATGATGTGTAAATTTAATGATTTTTAGTGGATGATAACGTGGTGTAATAAAGCACTATATTCTTTGATTGTTTCATGAATAATGAAACCATAAGTCTCATTTATTTAAAATTATTTTAGCATAATGACTCTACCTATTTCATTACTTGTGTTTGTAATGTTCTTCTAACTAACCAATTTGTGCAAAAAAAAAAATTAATGCAAGATTGTTAACATGGTTGGTATCTTTTCATTTTGATGAAAAGCAAAACGGGAAGCAAAAAAATCACGGGCAAAGAAAGAATTGATCCAAACAGCTAGCCACTATTTCTTGCACTAGGAAGCAAACCAACCAAACACGGTGTGTACGGCAAGGCTAGCAAGCTGGCAATGAGATGGTTTAGCTTTGCGGAGCTAGGCTAGCTGGGTGAAGCAACCAAACGGACACATATTTGCAAATGAAAAGTAATTTGTGAATAAAACTTTTATATACGTGTTTTTATCTAAAAGCAAAGGCTGAAAAATAAACTTCAATAAAAAAAATCTTAAGATCAACTTCAAATTTAAAGTTGAAAAATTAAATTTGGCTGATAAGCATAAGCGAAAAGATGAGACCAGTTATTTACCCAATTGCACAATTATTACTTCTTTTGATTTTGAAAATTGCAGCATTATTGTTTTGGTAAGTAAGAGCAAGTTCAGTTTTTAAATTGTAATACAACTTGTAGTGTTTGGAATTAGAATGAGATAAAAGGTTTTATTCTACGTTTTATTCCATTGGTAGCGTCTTATTCCACCTTTTGTCATTGACGAACATAAGTCTAAAAAAAAAATACCCTCATGTAAGCTAACTTATTCTAGAAATACCAATATCTTCTTCTTTCTATCCATTGCACTCCATTAGCTTATGTTGAAAGACTATTTTGCCCAGCAAGACTTTGAGAACAAGCGGTGAAGCGGACAACGGATCAATCGACGAAAGATGTCAATCTATATTCTGAAACGAATTATCGATGAGAAAAGATCGATATACACAACATAAGAAATTGCTGGAGAAATGGCATGAGCTGTTGTCAGCTTGCTATCGTATTCAATTCAAGCACCATAACCGTTATACCCCCACCAAACCACCCCTGCCTCTGATCCGCCATATGTCACCACCGAATATTTCCATGTGTAGCAACGCTCGACCAGATGTGCAAGCTGGCCCGAAGCAGCCACATCGTCCACAGCATGGTGCGCATCGATGCATGCATCGAGCACTAAATCCACCATCGTCGTGTTGTCACTTGGTCCTGTAAGCTGCCAGATCCGTGTCTTGGTTGCCTCACCGCCTCCTAGAGAGATCGCCTGGTTGTCCTCCTCCCTGAAGCTCCCACCTCTGCCGTCTCGCCACCTCCTCCCTCCCTTCGATGAGAACACCAGCTCTGCACCACCTGTGTGCCTCTGCAAAGCCACTCGAGCCGCCCTCTTCCTAAGCTCTTGAACCTCACCCAAACTACGCGCCTAGAGAACTCAAGTGACGATGTGTTGCTGGTCTACCACACCGAAAGCTCGTTGCGTTCTCTCTTGAAGCAGGCCCTATTCGAGTTTCATTTGATTGGATCACTTTTGGTTTGTAATGATAGTGATATGCGGTTTTGGCTTAAGAAAAAAAAGTGTACATTGAAACAAAATTATCAGTGGCATTTCCTGAACGAACTTAGGCTATGGTTTTACTTAGTACCTCTATTTTCGTCAATGCAGAAATATCAGTAATATGATGCTCTGTCGATGGCATTTTTTGGATTTTATTCACAAGTTTACTATCATCTCACATCTATTCCTCTCAAACATGCGTCAATTTCACATGTCTCTGGACGTTGGTATTTAAGCTATTAGTCCTGGCCTCATATTGTACTGCATTTACCCAGAAGCTTAAATCCAGCCGGAACATTATCACAGTTCTCCTCAACAAATTCATCAATCTATCCCTCATTTTTTCTTTATCTAACATCTCCATGGCTAGCACCCATCATCCCATGTCGACGAGCACAACACTAGGCTGTGTTGTCTCATCGCCCCATGCACTTGAGATTGACGAGGTTTCCCTCTCCCTCTAGTTATCCATGAACCATCAACACCGTCGGCTTATAGGGCCTTGCGCTAGGTGGGGTGAGGGCAAGCTGCCTTTCAATTAGAATGACAATGCATTGTTTTTTTTCATATCGACAGCTTTCTCTACGGGGCCTACTGCCCTTATTTTTGCGGCCAACTTATCTATCTTCCATGTAGCTAGGTGTGATGGGTGGAAGGGAGTCTCGTGAAAAGACAGTTAGGTTTCTATATAGATATACGAACGCACTGTTTTCACCACGCCAATATTCTCGTAGATGGGCTATCTAATCAAAATTAACCATTTTAGTCCTATATTTCTTTAGGCGTGAGTTCAACCTCATCGATTTCTTCAATGAACTTTGTTTCCGGATCCGAGTTTCATTAATGAAGCATAGCAATCACATAGGAACATTTTCAATAACTATATGTTCACCATATATTATCCTTGTATTTGTTGGTTTCTTGAGACCCGTTCATCCAAAAGTCCCAAGGCCACCATGCAGCAGTATAGTGAGCAAAGGCAAGGTTCAAACTACCAATAATACGTAAGCAAACCAGCGGGACAGGAGGGCAATCTAACATAGCAATTGGAGCAAACTACACAAAGAAACCCAATTCCACATGGTTTGGTTGTTGGGATTCCATAACAAACCTACTCACAATTGGATTATATTATATGGTGGCTAAAAGATTTCATAGACTTTAATTAACACAACCCAAGAATGATTAAGACATGATCAATAATCAACCAAGAGACGAAGGGACAAACCCTTATTTCTAAAATACAATGCATGATATAAGAGTAAGAAAATTAAAGGTATGGATCATATTTATCACTAGATGAAACCCCGCGCGTTGCTACGGGAGTTTAGTATGATAATAATAAGTAAAAATAATGTGTAAGATAGCTAGACAACATAAGATTATGTAAGTTAATGTGGTTTATGATAATTTAAATTTAAATAGTATATAGAATGATGATTCAGATGTAAAAGTAAGGTGATATTACTTTATGAAAAAAGAAAAGTATTGAGATAGTTTGGACCGTAGATTAATCATCCAAATGCTAAAAATAATTGAGATGATATGGATTAATGAGAGAAAAAAATGAGAGAGATAATTTAGACTATAGATTAATCATTTAAGCACTAAAAACATTTGATGTGATATGGCTTAATGAGAGTAGAGAGAAATAACATTAACTAAGTGAGGATGAACTATATAGGTACATAGCATATTATAAAAAAATGAAGATATATATTGAAATATAATGTGAATTATGTGGGATGATGATTTAACATGCTTGCATTTTAAAAGCTCTAAAATTTAATAAATTATAGATAATATTGCATGTTTGCATGATGTGTAAATTTAATGATTTTTAGTGGATGATAACGTGGCATCTTTGCATGTTAAGCTTTAGCAGTGGATTATAACTTTATAGTAAAAGAGGATTTGCCAAACTAGGAGTGAAGAAGCCTCCCTCCTTATAAATTAATTTATAGAGAAACAATGCTCTACATGTTGTTTATTGTCCTCTCTCTCCCACTCGGCTGGCTGGCCTCCTCGCCTCTTCAGGTGGCGACAACGATCTTCGAACAGTGGCATAGTGGGCTTGGAGCGGGGGTGGCCTTGGGCGGCCTCACAGCGACCGTTTGCTAGGTTTTGGATTTGTTTTGCTTTCTCTCTTTTTTAAAAAAAAAAACATTGCAGTCAGGAGTCCTTACTTGGCCTTTTGCAAAAATCAGTTTTTGCAAGCAGCCTTCTTAGGACGCTCGTATGCGAAAATGGGTTTACATGTGCAGTTGTGGTTCCCACAAGTGAAAATGCGGATTTTCGAATGCCTTGCTATGTGTTAGTGGTAGGCAGCTGGCTAATAATTAGTAGTCCACTCACCCTCCTCATTTCTCTCTTTCACATAGATATCTCATCCTATGAGGCATCCTTAGAGCTAACACGCTCACCTTTTATACTTGCTCTAACCCTAACCCACCCTCTTCATCCTCCTAACGCCGCCACCACCTCCTTCGATGTTACCACCTCTCCGCCCCACATGTTGCCCCCTCCCCACTCCAAAAAAAAAAGTCTTGATAGCATCGGCGAGGCCCCCCTTCCTCCACTTTCCTTCGAGCTTTGGCGAGGTGCCATAGCCCTGCCTTCTTCCCCATCTCCAACAAATCCCCCGTCGCTAGAGACAACGCCCTGCCTCCTGACCACTCTAGATCCCACACCCTCACTATCAACACCGACCCATCCCCTTCTCCTCTCCTGTAGCTGAGGCAACATCATCGCTGCCCCACCCTAGCCATCCCCTTGCTCTCCTACCTCCAACCCCAAAACCCAATCCGTAGGTTGTCTGCCAAATTTAGGATGTCGGAGTTTATCTTAGTTTGGGACTCTGACCAGTGGCGGAGCCAACACCACCGTAAAGCCCGAGCGACTAGTAACGTTTTCAGGTGACCGACTGATTTTTATACACGTCGATGCCTAACAGCAATGGAGATGGCAACAACGGAGCCCGAGCAGCCGCCCGGCCTACCTAGAGGCACGGGAGCTATCTCCGCTGCTGGCTCTGCCAAAGACGAAGACAAAGCATGAATATTAGATCAGATCTTCCCCTCCCTAAAATAAACGGCTTATTTGGCAACTCGAGAAAAGGGAATTGAGAGTTTACATGAGGAAATTAATGGTGGGATTAAGATGGGAATTTAATTTTTAATCCCAATATCTTGTTTGATAGAGAAAGAGGAATTTGATAGGGAGTTTAGTTGGAGATTATGTCATTAATGAAAATGGATGGTTGAGATTTGTTTAGGTAGAGTAAAGGAGGAATTCCCTCCCAATTACCACCTCCTACCCAGGTATTGAAAAGGATGGAGTTCATTCCTCAATTTCCTATCTCCATCTTACCAAAATTTTCATATCATCAAACAAAGCAGTTAATAGCATCATCTCTCTAAACTTCTAATCCCTTCTTAAAAACTCCCCCAACCAAACGGGCTGAAAATGTCTCGGAGCAATGTATAACAAATTCGATTTGTTTTCTGAGAGAGAGCGAGCGAGCTACAAATTCGATTTCAAATGCCGTTCGTTGCAAAATTTCCCTTGCACGTGCACACGAAGGCAGCCCAACACTCCGCAGGCAATGCATCCGTGCAACTCGGATCAGATCCGCGAACCGGTCAAGGCCGCAGGTCGATCGTTCCCGCGCGAATCAGTGCTGTTCTCTTCTTGAATAACCTGTATTTAGACTGCACAAAAGCAGAGCCACATGTGTCACGCCCACGACCCGCTGCCGTCCACTGAAACCGGCCGCCGTGCAGTCGCCTTCGTCCCGTACGTGTCCGTGCAAGCAACATCCCGGCGGCGAGCTCGTACGTACCAAATCGATGGAGTGTGCGCCGGCCGCTACACATCTCCGGCGACGACGGCGACTATAGCTCGATCGAACTGATATCATCCTGTCGGCTTTGCTCATGGTGCCGATCGGCCTCGCGATGAAAGTATAGCCGTTGGCACAAATGATCGTCGTCGGGAATGGAGGTGTTCCAGGACGCGCACTTCGTCCGGCTGCGGTGCTCCGTCGTCCGCCGCAGCAAGTACCTCGCCGCCGAGGACGACGGCCGCGGCGTCTGCCTGTCCGGCCAGCGCGGCGCCCACAACACGGTGTGGGCGGTCGAGCACATCACGGGGGACGTCCCGGGGCGCGCGCCCGGGCCCCTACGTCCGCCTCCGCGGCGGCCTACGGCCGCTACCTCGTCGCCACCGACCTCCAGGCGAAGGCCGGCCCGCGCACGGCGTCACCGCCGAGCAGCGGGGACCGCGCCCCCACCCGACGCCGCCGCCCCTGGGCGTGGCAGGCGTTCCGCCGCAGGAGCTCCTTCCTCCTCCGCAACGGCACGGGGCGGCTACCTCCGCGCCAACGCAGGTACCTCCGGTGGCGCAACGCCGTCACCGTCGCCGGCGACCGCCAGCCCGATGATGCTGTGGGGGGGAGGTCGTCCCGCCCAAGCCTTGCCGCGTCACCCTCGTCGATCGCCCGGCGCAGGTAGTATATACATACGTCAAAGTATTTTCTACACTATCACCATATGGGTATGCATACAGTTTAAGTAGTTATAAAAATTTCTTAAATTTTCTCTTAGGATTACACAGTAGACGCGTACACACCACTACACATACAGCACTACAATCACACCCTGCGAATATATCCTCTAACACGTGTTATAGGAGATGAAAAATCACACCCTGCGAATGTATCCTCTAACACATGCTCTAGGAGATGGAACAAAGCGGCACATCCTTGATCTCACTAAAATTATATTAAAAGTTAATTGTATGTGCGTAATATTGTAGGCAGCGGAATTTGATCTCTGGTGGGTAGAGTTATGCACTCACAACTCCACCACACTGCTATTGCTTCCCCAAAATTTATAACAAGGTAGATTACAACAATATAAGACACCACACAAACATGCAAGTTTAAATTCGATCTACACATAAAGAAACAAAAATAAACAAATTTTATCTAAAACTAGAATAAAATGCCCATGCGTTGCAATGGATAAAGCCTATTTTAATTTTATTATTAACATGGTTAGTTAAGGGTGAAATTTATTGTGAGAATTCGCTGAATACATATTATTTTTTCTAGAAAATCATAAGCTGCAATTAGGAGTCGATCGTCTCAAGTTAGCATATAAGTTTTTATAAAGAGATTTCTTATATGACTGCTTCCTGTATTTCAAAAAACAAACGAACTTAAAATCCGACTCAAATACATATTTGTATTTCCAAAATTGTACTAACTTAAAAACCGACTCATACACGGATGACGTACCAAAGTACCGGCAAAAACATCTTCAATTTTTATAATAGTTTCATTGGGAGAATTCGCTTGGATATATATTTTTCTAGAAAAAACATGAGCTACAATTAGGAGTCCGATCATCTTAAGGTAGCATGCGAGTTTTCTTTAAAAAGATTTCTTATATGACTCCTCTTATATAACTCCTCTTGTATTTCCAAAGGTGAATGAATTTAAAACCCAATTCAAATAAAGATATGTATTTCCGAAAACGAATGAACTTAAAAACCGATTTATACACGGTTGACGTACCAAAGTACCAGCAAAAACATCTTTAATTTTTATTTTATCTAAAATGAATATAGGTATTATTCGTTGTCTGATTTTATTTTTTTCTCTAGTTTTGGATCAAATTTAGTCTTGCATGTTTGTCTATAAATTTATATCATCCCAATTGATACTACTTTCTTTTTATTTTTTTATATAACTATTTGAGTCGCATATTGATCTATCGCCATGCAAGCGTATATATACGCAACTGATCGTTTTGATGGATGGATGGTTGGGCATGGGCATGAATGCAGCTGATACGGCGGCGGCGAGGACCGGCGACGGAGGTGGAGACGAGCCGGGTGATCCGGTTCGTGAGGGGGGACGAGGGAGGGGAGTTCGAGGAGAGCGAGTGGAGGGCGCTGCGGGTGAACACCAACAGCCTGATGCACCTGCGCCTCACGCTGGCCAACCTGCTGGGCCACAACCGGGACGCGCTCCACACCACCGTCTGCGTCCGCGCCGGCGCCTACGCCCAGCTCTCCCCTCTCCTCGTCGACCTCCCCATCGGCAACGACCGCATCGACGTCGTCGTCCTCTCGCACGGCACACCAGGTCCGTCGGATCTTAATTTCTCACCGATCGAATTCATATTAATTAATTAATTGCTCGTTCATCTACTGTTGCGAGAGCTTAGCTCATCATCATTCATTCACTTGCAAGTGCATATATGCCTGCTGATTTTCTTCTCTTCTACTCGATGTGTTGATGAAATTTCAGCGGAAGATGCGTTGAAGTACCCCTGTGTGGATGCTTGATCGAGCAGAATAAGGTGTCCTGACACCGGACATATATATATATGCATCGACAAATTAAAGCCAGTTCTTAATCTGGCATCCTACAGAAGTACATAAGATCAAGAGACGGACAATAGGATTTAATCTGCTCTTTTTTGTCACTTGGATTAGTTGCTTCAGTAGTTCAGTTCAGTGTAATCCTCGGTCATGGTGAATATTGTACTAAGAGATTGATGCACATACGCATTATTAATGGCAAATTTATTGCAAAACTACTTATATGTTTATTGTCAATTTAAGCACAAAACTATAATAATTATAGCTCCAATATAACAACAGTGCTATAGATTTAAACCTTAGAATATATAGTTTTGTGATAACTTTAATATTAAATGTTTAGTTTTGTGATAAATTTATCGCTAAACACATAGTTTTGTGATATAATACCTTTAACCTATAGTTTTAGGATAATTTAATCAAAATATATGTAGTTTTGTGAAATTTACTTAAAATATTTATAGATGATTGTTTGAATACCTTTTCTAAAACTACCTCTTCAACTTTGCAATATTGAATTCATCTGTTTCTATCCTCAATTAAATATCACAAGACCAGATACTCCGTAGTTAATCAAAATTCTAGAAAAGAAGGGAAGCTATACTTTTTTAAACCGTGTTGATTTTTCGAGGAGATGCCCCTTGTTTGTTTAAAACCATTCAAATATCTACTATTATAAAAATTAAAAATGTTTATTGTCGAAAGTTTTCGTACGTTTCTCCCCAAGTCTGAGTTAGAATCCCGAATTCCCGATTGATTTCATCCATCACCATTTCTACCGGAAGTTTTTTGTCGTTCGTTGTTCCTTCTCCTACTCGGTTTCTGCACGAATTGCATAGCGTGCATTGTTACCCGCCGAGCGAAACAGGCTCGCATAGCTTGCATTATCTCTCCGCTTCGTCAGCATGATCAAAATTCCAGAACGAAATTTCCAAAATTTCAGAAATTTTGGTTCTATCGGACCCCCTCCCGATATGATATTATTTCGGTCGAAACATTAAAAATAAATTTCATTATTTTGCGAATTTGGCAATATTTTGTTTAGAAAATCAAATAATTTCGGATCAAAATTTCGGTATATCGGCACCCCGATACAAATCTGGAAAACGAAATATTGAACCCTGTTCGTCAATCGTTCACCACATCGTCTTTGATTCTATTTCATGTACCGCACAAATGCTTTATCGTCCTAGACGCGACGCCCACATTGAACATGGTGCCGCTGCCTATCCAGCTAGGCTGAGCAAGATCGAGGCTAAGGAGGACACCATTCCTTTGGATACACATGCTACTCTTCAAGATCTTTTGCAAAGTCCAATCACTAGAGCTCGTGCCTGGGAATTAAATTTACAAGTGAGGTTGTTTCTAACTACTTCTTTATGTGTTTTTGAGAATAGATTGTTACCTAATGATTTAACTATGATTAGAAATTATGAAGAGGACCATGGAGTACTTGGAGAGTGGTTAAGAGATGGACAAAGTCATTATGGATGTTCAAGTCAAGATGGAGGTCCAACTCATATCAAGTTCGAGTCCACGTAGGGCTCTAAGAGCAGTCCACACTAAATTCATCGCCCAGGTTGTACTCGGACTCCGATTTCGACGTTCTACATATGTATGGAAAGCTAACGAGACCACATTTCTAATGAACCTGGTCACACGTCAAAATTCCTTCCGAGTCAATGGTATGTCGTCGAAATAAGAAGACATTTAGAATCTGTCCGGGTGCTGCGTCACCGTATTTGGGCCCGTTGGGCCGAGTATCGTGTCGGACTCCAATAGGGACGCATCCAGGGGACCAAGGTCGACCCTAGAACCTATATATCGAGTAGACGTCATTGAGTCATGGTGGCGCGACTGATCCCATTCGCGAGCACAAACCACTAATCGTGTCGGTTGTTGGCAGCTCACATGCTCGAGGCGAAGGAAGTATAAGAGAAGGGCCATGATGGTGTTTGGCAAAGGAGGTAGAGGAATGTGCTATTGGTGAGTGGAGGACCTCGCCAGGCTTTCTTCGAAGTTTGTGTGTCAAGATACACCGAACTTTGTTCGCCTTTTTATTTTGGTATATATCATATTTGGGTTAATGGGCCTCTACACAACCCATGTACTCCATTTGTGCCTGGTCGACATAACACTTCCCAACATCTCACCGGATCGTGCCTGAACTCTAGCCTCAACATGTGGGGCCAACACAACATGACCCATTTGATGAATTGTGCCTAATCGAGCAGTGCCCAAACATATCTATTATTTATTATCCACAATCTTATAACCCTATAAAAGAAATAAAAACCCACCATCTCAAAGATCTACTTCCTCTGTCTCATAAAAAACGAATATAGGAATGTATGTGACACATCATAATACTACGAATTTGGATAAATTTGTCTAGATTCGTAGCACTAGGATATGTGTCATATCCGGTGCTGGTTTTTTATGGGATGGAGGAAATAGTCCATAGCCTCCGTTTGAGAAATAGAATTAGGATCGCTGGATATTATGGCCGTGTTTAGTTTCTTGTCAAATTTTTTTGACGTATACGAACACACATTTGAAGTATTAAACGTAGACTAATAACAAAACAAATTATAGATTCTGCCTGTAAACTGCGACACGAATTTATTAAGTCTAATTAATCCTTCATTAGCAAATGTTTACTGTAGCACCACATTATCAAATTATGGCGCAATTAGGCTCAAAAGATTCGTCTCGCAATTTTCATGCAAACTGTGTAATTGATTTTTTTCGTTCATATTTAATTTTCCATACATATATCCAAATATATTTTTTTGGAAGTTTGAAGGAACTAAACAAAACCTATTTCCGTTTTAGATTTGCACCATTTTGGCAGGTGAACGTGATGCGCAATCGGGGTGGACTGAGTGCTTCGCGAAATTACTAAATTACCCTCGCCATTTTTGACGTATAGTTGGCCTCTGTCGTGAGTTATCCGTCAGTCCGCCCGCCGCCGCCGCCGCCGCCGCCGATCCCCATCCATCCCGCGAGGCGCGAGCGAGCAGGGCGCCGTCGCTCGTCATGCTGCTTCCGCCGCATCCTGGTGAGCACATCCTCCGCCACCGCCGCCTGCTGCGCCGATCCCCATCCATCGCCGGACGAGCGAGCGAGCAGGCTCGCCGTCATTCGTCCGGCTGCTTCCGCCGCATCCGTTACCGCACATCCTCTTCCCCATCTCTCTCTACCCACGCTCTCTTCCTCGAATTTGCGTTAACCGTAGCTTCTGTTGTAGAAATTTGCCTTGACCTTAATACTAGTAACAGTTTGTTTGTTCCCAAAAAAAAGTTTGGGGGTTGAACTGAACCCCATGTCCCATGTCCCATGTTAGATCCGCCACTGGTAGTGGTAGAAGCAGTTCTCTTCACCAAATAACTAACTCTATCCAAAGTATTTTCTACACTATCACCTATATGGGTATGCATACAGTTTAAGTAGTTATAAAAATTTCTTAAATTTTCTTCTTAGGATTACACAGTAGACGCGTACACACCACTACACATACAGCACTACAATCACACCCTGCGAATATATCCTCTAACATGTGTTATAGGAGATGAAAAATCACACCCTGCGAATGTATCATCTAACACATGCTCTAGGAGATGGAAACAAGCGGCACATCCTTGATCTCACTAAAATTATATTAAAAGTTTACTTGTATGTGCGTAATATTTGTAGGCAGCGGAATTTGATCTCTAGTGGGTGGAGTTATGCACTCACAACTCCACCACACTGCTATTGCTTCCCCAAAATTTATAACAAGGTAGATTACAACAATATAAGACACTATACAAACATGCAAGTTTAAATTCGATCTACACATAAAGAAACAAAAATAACAAATTTTATCTAAAACTAGAATAAAATGCCCATGCGTTGCAATGGATAAAGCCTATTTTAATTTTATTATTATTACATGGTTTAGTTAAGGTGAAATTTATTGTGAGAATTCGCTTGAATACATATTATTTTTTCTAGAAAATCATAAGCTGCAATTAGGAGTCGATCGTCTCAAGTTAGCATATAAGTTTTTATAAAGAGATTTCTTATATGACTGCTCCTGTATTTCAAAAAACAAACGAACTTAAAATCCGACTCAAATACATATTTGTATTTCCAAAATTGTACTAACTTAAAAACCAACTCATACAAGGATAATGTACCAAAGTACCGGCAAAAACATCTTCAATTTTTATAATAGTTTCATTGGGAGAATTCGCTTGGATATATATTTTTCTAGAAAAAACATGAGCTACAATTAGGAGTCCGATCATCTTAAGGTAGCATGCGAGTTTTCTTTAAAAAGATTTCTTATATGACTCCTCTTATATAACTCCTCTTGTATTTCCAAAGGTGAATGAATTTAAAACCCAATTCAAATAAAGATATGTATTTCCGAAAACGAATGAACTTAAAAACCGATTTATACACGGTTGACGTACCAAAGTACCAGCAAAAACATCTTTAATTTTTATTTTATCTAAAATGAATATAGGTACTATTCGCTGTCTGATTTTATTATTTTTGTTTGTCTAGTTTTGGATCAAATTTAGTCTTGCATGTTTGTCTATAAATTTATATCATCCCAATTGATACTACTTTCTTTTTATTTTTTTATATAACTATTTGAGTCGCATATTGATCTATCGCCATGCAAGCGTATATATACGCAACTGATCGTTTTGATGGATGGATGGTTGGGCATGGGCATGAATGCAGCTGATACGGCGGCGGCGAGGACCGGCGACGGAGGTGGAGACGAGCCGGGTGATCCGGTTCGTGAGGGGGGACGAGGGAGGGGAGTTCGAGGAGAGCGAGTGGAGGGCGCTGCGGGTGAACACCAACAGCCTGATGCACCTGCGCCTCACGCTGGCCAACCTGCTGGGCCACAACCGGGACGCGCTCCACACCACCGTCTGCGTCCGCGCCGGCGCCTACGCCCAGCTCTCCCCTCTCCTCGTCGACCTCCCCATCGGCAACGACCGCATCGACGTCGTCGTCCTCTCGCACGGCACACCAGGTCCGTCGGATCTTAATTTCTCACCGATCGAATTCATATTAATTAATTAATTGCTCGTTCATCTACTGTTGCGAGAGCTTAGCTCATCATCATTCATTCACTTGCAAGTGCATATATGCCTGCTGATTTTCTTCTCTTCTACTCGATGTGTTGATGAAATTTCAGCGGAAGATGCGTTGAAGTACCCCTGTGTGGATGCTTGATCGAGCAGAAGAAGATAGCAATAAGGTGTCCTGACACCTGACATATATAAGTACAAATTAAAGCCAGTGCTTAATTAATCTGGCATCCTACAGAAGTACATAAGATCAAAAGATGACGGACATTAGGATTTAATCTGCTCTTTTTGTGTCACTTGGATATATAAGTACTTGGATTAGTTGCTTCAGTAGTTCAGTTCAGTGTAATCCTCGGTCATGGTGAATATTGTACTAAGAGATTGATGCACATACGCATTATTAATGGCAAATTTATTGCAAAACTACTTATATGTTTATTGTCAATTTAAGCACAAAACTATAATAATTATAGCTCCAATATAACAACAGTGCTATAGATTTAAACCTTAGAATATATAGTTTTGTGATAACTTTAATATTAAATGTTTAGTTTTGTGATAAATTTATCGCTAAACACATAGTTTTGTGATATAATACCTTTAACCTATAGTTTTAGGATAATTTGATCAAAAAATATATGTAGTTTTGTGAAATTTCATTAAAATATTTATAGATGATTGTTTGAATACCTTTTCTAAAACTACCTCTTCAATTTTGCAATATTTAATTCATATGTTCTATCCTCAATTAAATATCACAAAACCAAATACTCCATAGTTCATCAAAATTCTAGAAAAGAAGGGCAGCTATAATTTTTTAAACCATGTTGATTTTTCGAGGAGATGCCCCTTGTTTCTTTAAAACCATTCAAATATCTACTATTATAAAAATTAAAAATGTTTATTGTCGAAAGTTTTCGTACGTTTCTCCCCAAGTCCGAGTTACAATCCCGAATTCCTGATTGATTTCATCCATCACCATTTCTACCGGAAGTTTTTTGTCGTTCGTTGTTCCTTCTCCTACTCGGTTTCTGCACGAATTGCATAGCGTGCATTGTTACCCGCCGAGCGAAACAGGCTCGCATAGCTTGCATTATCTCTCCGCTTCGTCAGCATGATCAAAATTCCAGAACGAAATTTCCAAAATTTCAGAAATTTTGGTTCTATCGGACCCCCTCCCGATATGATATTATTTCGGTCGAAACATTAAAAATAAATTTCATTATTTTGTGAATTTGGCAATATTTTGTTCAAAAAATCAAATAATTTCGGACCAAAATTTCGGTATATCGGCACCCCGATGCAAATGTGGAAAACTAAAGATTGAACCATGTTCGCCAATCGATTGTTCACCACATCGTCTCTTATTCTATTTCATGTACCGCACAGATGCTTTATCGTCCTAGACGCGACGCCCACGTTGAACATGGCACCGCCGCCTATCCAGCTAGGCTGAGCAAGATCGAGGCTAAGGAGGACACCATTCCTTTGGATACACACGCTACTCTTCAAGATTTTTTGCAAAGTCCAATCACTAGAGCTCGTGCCGGCAATTAAATTTACAAGTGAGCTCGTTCCTAACTACTTCTTTATGTGTATTTGAGAATAGATTGTTACCTAATGATTTAACTATGATTAGAAACTATAGAGAGGACCATGGAGTACTTGGAGAGTGGTTAAGAGATGGACAAAGTCATCATGGACGTTCAAGTCAAGATGGAGGTCCAACTCATATCAAGTTCGAGTCCACATAGGGCTCTAGGAGCGGTCCACACTAAATTCATTGCCCAGGTTGTACTCGGACTCCAATTTCGACGTTCTACATATGTATGGAAAGCTAACGAGACCACATTTATAATGAACCTGGTCCCACATTAAAATTCCTTCCGAGTCAATGGTATGTCGTCGAAATAAGAAGACATTTAGAATCTGTCCGGGTGTTGCGTCACCGTCTTTGGGCCCGTTGGGCCGAGTATTGTGTCAGACTCCAATAGGGACGCATCCAGGGGACCAAGGTCGACCCTAGAACCTATATATCGAGTAGCCGTCATTGAGTCATGGTGGCGCGACCGATCCCATTCGCGAGCACAAACCACTAATCGTGTCGGTTGTTGGCAGCTCACATGCTCGAGGCGAAGGAAGTAGGAAGTGAAGGCCATGACGGTGTTTGGCAAAGGAGGTAGAGGAATGTGCTATTGGTGAGCGGAGGACCTCGCTAGGCTTTCGTCGAAGTTTGTGCGTCAGGATACACCGAACTTTGTTTGCCTTTTTATTTTGGTATATATCAGATTTGGGTTAATGGGCCTCTACACAACCCATGTACCCCATTTGTGCCTGGTCGACATAACAGTATAACACTTCCCAACATCTCACTGGATCGTGCCTGAACTCTAGCCTCAACATGTGGGCCCCATTTGGTGAATTGTGCCTAATCGAGCAGTGCCCAAACATATCTATTATTTATTATCCACCATCTTATAACCCTATAAAAAAATAAAAACCCACCATCTCAAAGATCTACTTCCTATGTCTCATAAAAAACGAATCTAGAAATGTATGTGACATATCATAGTACTACGAATCTTGATAAATTTGTCTAGATTCTTGCAACTAGGATATGTGTCATATCCGGTGCTAGTTTTTTATGGGATGGGGAAAATAGTCCATAGCCTCCGTTTGAAAAATAGAATTAGGATTGATGGATATTATGGCCGTGTTTAGTTCCTTGTCAAATTTTTTTTTGACATATACGGATACATATTTGAAGTATTAAACGTAGACTAATAACAAAACAAATTATAGATTCCGCCTGTAAACTGCGACATGAATCTATTAAGTCTAATTAATTCTTCATTAGCAAATGTTTACTGTAGCACCCCATTGTCAAATTATGACGCAATTAGGCTCAAAAGATTCGTCTCACAATTTATATGCAAACTGTACAATTGGTTTTCTTTCATCCATATTTAATGCTCCATATATGTGTCTAAATATTTGATGTGATGGATTTTTTTAGAAGTTTGATGGGAAACAAACAAAACCTATTTCCGTTTTTAGATTTGCACCGTTTTGGCAGGTGAACGTGATGTGCTATCGGGGTGGACTGAGTGCTTCGCGAAATTACTAAATTACCCTCGCCATTTTTGACGTATAGTTGGCCTCTGCCGTGAGTTATCCGTCAGTCTGCCAGCCGCCGCCCGCCGCCGCCACCCCCGCCGCCGATCCCCATCCATCCCGCAAGGCGCGAGCGAGCAGGGCGCCGTCGTTCGTCATGCTGCTTCCGCCGCATCCTGGTGAGCACATCCTCCGCCACCGCCGCCTGCTGCGCCGATCCCCATCCATCGCCGGACGAGCGAGCGAGCAGGCTCGCCGTCATTCGTCCGGCTGCTTCCGCCGCATCCGTTACCGCACATCCTCTTCCCCATCTCTCTCTACCCACGCTCTCTTCCTCGAATTTGCGTTAACCGTAGCTTCTGTTGTAGAAATTTGCCTTAACCTTAATACTAGTAACAGTTTGTTTGTTCCCAAAAAAGTTTGGGGGTTCAACTGAACCCCCATGTCACATGTTAGATCCGCCACTGGTAGAGGCAGTTCTCTTCAGCAAATAACTAGCTCTATCAAAAGCATCCACCATTTTAAGTAAAGATGAACCTACTTAGCTTTTCTGATTTCTTCTGTAAGAAACAACACGATAGCTAAAGCACCAACGAGATGCAGGATATTTAAAAGAAAATGTAGGTTTTCAGGTTTTCAGCGAAGTGTGTTTGACTTATTTACTAAGGATCCTATCCTGAGTATTTATTTAGAGGACTTATGTCCAAATTTAGTTGCTACGTGTTTCTAATTAGATTGCTGATGAATATGGGTAGGGGTATCTGCTGGGTTGTGTTGTACAGTATTTTAATTTCACTACTATTCTCATTGGTGTCGAATATATGAAGGAATGTGATGCGAGAATTGGCTTTCTCTTCATTGCCAGTAGTTGTTGGGTGCAGATTCCTTGGGATGATGAATTTGGTGGACTGACCCACACTTAGCTATAAACATGTTTTTCTAGTCAAACAAAAGGAGAGTAAAAAAACTGGATGATATTAGTCAATGTTGTCCTTCTATGCATGAACTATTTGGTTAGGTGACCACTCATATATTTTTTTGTTATCTTAATTTTCTGACAGATATTTATACTCCCTATTGACGCTTGATTGCCCAAGTTTGGTGGTAAACGTGAGTCTCATGGTTCCAGTGACAATTTTATTCAGCATCTTGCATCATATCTGGTTTTTTTAACTTAATATAATTCTCGCGAGAAGAAATTCTACTTCCAACACTTGAATATTCTGCTGAATTTATTTTCTCATCTATTGAATGAGGCTGGCTGCTTGTTTCTTACAATAGCACCAGTTGTTTGTATACACAAATAGAAGTGGTTACTCTAGCCAGACTGTTTATCTGTACTTTTTTTTGGCCGAGCTTCTTGCACACCCAAGCACGTCATAGGCCTCTACAAACATGACTTGCTTATTTTACTGATTCCTGTATTTTCATTGAAGTTTCATGCTTGCACGGTTCTCAACAACTAATGGATATCTGTAGTCCCTTTTCTTTTTCTTTGTGCGCGTATGTGTTCCACTTTTCTATCTTGGGTGGTGTGCATTACCTCTCTAGTTATGACTGACAAGTGCTCTGTGCTCCTACCCTATTTGCCTTTGCAGCTGAAATCTGTTTACGATGAAAGTGGAGGAGAAAAAAAGATCTATAACAGTTGCCCCCTTTGAGTGTGCTTGGGATGAGGAGTTTCGGTTCAGGGAGGCTGGTCGCGGGTGCATCACCTTTGAGGCATCTGCACACAATGATGTTACCCTGGTGTTCCGCGAACAACCTGGGAGCCAGCATTATCACTACAAAATGGATAACAGTTGTCACTACATTGTGATCTTGGGCAGCCATCGGAACAAAAGATTGAAAATTGAAGTAGATGGAAAGACTGTTGTTGATGTTGCTGGCATTGGCCTATGTTGCTCCTCGTCTTTTCAGAGCTACTGGATCAGCATCTATGATGGGCTGATAAGCATCGGGCAAGGAAGACATCCAAATAACAACATCCTGTTCCAATGGCTTGACCCTGATCCCAACCGAAATGTTCAGTATGTGGGACTATCCAGCTGGGACAAGCATGTTGGATACAGAAATATAAGTCTTATGCCATCAGCTCCTCAAAACAGCATCCTTTGGAGCCAAATTGAGTGTGCATATGTTGAGCAGGATGGTGCTGGAGGGCATACAAGAAAACAAGAATCAAAAGATGGCTTAGACCAAAGGGCACTTGCAAACTTTCTAGAGAACTGGGATTTCTCAGATTCTATATTTGTGGTTGGCAGCGAAAGAAAGGTTGTCCCAGCTCACAAAGTTGTCTTGGGCTCTTGTGGTGATTTCCCTTTTAACCTGATGATGAGTCGACCAACTATTGAGCTTCCATCTGTCTCCTACCCAGTTCTGCACTCCCTTCTTGAGTACATCTACACAGGTTCTACGCAGGTATATTTGAGATGCCAACTTTTGAATTTAAGAAAGGGTGGATACTGAAATTATTGATTGCTTTTCTGTTGTGCTGACTATTTGGCTCAGATTTCGGAATGGCAACTGGTTTCACTGCTGGAGTTGAGTTCACAATTTAAAGTTAAACCATTGGTAATGTATTGTGAAGAAATTATTGGCTGTTTGAAGATGAGTGATGCAGTTTCTGAGTCTAGCAAAAAAATACAGTTATCAAGTGGTGGTTCTCAAGCTCATCAATTTTATTATTTCCCTTTCAAAGCTCCATTAAATACACAGAAAATTGAACAGTTCCTTGTAAATGGTGAGCACAGTGATGTAAATATCTATGTAAATGGACATGGTCTGGTTACCCATGCTCACAAACTCATCCTTAGCTTGTGGAGCATGACATTTGACAAGGTACAATTTTCTTCTCATGCTGTATTTCTTTATGGTTTTATTACTTCATAATATTCATATTTCAGCAGTATGCTTCATATCTAACTTATTGCAACCAAAGATTGAGTCATGAATGCACAAATGCAGATGTTCACAAATGGAATGAAAGAAAGCAGTGCTTCAAATGTATTTTTCGAAGATGTTCCCGTCGAAGCATTCTTTCTCCTCATCCAATTTATGTACAGTGGGGAACTTAAGGTGGATATCGAGGAAATCACACCAGTGTTGGTTGAGCTGCTCCTATTGTCAGACCAGTTTGGGATCACGGCTCTTCAGTTTGAATGCTGTAAAAGAATTATGGAATTCCTCTCAAAGGTACCTATGTTCTCTCTTTTATAGAGCAATTCACCAACAAAAGTTACTGGTGCAATTTACCTGTCACTATTCAAGACTTAATTGGGGACGCGGTGGTAGTGACAATAAAAAGTGGAGGCTTTGACTCATAAATCACATATATGAGATATTGATACAATTCCGTCTGCCTTATGCATGCAGGATTCGTGTCCTACAGGAAGAAGCTCATCCACCAGGGCTAATTTCTAGTTTTTTTTATGGGATAATTGGATATGGCTTCTGCAAATTTGGTGAATTTGCTAGCTGGTTCAGTGTAGACTTACCCCTGAAAGTTTCTTGCAGGACACAGTATGTTCAGTTCTACGAGCAGTTTCGTCAATTCCATCTTGTAAACTGCTTGAAGAAATGTGCAAGAGGAATTTTGCAGAACACTTTGATTATTGCACAACTGCTTGCACAGACTTTGTGTTGTTGGATGAGGCAACATTTAAGGATATTCTTCAGGCAAGTTGTACTACTGCTTCCATTTCATGAACTTCCCTGCTACTGGACCAAATAAAAATAATGTCCTCGAGAACATAGATAAAGGTGCCCATCAAGATTGAGCATCATAGGAAGCTGTCCAGTTTCATCATTAGTGTTACATTTTACCTGACAAATGAAGATGGCTTTCCTTAGTTTTCGGTATTGCAACTTCGCTACTTTTTCTGGCTGTAAGGTTGCCAGTTAACGGTGCCCCTCCCAAAAAAATACTTGAACATTTGGTCATTTTAAAAGATATTTCCTTAAAAATCCTACAAATTTTCAGATATAGTCGGTCAATGATCCCATGCATTCAGAGAGAACAAGTGAGTGCTATGAATACAGGAGAGATTACGAATGTTCTATTTGACTTCATTTTGTCAACATACTAATATGAACATTGGTATGTTTATCTGGTTTATATATCTTAATCTTGTATGGATGTGTAGGCTAGATTAGTGCACATTGTAAAAATGATATGCATAACACATATGTCCTACTTAATTTCAGAGAATCAAATTATGATCCTGCCAACATTGGTCATATTAGTGCTAATTTTGCAGCATGGGCATATGACTGTAACATCAGAAGAGAGGGTTCTGGATGCCATATTAACATGGTGCATGGAGGCTTGTGACTGTTTTAACTGGACCTCTGTGCACGAGCTCTTAAGCACTTCAAGACCAGAGAAACTCTTTGGAGGGAGGCTCACTGCCATCAATACTTTGCTACCATTTGTGCGGTTCCCTTTAGTGCAACCATCTGTCCTTCACCTGGTACTGCCTTCTCTTGTTATATTGTTCTCTTTTTCTAATAATAGGGCCAGGTGTTGTGTCATTCAATAAAGGAGATGGGCAACCATGCTTGTCCTAGGAATTGAGCAGGGTGTATGGGGAGATTACAGAGCCTATTTACCACTATGTTGTTGATTTGTTCCCTCGTGTTATTATACTATGGAGCACTTGTCACTGTAAGTTTTTTTTTCTTTTTTTTTGCTTCTAAAATTACCCATTACTTCGCTGCAGATGGAGAAAAGTAATCTAGCAAAAAACATAGAAGCGTTCAGACAGTTGGTTAGTGACTACTAGCTCTCAAAGTTATTGCATATTAGGGATCATATTTCATACTTTCAGTTGGTTAGTATTCTGCACAGGAAAAGTACAATTGATTTACTTTCTGGATCACAGGTTGCAGAAGCCATTGAGTTCTCTAATGCGGGACTACGGATGGCAACAAATACATGGTGAGTGTTGATGCTTTGATCAATACAGAGTTGTTTTTTCTTTACTAACTGTTCATCAACCTCAAAATTCCCAGTGAGAGATTTCATCATAGACGCTCCAGCTATAAAGAGCTTCAGTATATTTCGGATGGTGATAACAATGGTGTTATCTATTATGCCGGTACATCATTTGGTAAACACCAATGGATCAACCCTGTTTTAGCCAAGGTAAATATGGTTATGCTTTGTTTATGTATGAGGCCATTACATGCAACAACTTTAATCACTTATGGCTCTCTTCTGTAATTAGAATATTACAGTGACAGCGAGCAGCCCAAATTCCAGATACACGGATCCAAAGGCTTTGGTTTCAAAAAATTACCAGGTATTATTATTGGGAATGGTAAAAATAGCAGTAAAACTTTACTAAATCTTGCTTGGAAATTGGAACGGGTTTGACATCTAGCTACTTCAGGCGACTTGTTTTGCTGGGCCTCGTCTTGAAGATGGCAAGATGTGTTCTTGGTGGATGGTAGACATTGGACTGGATCACCAGGTTCTTATCTGAAACATTGCTCGTATTTTCTCAAACCAGCATCTGGAATAAACTGTATCAACACTTGTCCAAGTTTATTTACTTCTCTTTTTGCAGCTTATGTGCAACTACTACACGGTGAGGCAGGATGGCTCCACAACCTTCCTGAGGTCGTGGGTTCTTCAGGTAACCATTTTCCTTTCATTTGTCCCCTGACCCTGATGGGACCACGGATGGTTATGAGGCTAGTGGAGTGAGGTAACTGAATCTTGTTATGTGCGGCGTTCAGGGATCAATGGACGGCCGTAGCTGGACTAACCTGCATGTCCACGAAGATGACCAGACCATCTGCCAGCCTGGCCAGTTCGCGTCATGGCCGATCACCGGCCCGACGGCGTTGCTGCCGTTTCGGTTCTTCCGGGTCATGCTGACGGCCCCGGCGACCGGTGTCTCCAACACCTGGAATCTCTGCATCTGCTTCCTCGAGCTCTATGGCTACTTCCGGTGATTGGGACAGCTTTGCTGCACACCCCTGAGAAGATATCGGCAGTGAGCAATGATCTAGCTAGGTGGCTCTGTAACCCGGTGTGTTCATATCTGTAGTTCTGTACTAGTAAAGAACTTTTGGTTTTAGTTTGCTTTGGTCACTTTGGTTTCTTTCTTTTTCTTTTTGCGGTATAATTACCATAGAAAGAGTGAATAATGCTTATACGTCCTTGTAATACACGTGTCACCTGTAAGTTGGTACAAAACCGTGATTACACGAGGAATGCTTGAACGAAGGATCAACGAGTGAAACCATGGGAATCATAGAAAACATGACGTTTCGGTTGTTTGGGTGGATTACTCGCTTTGCCAACTTGTATGTGACAATTCTAGCAGAACCAGAATATGGCACGCCACAGCTCTGGTTTGCAGCCAAGGGCCTTATCTTTTCGCTTATGCTTATATTTATCAGTCAAATTTTAAATTTTCGACCTTAAATTTAGAGTTGATTTTGGGGGTTTTTTCCATCAAAGTTTATCTTTCAGCCTTTTCTTTTTAGATCGCTAAGAACACGTATATGAAAGTTTTATTTACAAATTATTTTTCGTTTGCAAATGCTTGCTTCAAAATGTCGAAACTAGCCTAATTTGAGTCGGGTGATTTTTTTACGATGGACCAAATAGCCCCTACATCTTCTCGCATATATCAATTCATGTCCTACAATATATGCATAAAGGCGGTATCTGGCGGTGCCTTGCTGCTTAGCTTTTGACTTATCAGTTGTAGCTGAAATTTTAAAATTAATGTTGATTTTGAGGGGGCTTTATCGTAGTTTCCATTGGTTTTAAAATTGATATGGACACGTATATAAAAAGTTTTCCCTAAAAAATATTAAATTAGTTCGTTTGCCTTTTCATGGCTTACCAGCCGTTGAGCAAAACAATGAAAAGTCGACAAAGCAGAGCAATTTTAGCATGTTTTCAAACCGCTAAACGATGTATATTTAAGAAAACTTTTTATATAAATGTTTCTTTAAAAATAAACCCAATTTTCTAGTTTATAACGATTAGTAATCTATTAACCATGCTGTAATGAATTGCCTCATTTTACGTGTCACGGAGTTGCCATAGTTAACTGCCCAAAAGAACTTAGCTAATGTTTATTTTCTTGCAAACATGTGAAAAAGATGCGTGGGAGTAGGAGGGAGACCCACCCTAAAGCATATGTGTTGGTAGCTAATCAACATGGAATTCAAAACAGGTATTGTCACAACTTAAGAATTGCATATAATTTTAGTTGTCCGTTTTCAATGATCAATGGTTCAATGTGCTACTTCCTCTGGGTTGATAATACTTATCGTTTTGAACAATGGCACAGTCTTAAAAACAACTTTGACCATTATTTTTTATTATAATATGTATATAAATGTTAACAAATATATTACTTTATTGAAGTATTTCTTTAAGACTAATCTATACATATACTCACCATATTTCAAAGACAAATAATTTACTACCTACGTGTCAGGTTATAAGACTTTGTAGCATTGCCGATATTCATATAGATATTAATGAATCTAGGCACACATATATGTCTAGATTCATTAACATGTATATAAATGTGGACAATGCTAGAAAGTCTTATAATATGAAATGGATGAAGTAGAAATTATTCATAACCAAAGATTTTAAAGTTTGACCTCACCATTATCCAAAACAACAAGTATTATCAGCCCGGAGGGAGTATGCTATAGTGAAACAATGCAGCGGTTCAAATTTGTTGATATAATAACAATGTGAACAACATTATGTGCTATAGTATGTTTGCTATGCTATGATGAAACAATGCAATGTACTAAATTTGCAACAATGTTACTATCTAAGGTGCCATCTAGATGGTTTGGCCACCATTCCTAAAATGAGATATACACTTAAAATAAGTATTTCAGTTCTACAATTGAACTGGCAAAACATTTTGGTCGACCGCTGAGCAGCCGAAACGAGAGCTCGAGCGGTTCATTGACTAGTCTGCTTTTTTTTTTTTTTACCATGGTTGTCTATTGTTTAGCTGCTAATAGTTTGGTTACATGCTACTGCATAACTACGCCGTTGCCTGTGGGTGTCAACAAGCTGCTATTAAGCGATAATGGCAAAATATCATATATGTGGTATGTTTTGCTTCCATATTTTTTTTTGATTATCAACTATTCATTTACAACTAAAGCTACTTCCTCCGCTTCATAATGTTAGACTTTCTAACATTACCCACATTAATATAGATGTTAATGAATCTATAATATATATATATAGTAAATTTGTTTGGTGCTCCATGGTGCCCGGGCACCATTGTTGAAATTGAGTATATACCCAATTCAAATGAGTATGAAACTTTTTCAATTACTTAGGCATTAACATTAACTACTTTACTAACTAGTTCAAAGCAAGTTTGAACTGAATTTGAACTTGTTTTTGTTAGATTTTGATTCTAGGTATATAGCATCCATACATATAATGAGTTAGGTATGTAATCATGGATTGTGAAATAAAGTTAAATTTGAGTTGTTTTGTTGATAGGTATAGGTATGAATCGAATTATTATAACTAGGTATATACTCACAATTTGAAAATTTTAAAAAATTTGAGTGATTTTGTGCATTAGATACCATGGTGCCCGGGCACCATGGTGCCCGGGCACCATGGTATCTAATGCACAAAATCACTCAAATTTTTCAAAATTTTCAAATTGTGAGTATATACCTAGTTATAATAATTCGATTCATACCTATACCTATCAACAAAACAACTCAAATTTAACTTTATTTCACAATCCATGATTACATACCTAACTAATTATATGTATGGATGCAATATACCTAGAATCAAAATCTATCAAAAACAAGTTCAAATTCAGTTCAAACTTGCTTTGAACTAGTTAGTAAAGTAGTTAATGTTAATACCCTAAGTAATTGAAAAAGTTTCATACTCATTTGAATTGGGTATATACTCAATTTCAACAATGGTGCCCGGGCACCATGGAGAATTTTAGCAACATCATTCATCAGTAGTCTAACGCCCAAAATTTTTTGAGCATTGATTTTATAGCCATGATATCTAACTAAATTTTCCACCGTAGAAATTTCATATACAATGTAACGATTATAGAAGGTGAGCCATAATCAACCATTCAAAAATGGTAAACAAGTAACAATTTCAAAAGATCTATTTTTCCTTGATTTTGTGTCACTCGCAAAGATTGACTAGTTGAGCAGCTGGCACTTACGACATGGCAAAACCATGTCAACCTTTCCGGCGCGGCGGGATCCCTTACGGTTTCACTGCCAGGTGGGCCCTCACATCCTCACCAGCTTATCCGGTTCAGTCCACGTCCTTTTCCTACATCCAGACCGCCCATCCGGAAACCACGGTCACCACCTCACCGTCCCCCCAACCATAGGGTTACGGGCTTACGTCACCCTCCTCCCTCGCGTGGCCTACCAGCCGTACGTCTCCCATCCGACGGCCCAGATTCTCCCACGTCGCTTCCTCGGACCGGCGCCCAGGTGCCCAGGTGGCTCTGACGCGCGCCTCGCCCGCCCCGACACGATAAACCCTCCTCCTTCGCTTCCGCCGCCGCGGCGTCTCTCTCCCTCTCTCTCCACCCATCACCGCCGCGGAACGCGCCGCCGCCAGAAACCCTAACCCTAGATCGCGAGGGGTGGTGGGTGGCCGGCCGGC
>CM020182.1:12441083-12451727 GCA_009805545.1 Oryza longistaminata | reverse complement strand
CCACAAACAATTACATATATACGTACGATAGATACATATAATACGATACGTATATATATATATATACACATATATATAGTACATATATATATAGTACAATATATATATATATGTAATATATATATATGTATATATATATATTATGATATATATATTTTATATTTACATTGATTTATTATTTATTTATTTTTATAACGTTAGGCTTACCTTCGTCCAAAAGGATTCAAGTGTGGACCAAGGCATGGTTGTTGGCGAGCTTTGCATGGTTGCAAGTCGCTCCTCGCTGAGCTATAAGTAAAGCTCCTTGTCACACCTGCACTCTTGTAGAATTTTTTCTTATTCTCTTGGTTTCAACTGAGATGTTTGGTTTTAGGGGGGGCTGGGGGGATGGCAAGCAAGTTCGGGCTCGCCGGGGGCATCCCGGAGAGGCGGGTGCGGCCGATCTGGGACGCCGTCGACTCGCGCCAGTACAAGGCGGCGCTCAAGCTCTGCACCGCGCTCCTCGCCAAGCACCCGACCTCCCCTTACGTCCTCGTGAGTGGACCTCGACACCCCCACCCCCCTCGCTCTGTTTGTTTCTGGAGCAGCTTTGGTTGCGGTTTTGATGAATCTGGCGCTCCAATGGGCTAGGTCGGTGGTTGTTTAATCAGCAGCCGCGGTCACTGTCGCCGCGCCTGGTTTGTGCTTAGATGGTTTATCGGAGTGTTTTTTTTGGATCAATGGATACCTTACTAGTTTCAGGGATAGTAAGCTGGATGATTAGTTTTGCATTGCATCTGATTTATGCCTAGTTGACCAACTTGCTTGAACTAGTTTTTAACTGCTTGTAAGGACTTATGTTCTCATTTTGCCTACATTACAATTTGGAAGTAGCTGTGTAGTTCATATTTGATTGCATTAGTGTCTGGTTGGGACGAAAATCCAATAGCAGGAGCATGTGAGCAGTCCTATGAAACAAACAGTTTGGATCAACTGAAGAAACCACTAGCATTTTTGAAGCCATAGTAGCTCACATTAATCCTTGATCCAAATTGCATTGCCACAAGGTCTTCAACCCCTTTCTTGGTAGGAAGTTCGCTATCACTTTTTTTCAACCAGGTTGCTGCTTACAAGGTGATGAAAGGATATGATAGGCTAGGACTGGAGTAATAATTCATTTGGTTACAAAGTTAGAATACGTGGTTAAAAAGGTTCATGACCATTGGAAGGAACATGAGATGAACTTGACATGAAACCAGGAGGGTGGAGGCTAGAGGGGCAGGGAGCAGCAGAGTACTGTTAGGACAAGCAGAGTTAATATTTTCTTTGGAGATGTTATTAATTATCTTATAGGAAATAACAAACAGGTTATTTCTAGTGACTAGTAAGGCAGATTTAATATCCCAAATGGCAAGATTTTATATTTGGATTAATTCATAAATACCAGACAGCAGGTATTTGGGCTTGAACTTGGTTTATTTCATCATTTTCAAGCCGAGCCTAGCAGCAAACTGAAATTTTATCACAATTTCAAAGCAAATGGCCTATTCCTAGCAGTCGGCAAGGTCGCTTTTGATTTGTGGCAAAAAGTTAATGCATTGTTTTGATAATTCAGAGATGTATAATCAGGCATCGAATGTATTTTATTCTGACACTATAAATTCTTGATTCACTTTGGATGCTGAGAAACTGACACATTATGTATTTGGTTTATGTGCCTAATGTAAGTGCCATTGATTTGTTCCCTTCGTGCCTGTTATAGATCTGATATGAAAGCCTGTCTTCTTTTGTTGCTATGCTTTTGGCCCAAGGGATTAGCTCAGGCTTTTTACAGGATTTTATGCTCGCTGTATAGAGAATGCGATTTAACTGTACTTTTGAATTATCTCATTTCAGGCTCTCAAGGGTCTTATTTTGGAAAGGATGGGAAAGCCTGATGAAGCACTCAGTGTGTGTTTGAATGCCAAGGAGCAGTTGTATTCTGACAACATCTTTCATTTTGATGATCTCACTCTTAGCACCCTGCAGATAGTATTTCAAAGGCTTGAGCGATGTACGTTTGCACTTGGTCTTTTGATTATATCTCCTTAGCATCTTATTTTTCGCTGAATTATTTATGCATATGTTTGTACCAGTGGATCTTGCTACTTCATGCTATGAGTATGCTTGTACAAAGTACCCCAATAACTTGGAGTTAATGATGGGCCTTTTTAATTGCTATGTCAGAGAGTACTCATATGTGAAGCAGCAACAGGTATGATGATATTTTTCCTGCTAGTTTGTTAATTTTTTTTGTGCTTCCTTGTTCAATTCTTGACCACCCTGTTTTGTATCTTCTGCAGACAGCAATAAAAATGTACAAAACCGTTGGAGAAGAAAGGTTTTTGCTCTGGGCTGTTTGCAGTATTCAACTGCAGGTGGGATATTGTAGTTTGTTATATCTCGACTAATGATGAGATCTGCATCTGCATTTATAGATCCAGTACTGTATAAAGACACTGCTATGCTTTTTATTACGGAAAAAAAGGGAACACTCTAGGTAGAAACAATAATTTCCTTGAATATACGGGTAAAATGATTGTTCTAGATGCATGGCCCAAGCCGCCAAGGAGATGCTCTTCAGGGCAGGTGAGAGGGAGTATAGAGGGAGTGGAGATGGCTATTTGTGCAGGACAGAAATGTATGAGAGAGGGGGAAGGGAGAGATGGAGAGGGAGAGGGAGTTTTTCATCTGGTACATTACGATTTACACTACCAGAAGTATAGAGATGACAATTCTTGAACATGTTTAGTACCTTGGTACTAACTTATCCCTGCCATGACCCTTGTTATTCATTGAAAAAGACATTGAATTAGAAATCTAGTATCAGTACTTGCAATGCCGTAGGCCCGTAGCTACTAGCTTGAACAAGTCCATCGAGAGTGCGTCTGCTGTATTATTGACCAGGATTATCTTCATTAATCTTCTTTATGTGTTATTGTGCAAGTAACTTATCCTTTTGCCCATGGCAGGTACACTTTAGCATTGGAGGTGAGAAGTTATTACCACTGGCTGAAGCGTTGCTTAAAAAACACATAACTTCTCATAGTTTACATGAGCCAGAAGGTATTTTATATTTATCTGAAGTGCTGCGTTCACCATTTTTTTTTTTTTGCATGCATAAATGCTCTCTTTTGACATAATTTGAACTTCATGCAGCACTGGCACTCTATATTTCAATTCTGGAACAGCAGTCAAAATATGATTCTGCTTTGGAAGTTCTTTCTGGAGACTTGGGGTCTCTTATGGGAAGGGAGGAGGACAAGCTTCGTCTTCAGGTAACTTACTTTTGTTCTTGTACATATCTGGAATACATATTAATGTTAAGTAGTTCATTACATATGCCTTTCCAAATTCAAAATTCTGTTATATAATTGTATATTAGAACATCTAGAAATTGCAAGTCATTGTAGTTCATGACTGAATTCTGCATTTATGTCATAGGGAGCTTGCTCACTGCTCTTCATGTGCTAAAAATCTACATAAAGTTACCATGAACATGAAGTTAAACTGTTAAAGCAACTAATAAAAAAAGTGATTTTTAGAACTGATCATGTGCAGCTTACTGCTCTGCTTGCATGGAGAATGTACGGTCTATTTTTTTCTTGATAAAGGATAACTACATTGAACATGGGGTTAAAGCTGTTCATTAAAATGTGTTTTTAGCAAATAATTATCCCTTTTGTTTGCGTTGTCGAGTGTTGATTTCCAGAAAAAGTACTATTTGGCCAAGTCAGCTATATCTCCAGCACATTCATATGCTTGTGTAGAAAACACAACTTCAAATTACAATCCTTTGTTTTTTCCCTTCCTACCCACTTACATTATTACCTGACTTCAAGTTGACAGGGACGGCTTCTTGCTCAAGCATGCAACTACACTGCTGCTTCCGAGATATATCAAAAGATCCTTGAATCTTGGTAATGTTTCCATAATTGGCTTTGTACAATTTTCATTTACTCTAGTTCTTTTGATTGGCCATGCATTGTTGCTTAATCATAGTCAATCAATAAATATGTTCTGTGAATTGTAGTAATATATGTATCTCAGGTTCTACCCACAAACACTTGTTGAGATGCACTTTACCAAGTATCAACTATTTGGTTCATAAGTACATGTTTCGATATGCATAATATATTGGTGTCCTGCAAGCTCACCATAGAAATTCTTATGTAGGGGTTTACACAATTTCATTTATATCATCAGAGTCTTTCGATCTACTGCTGCCTTTTTTCCTTTAAAAATGTTAAACTTTGTTTTTGTACACTAGCCCCTCAGAGCTTTAGAGCCTGATCACTTCAATATATGTTTTACTAGAAAAAATGCCCGTGCGTTGCAACGGGTGAAGGTTATTTTAACCTTGTTATTGTTATACTATTTAGTTAAGGTGAAATTCACTGTTGGAATTCGCTTGGATATATATTTTTCTAGAAAATCACGAGCTGCAATTAGGGTGATCATCTCAAGTTAGCATGCGAATATTTTAAAGAGATATCTTATACAACTCCTTATGTATTTCCAAAAGCGAACGAACTGAAAACCCGACCCAAATACGGATTTGTATTTCCAAAATCGAACGAACTTAAAAACCGACTCATACATGGATGACGTACCGAAGTACCGGCAAAAAACATCTTCAATTTTTATAATAGTAGAGATTTGTTCCTCATTCCTCAATTTATTTAAGCATATTTCACCTGTGTTAATCAAACTATGGAAAATTGCTCTTGTGATTAGTTTTTGATAATTGTCCTCTCTTTCTTTGACTGGGCAGTCCTGATGACTGGGAGTCCTTTCTCCATTATTTAGGCTGCTTGCTGGAGCATGACGTGAACTTGCCTAAATCAAGGACAAGTGAACACCCTTCTTCATTACCTGTAGATTCTGCTCTGGCCCTTAAGACTTCTTTAAGTGACGAGCTGGTACTTGCTACACTTAATAATAAGTTTCTTTTAGTATATATTACTTATGTTAGTGATAACATGCATGTTATTTACTGAAACCACTTTTATGCAGGTAGAGTCTCGCCTTGCAAGTGCATTGTCATTCGTGCAAAAGCTACAGGTTAATGACACCAGCGACTGTGTCAGAGGACCTCATTTAGCCAGTATTGAAATTGAACGGCAACGGCGCCGAAGTGGAAACCCAACTGATAGAAAATTCATTGAAGCTTTGATAAATTACTTTCACAGGTATGTCTAACTGCATCTACTGTGGTTTTTTTGGGGGTGTTCTGAATCTCATTACAGTGTATATCATGTCCAAGCATGTTGGAAATCACAGGCTTTTAGTTTGAATAATCATACTGGCCTGTGAACCTGTCTCTAATATGTTGTGAATACATTGCTGTAGACGAATAGTGGGTTGGACAGATAGAAATATGCGAATAAAAAGTAGCCTATACTGCATTCCTAGGTGCAAGACATTATGTATTCCTTTTTTCTGTATGAGCCCTGACTCTTTCTCCAGTTCAGTAACAGTGTAACTATATTATAACAAAGTAATTTGCAATTAAATCATTTCCATCATTTCCTTGCTTCATCTCTATAACGATTCAATGAACAGTTGACAGTAAACATGAGCACAATAAAGCTACTTTGCGCATATACTTATGCACTGACCATTTTTTTGGCAGTGGGTGGGTGGGTTAAGGGGGATTATATGATACCGCTAGTTGATAAAACCAGACTGGATTGGCAGGTTGAAAGAAAAAACAGAACAAGAGCTAGTTCCTATGCCATGATGCCTGTACTCGAACAGTTGAAAATGGGTTAATATGATTGGTTTCAGGAAACCCACCAAAAAAGAAACCAAACCAGTGAAACTGGGTGAGACTCAGTCAAGTTAAAACTGGTGCAAAATATGAGTTCAAAGGAACTCAAATACCAGACCTCATTGTTGGCTGTCCCAACAAACTGTCATAATGGTAATTGTTTGACTCTACTTAACTATATGAACTGCCAGTCTAACTGTTAAAACTGCTGGTTGGCCCACCGAATCGGTGAGTTGGCGTCATCAATGGCTCAACAGCTAATCTGGGTTTATTAACTGTGGGTGATACTGCTTTTTATGTACTTATTATGTCTACCGTGTAGTGCCCCATACCTATCTACATAACTGAATATTAAGAGATATTTCTTGGATGTTTTCACATTTATTTCTAATCAGTAGTATACTTGCAACTTATTATCTTTGGTTCTTGCAGATTTGGTCATTTGTCTTGCGCAGCATCAGATGTTGAGATATACCTCCACATGCTATCAAGTGATGAAACAACTGAATTGTTAGATTCAATCTCCAGATCTTTTGATGCATCATCACTTTCAGTAAAAGGACTGGGTTTGGCAATAACCACTTTTAAGGTTCAAGAACTCCTGGGAACCTTTTTCTCAAAATCAACTACAGGTCCACCTTCGTCAAAATATCACTTTACTGTGTTTCTGTTTTTAAATTTTATTGAAAAATGTATGCACTATTTGATTTTTTTTCTCAGTTTCTCACACCTTCAAGTTTATTTAACAATCCAGAACTCCAGCACATTGCAAAAGGAATGGTTGAGGCATTTTATAAAAACTTGCCTCTCTCAAGAGACCTTGATCCTCAAGAAAGCATGCATGGTGAAGAATTGCTATGTATGGCCAGCAGTATTCTTGTGCAGGTGTGTAACATTAGCTGGTTATTACTAGCATGAGAGAAGTCGAGTACTTTAAGCTTTCTTCGAGTCTATGTAACATGGTGTCCAACTTATGATTGGGATAGAGCCCTTTATAAATATAGTGTTTGATCATACATTTATATTTAAGTCCAAGTTACTAATAAGTTATAAAAAAATCTTCCTCAAGTAGGTTGTTCAATACTGCAGTATATTAATGTTGTATCTGGCGTTTCTTCCTTTGTTAAAGAAAAGTATTTAATGTCCGTATGCTATCATAAACGACATAGTATTTAATGTCCGTATTTTTCACTTCTCTGATTACTCTACTTGAATAAGTAAGTATAATATTGAATCCATCTCATATTTGTTACTTATTATCTGCTTGAAAGTGCATCCTTCTATTCAAAGTAGTGTGTTATGTTATTTTAATTATATCAAACTGCTAGAAGAATCCTTGCTTTAATAGTCTTTTCCATTTGATATTACAATAAAGTACAATGGCAATATCTTGGAACAGCTATTCTGGCGTACAAGGAACTTAGGATACTTAATTGAAGCAATTCTGGTGCTAGAGTTTGGATTGACTGTTCGCAAGTAAGTCTGCTCTTATACACATCTATTTTCTTCTGGAACTTGAGAACAGAAGTTGCGTTGTCAATGATTATCTTGTGTACCTCAATTCTGTATTAGTTTTATTTGGTATCACTCACATAGTTATCTTTCGCGAAGCATTCAATTATGCTACCAAGTCAGGTAAAAATAGAGTCAATTAGAAGCATCAAGATGTTTCTTTCCAGTTGTAATTTCTGTAACAAGTTCTAAAGGTAGATCTTATATCGCTTATTTATCTAGAAGCCACAAGCTCTATTATCCCATTTACTGTATTTCAAGTTTAATACTGTCACTGGGATTAGCTATGCAAAGTTTGCCTTTGGTAATATAATATCTGGACGCTAAAGAAAATACATTGTTTGTGTTATTTAACTGGGTACTGAATGCTAATTGTATTTGATCCGCGCAGGTATGTCTGGCAATACAAAGTTATGCTGGTGCATCTCTACTCTTACCTAGGAGCACTTCCATTAGCACATCGATGGTAATTCTTTTCCTTGTATGCTGCTTTGTTTACTCTTTCTAGTTAGTTCCTTTCATACGTTATAGGTTGTTAATAGAGTACATTTCACAAAACTGCAGATATTTTTTCAACACTATCACAAACCTAAATATTTAAGTCCCTGGATCACAGAACCACAAATTTAGTGCTGAATTTATCACAAAATATAGATTCAAGCCACACTATCGCAGTTCTACAAATTTAGCGCAACTTTATCACAAAATATCAATACTATGCAATCTGTACTTTTGTCAAATTATCTGCAGTTTTGTGAAAACTACTCTTGTTAATATTCATCTGTTTAATTCTGGAATATTTTTTGTGTCCAATTCTGGAATGTTTTCCCTAGATTTGTTTCTCTCATGGCACAATTCTTTCATTTCTTGCATACCATGATCTTCACATACAGGCATACTCAGAAAAAAAAAAAAAACTTAGTGCTTACTCTGCTAATTATTTCTTTGGATTGGTGTTCCTGGTGGTTTTCCTTGTGGTTATCCACAGAGATCAGAATATATCCTTCATATTCTAAAATTCTGTTCTTGCATGTAGGTATGTAACCCTGGAGGTGAAAAACATTCTTCTTGAATCTGCGTCGCATCACATCCTGCCACAGATGTTGAATTCACCTTTACTGCAGCAAACTGCTGATCTTGTTAAGGACTATCTAAAATTTATGGATGATCATTTGAAAGAATCTGCTGATCTTACCTGTCTTGCATTTAGACACCGTACTTACTCAAAGGCAAGCTACCAAATACTTTTCCCTAGAATTGTTGTGTCGATATTCTCCCAGGAGGGCCTTGGTCTAATTTTTGCTATTTGTGCTATATTGCTCAGGTAATTGAATTTGTTCAGTTCAAAGAACGCCTGCAACACTCCATGCAGTATCTTTCTGTAAGATCTGATTCCATAATATTGAGTCTGAAGCAGAAGGCTGAGTCTCTTGATGAAGTGGAGGTTAGTCATGGCTTGTCAGATTCAAAACACAGTTTAGGGATTTGTTTTATTTTTATTTTTTTTTTGGTAAAATTACTGATGCATCTTTTTTATGCTTAAAAGAAATATATCTAATTTCCATGAGCTTGTAACCATTCTCAACATACTGGTTTGAAAACTGCTAACTATGTTCTTGTAAGTTAAACTGGATATGCTGCTGTTAGGATAGTATTTCTTTTGTGTCGATTAGTGCCATTATACAATGATTCTGTGAATACCTAGTGGTTTTGTAATCCATAGAGTCCTTAACAATTTTGGTTTTGCTGCCTCTTCCTAATTGCAGTCTATTCTTGAAAATGTGAACCATGGGGCAAGGTTGGTTGAACTATCAAACGAAGACAACGTGAAACGCTTTACTTTTAACGAAGATCTTCAGGCACGCCCTTGGTGGACACCAACAACAAGTGTTAATTTTCTGTCAGGTAATTGGTTTCTCCTACTATTTGTGAGTATCTTTTGTTTAACAGCATCCTCCTGAATGATTGCAGCACTTGTTGGCTGTTTGTTTTTTCTGTTCATTCATGTGTTTTTTTCAGAGACATTACAAATGCAAAAATGCTTACTATTGTTTCATTTTCCAGAACCATTTAATGAAGGTTCTACACCTGCATGCTTTAGAGCCAAAGCGGTATGCCTCATTCATACAAGTTCATTTATGCAAGCTCAAGTATCATTTAACTTTCACTATGATAGTATGATGTAGGAAGGTCTTTTTAACTAAATTTTACTTGTAGACAACCTTTTTTTTTCATTTAAACCACGTGGACAGTGAAACAAGTGAACAGAAATGACATGGTATATTTTTTGATGACAAGATATAAATTTGTTTATTTTGTTAATTTAGTGTCCTCCCAAAATTCAAAGTTATGTACTCCCTCCGTTTCACAATGTAAGTCATTCTAGCATTTCCCACATTCATATTGATGTTAATGAATCTAGACATATATATATGTGAATGTGGGAAATGCTAGAATGACTTACATTGTGAAACGGAGGGAGTAACTGCTAAGTAGATATTCTATGCACTTTTGTGATGCTTTAAGAAACACATATGTATTTACATTGTGGTGAATTTGTATCGTAAGAAACTGTGGACTGCGGATCAATCAATTCACCTTTAGGTACCAGTTGGTTGCCGGTATTTACTGTCATAGTGTCATGGTGCCAGTTGGTTGCCGCCTGTGTATGGTCAGGGCAGAGCACTGAACCAGCAGAATAAGGCATTGGGTGCAGCATCCGTTAGATTATCTCATAGCTGGTTATTTACTAATATAGTTCCATATGAGTTTTGTTTTGTTAGTTGACATTTAGTACTCCGTTGCTCATCTTGGTAGGGACTCTTTTATCATTAAGTTCCAGGCTTCCAGCAAGCAACAAATAACCTTCTCTGAAGTTGTTCCTCACTTCCTCTTCACGTGTTTCTTACTCATGTCCGTTGCAGCCGGAAGTCTCTCCTTTTCTGTGTCCCTCTGATGCTTATCTGGACATTCTTATCTTTATCTTCACCCTCGTGCTTACTCAGAGTGATGCTACTCCTTGACAACCGAATCCACACGTTTACCCATTCTGCTATCTTATTCAGATATAAATTGGGTACATGACATTATCACTATAAATTCACTTAACATTACTGAAGCATTATGGCAGCGTGTTAAAAGTTTAGGAATTAGTACTAGTCTGCATGGGAAAAGTTGGTGAGCCCCATTGTAAAATGGTTGTTTTATTTGCCACTCGTTGGGAATTATTGCCAGGGAATTTTTTTTGAGGAAAATTGCTAATTGGCATTTCATACCAGGAAGCTGAATACTGAAACCAATTTTAAATGCAAAAGCTAGAAGTTATATGAAAAATATACTTT
>CM020182.1:12411529-12441046 GCA_009805545.1 Oryza longistaminata | reverse complement strand
TAGCTAATTGATTAGGTTTTCTATCAATTCTGCATAAACGCAGATATACGCTTGTGTGCAAGAATAAAACTTATACAAGAAGCCTCTTGTGTGGTAAAGAGAACAAATATATGAAGCTGAAAGGAAGAACTATCACTGACATACCATTTCTAACTGATGAAGCCTGCTATTACTAAATCTACCAACTTTTTTTTGTATCCTGCTCTGAAATAACTGGTTATTTGCAGTGTGAACAAAAATCTACTGAGAAGGATGACCCAAAGATAAAAGATGCTGAGAGAAAAGCTCTTCTTCCTCGTCTTGTTTATCTTTCGATGCATGGTTGTGCATCTTCCCTCAGGGAGACTGAACTCAATGGATCTGGTTTGGATACTGATGCCACAGAGATGAAACCATTACTTGTGAAATATGCTAGGAGTATTGGATATTCCATTGATGATGCCCTTAGTGTGATTCTGGGTATGTCATCTGGCAAGAAGTCTGTCAAGGTACAATTCAACTGGTTATATATGTTTTTGCCTTTTAGCTTTCCTACCATCTACCTTCACTTAACTTCACTTCTCTCAGTTCTTTTTCTACCATTATATCTGTACTTTTGCAGTATTTCTTTCGATAATTTCTGCATTTGTACACTGGATTAATTGTGGTAGCAATTTTTAGAATGAATATGCCAGGAAATCTTATTTACTTTGAAACAAGAGTACTTGTGACTTGTCTATATGTCTAGCCTATTTAACTCTACTTAACTGATAAGAGCTGTGCGTTTGCAGGATTTTACCCCTGATATAGTCAGTTGGATGAGCTTTGCTGTATTTATCAATGCATGGAACTTGTGGTCTAATGAATCGGTAGTCCCCAGAGCTGATGAGAGCAGCCCAAGTTCCTGGCAAATTGTGGATAGCTTGGTAAAAATTTGCGTAGAGGAGCAGCTGATTGATGCCAACCGAATCCTAACTTCTCCTGGCAATAACATACCAGTCCTAGTGCAGATGATTACAGAACCCATTTCTTGGCATCTCGTGGTTATTCAGTCTTGTGTGAGGTCGATGGCTCCACAAGGAAAGAAGAAAAAGAAGGGTGGTCCATCGGAGCGACCAAATGTACCTCGGTTGCAGGCGATTCAAAGATCTGTGCAGTGCATGATCGATACACTCCGCAGCGTTCAATCCTGGTTATCTGACCAGATGAGGCCGGAGGAGCAAGCTTTGGATATTTTGTTGTCATATTTGCAAGGAGGTAATGAGGATGGGCCAGGACAGATATCCTATATCTTGGAGGAGAATTCAGCAAGACATAACCCTGAACTCGGCGAACGGATTGCTCAATCTTTGGAAACATGGAGTTCTGCTGGTGTGGTCAGAAGAATCGTTGGAGCAGAGAAGGAGCTGTTAGTTGAGTTAAAGAAAATATGCGACTCAAAACTAAAGCTGCTTGCTTCAGTATCGGCTTCTCTATCATCGGCCTTGCATTGAAATTGAAAAATTTTGCTCGTGAATTTTGTTCCATTGTTGTGACATATGTTGTGAGTGTAACTGTTTGGCTTTGCGCCGTCCATTCTTTACTTTGTTTCTATGAGATTTTGCTGGAGTGATATCCCTGCTTCTCCCCTCTGTTTTGCATTTCTCCATTTTTTACTGCCATTGCTGGTCACGCATTCTTTTGGAAGTAAAATGCTTAATCATCGAGATGTGGACTGGCAACGACGAAAGCATCTACCGATGGCATCCTATGCTATTATGTTGCCGTAAGAAGGATGTCCATCCTTCAATTCTTTTATACTTGTAATCTTACCATGCTTGCCCGAATTATTCGATGCCCTGACTTTGGAACCTGCCTCCTGTGGGTCATGCTCACGCAGGTCTGTTTGACCTGGAATTGATCATCAGGCAACGCATATGGCAAATGGACCTACCCAGTACAAATCTAGGCATTCTTGTTGGGGCTTGTATCACCTTCGAATACCTTTTGTGCTGCGAATTCATATTCACTATACATACAGTCTGTCCAAATTTTTGAAGATCTTACTGCAGGTTACCAGCAGTAGTGCAGGAATGTGCAGCAGAAGCAAGCAGCTCAAATGGAAGGAAGAGTGGTGCAGCCGCAGCGCACTTGGGGGGACAACCGGGCAAGACAATGAGGGGCATGCGGCTGAAGTGCTCAATGGTGTGTGCTTTGCTTTTCTTTGCTAGGCCGTCGTAGGCTACTCGAGCAAAGCCCATCCATCCATCCATGTTTGTTCATCCATCCATCCATCCATGTTTGTTTGCCTGCTTGCCCGGTTCAGAAACAGCAAAGAAAGAGCCAAGCAGAAAGCTACAAGGCGACGGCCAAAAGCAACCGCACGTCTCCATCCATCTCTCTCTCTGATTCTGAATAGCAGTAACAGTAAAAAGCCATGGGTCAGTTCAGGGACTCGGGCACATTGGCACGGGGGCCTTCTCATGTCAGCCTGCCTGTGCTGTGCTGTGCACGTCTCTTCTCTCGCGCGGCAAAGCAATTTGTTTACTGGAGTACTGGATGATGAGAGCATTCCACTGTTCCTTTTCCAAAAAAAAGAGAGAGAGTATTCCTCCACTGTTCACTCACTGTGACAGACTCTGCCACTGGCGACACATGAGTACACTCTTGTACTCGTACATGACATGAGACTACTCTTGTTTTTCTTTTCTTTCTTTTGACAAACAGGAGACGACGCTACAAACTATGGAGACTTGTAGAGGGTAGGAGTAGAAATCATGTCCATGCAAGAACGAATCGTGCAAAGTTGACAAGTTGAGAGCTCTTCCTTTTCCATTTTTTCTTCTTTCGTCGTCATATCATAACTCAGAAGTATGTTTGGCTGTGTTTAGTTGATGGTAAATTTTGGATTTTGATTAAAATCGGAGATGATGTGACTGAAAAGTTGTGTGTGTATGACAGGTTGATGTGATGAAAAAGAACTGAAGTTTGGATCCAAAGTTTGGATCTAAAGTCTAGATCCAAAGTTTAGATCTAAACACAGCCTTCCTCATATTCATAATTAATCGGTTCACGGATGTGAACGACCTCAATGTACGTACTACTCCTACTCACTCTGCTAGCAGAAACGAATGGTTGGAGTAAATTACACCACTTCCATCATAACTTGGGGGTGGCTTTGAAAACAAGAAGGGAATTCCTTACCGTACCGATACCCTTTTCATAAAAGTAACATTAAAATGATACCGTTTAACACCGTTTTTTTTTTTGCTTTTAGCTATATTTTTTTCTAATTTCTATCAGCGCTGTAGTGAAGTCACCGCTAAATAGTTAAAATTATAAATATGGAAAATTTCCAACCGTAACAAAACCGCTTTCATAAAAATAATATAAAATGAAATTATTTCTAACCGCTTTCATCTCTAAATTGTTGTAATTTAGTCACTCTTGTAAATTAAACAAAGAGTCACATAATTTAATGTATACGGGTGCATTTTAGCTACAAGCATGCCACATGTATTCTCTCCTCGTTGGGTGCATTTTAGCTAAAAGATCCATGTCTGTATTCTCTCTTCCAATTAATAGGTCAGGAAAGGGATTGTTTTGATTGCTGCTTTTGTATGGGGGATCTGGTTAGCTCGTAATGACTGGGTGTTTGAGAATAAGCTACCTAAAAGTGCTCTGTAAGTAGTTTACAGATTTTATTTTATTTTTTTGCAGCGATGGGGAAGCTAAAAAAAACAGGAGGCTGCGATCCTGCTCAATGGTTGGATTAAAGCACTGATGGATAAGATGTCGCAGCTCCGAGTGTCTGAACTTGCGGATGTTATCTTAGCTTTTCTCATAATGTAATAGACTATACGGTGGTTTGGGTGCTCTACCATGTGCTATGGGTGCCTTTTGGGTTTAGATCCTTCCCTGTGCTTGTGGATGTTCTATTGAGTTGTCAGGCCCTATTTTTTCTTTTTAGTTTCTCTGCTTTAGTTTTTGTTTTCCAGAGCTCTGTATGCTGTTTTGGCTTTCTCTCCAAAGCCGGGTAATGAAAAATTGCCTTCCTTCTAAAAATTATTAGGTCACTCACATTGTAGGACCCTCCTGATCAAATCCTGACTCACCATGTAACCAAAAATACACCCATTCCTCATGAGGGTGTGAAAGGCTTGCTAAGGGTACACCGGGTGTAAACGTAGGGAGGAATACTTAGGTGACGGGTTATTGTTGAATACCACTTAGGTGTAATGTGAATGGCCTTTTTTTTAAAAAAAGAAAAAAAACTCGTACTGTGAATGGCCTTACCTGCCCCATGACTCCATGAGCTCGAGCTCCAAAAATGGTGCTGGTGGAGCTTGCCTCTTTGCTGCTGCCACCCTCCCTGAGCCAGAGCTTGGGCGCTGCCATCGACGGAGTTCCTGAGCTAGAGCTCGAGCTTCTGCTAGCGGACGCGCCGTACTAAGCAAAGATAACTCGTCGAACTTTTGACTCAAATGAACGATAAATCAAATTGCGTGACTTGTTTGTTCAGATTGAGAAAAAAAAAAGTGACTAGCTTGCATCCACCATGCATGTAAGTTATGGTATTGGCCGTGTATACTATGCTATTTTGTACTCAAATTATGCAAATTATGGCTGTTCTCAAGTTATGATAGAAGAATTCTCATGAGAATTTTGAAGGACACAAATTGTCTCAAAAAGTTTTTTATAATGATTTGTACGCTAGGTAATATAATGTCACATATGCATGTGTTGCTTTCATTCACCTCAATTGCACATAGAAAACTAATATAGAACTCAAACATCATTCTATTTTCCCTTGAGAACAATGCTTCTTTTCTCTCTTGAAGCAATCAAAATCGTATATTTATTTTCCAATGAACAATCCAAACACATCATCTTTCAAATTTCTCTATTTTAGATTCAAGTGGAATTCACAGGCCCATAAATGGAATTTCAATTATGTGTTTTTTATTCCTACATTTCTAAAAAATTATACTCCTATATTCTAGTAGTGCTAAATGACTTCGTTGAAAAATATCTTTTATGGATCCAGTTTCTTCTAAGTTCCTAAGTAAATATTTTTATTCTACTAGTGTCATGTCTGTGACTCTGTGTGTTGTAATGGATCCAAACTAAACATTCAATAAGTCTAAGATATAAAATGCAGCAAATTATTCCTCACAAAAAACACAAATAAATTATTAGATGTCCAAAAATATAAAACTTACGTACATATATTATATTAGATCTATTAACCATCTACGGATGCTCATAATCAAATTTTAATATTTTTATAAAAATAACATTACCAATAAATACATGCTTATATACTTGCAGCAAGGGAATACGATAGTAAAACTTTTTATATCCATATTATTCGCAACTTAAAACCTAGAAAATAGACTATTAAGAAAAAGACCCCAACATTAACTCTAATTAAATTTCAAAATTTAAATTTTGGATACGGCTGATAAGCCAACATGTAGATGATGAGAGTGTAAAGCAAATTTTGGAACATATAATAGAAAATAAACACTGAAGTGTCATATTTCTTTACTCGTATGGAAATCTGAAAAATATGAAAGGGTGAAGCCCTATGGTAACACCAAAGGAAAAAAACACAAAGGAAATACAAGTTTTCAAGAGGTTGGACTTTTTCTTATTTTCATATGGAATTATGTCATATGAATGCAGTTCTCAAAAAGATTTGTAGGAGATTCACATTTCCTTTCATGTGAAACAAAGAGATTTATAAGAGATTTTAGGAACTTAATTGCATCCTCAAAAAATACTTTACTAACACTAAAATAAATTGTGAAGCGAGAGCGCTGAAGAGAGTACAAAAAAAGGGTGACCCATCGGACGACACCTTTTATCTCCAGATTGCAAGATGAACGCACAAGCACAAGCACTATACGGACGCCACAGGCTATGTTTAGGTTCGGGGGTGAAAAGTTTTAGCGTATCACATCGGATATACGGACATACATTTAAAGTATTAAACGTAAACTAATAACAAAATAAATTACAGATTCCGCCTGCGAGACGAATTTATTAAGCCTAATTAATCCGTCATTAGTAAATGTTTACTGTAGCACCACATTATTAGATTATGGAGCAATTAGACTTAAAAGATTCGTCTCACAATTTACACGCAATCTGTGTATTTTCTTTTGTCTATATTTAATACTCTATGCATGTGTCCAAACATTCAATGTGACAGGATAAAAAATTTTAGGAAACTAAACAAACCCTTTATCGATTTCTACAGTACATTATACACACACAATGCCATGAACTGCTGCAAGGTAGTACAAATACTGATTCACTACAGTACAACTGTCAACTGCTGCAGTGTTCATGACTTTTGAGTTTGATTCCAGCTGGACATCTCTGCAATGCAGAAGAGCACAGGATGTCATCGATCCTTTTACAAATGGACTAGTACAAAAATGCTCAATATATTAATTTAAATTTGAACACTTAGGGAAAGGTAGTGTTTTTTTCCTTGAAAACCGCAAAGGTAAATGACAGTACTAGTATAAAAAAATTGTCTGGACTAACACATGTTACTAGTACTACACATGACAATACATGGAATCAGACAATAGTACCCTTTAAGTCAGAAAGCTGGTAAAAATATTTCACAGATTTTCAAGAGACATTGCTGATCCTGATTTACTAGGTAGGGAACATAATTGCCTTTATTAGAGTAACTAGTTGTTAACTGATAGTACTCTAATTCACTGTGGTAATCGGCTGAGGCTTGAGTGGACACTTCTTTTGAAGAAAAAGATGAAGGCACCAAAATGCTTTAAGTTTTTTTGCACAGAAAATTTAGCAAGATTTTTGGGCTGTCAGTGGCCCACGGCCACTCCAACCTGCACCTAACTTGAGTTTGAACCCATCCCAAAAGAGCATGCAACTAGGCTATTTTCTCCCCAACTTTGATGTAGCCAATCAACCATGGAACCTTGCAATTACAATGATGCAAACATGTAATGAGTAGTGATCATTCTACTTTAATTAGCTGGTGGTATCATTGATCCCATGTGCATACTTGCATGCCTCTGCATTGTCATCTTGATGATCCATTGGATTAGTACTCCCGGATTAGTATAAAATAAACTCACGTGTTTATAGATCATACTAGTACATTCTTTTTCAATATTTTGTAACGTGTGGTGAAAATTAATTCACATCTAACATCTGCATGACTTGAGGAGCTGCAACCAATTTTAAATTGTAAGACTCAATTTTAGAGTTTCTTTATCACTTTCATCACTCACAGAAGTGCAATATTTTAGAGCTTCTGAATTGATAGTAGTACAAAATTACTGTTCCCCCTATATATTTGGCTTACGTAACGTGTCTTCAATTTATAAGCCGTAGCCTAATTAAGCTTTGTTGGGGATCTTGAGATTTTGAGAAGCAATTGGAGAGAATAAAAAAATGAAATCATTTGCTGAATTCTAAATTGTTTGGGGGAGCTGAAGGTTCTTCAAGAAACTACAAGAAGCTCCACGAAATGGGCCTTAGGCTAAGTTCGATTTGGTAGGATGGCTAAGCTTTTCAACTCCACGCAAATCAGGAAGAGCCATTAGCACATGGTTATGTTAATATTAACTATTATAAAGTTGAAATTTTGATTTATTTAGTTTTTACAAGAATTTTTAAATGAAAAGCGTTTTTAAAAATTATATGAATTAGCAGTTCATAAAGTGAGCTTACAGAAAATAATACGATAGTCAAATTAAGAAGTTGTTACCCGTTTGGAAGAGCTCTAGCTCTAGCTTCATCTCTCCTTTAGGCTTGAGCCCAACCAAATAGTTTTATCTCCGCCCAAAGGAGCGGCGAGCTGGAGTGCTCTCACACAATGAACTGGAAAGGTGAATCAGGGTTTAAACTGCTCGACAACTCTACTACAGACGCGGTTCTTAGAGTAAATTGTTGGAGCCTTAGCAACTAGACCCTTGGCCTTAATGTCCATACTATCAACTTCAATGTTGGGCTTGTTCTTTTTCTCATAATAGAATGGAATATGAGAGCAAGTACTATAAACCCCTAAACACTTAGTCGTCAAATCAGCTTATATGATGAGGTCGAGGAGAGAAGAAAGTAGAGAGAGGACCCGTTTGAGTTGGATGAAGATTAACTATGGGCACACAAAACGAGAAAGCCATACACATGATTAATCGAGTTTTAATTATTCCAAACTTGAAAAATGCATATATAGAAAGTTTTCACACGAAATATACTGTTTAGCAGTTTGAAAGCGTGCTAATAGAAACCAAGGTAAAATATGTATCTTAATAAGAAAAGAACGGAGCCAAAGTAAAAGCTATCCCTTATACAAGAGGTAACCTTCACACAAACTAAAAAAAATATAAGAGAAAAAAGTGAATTGGACAAATAAAATAAAATAATTGAAATTAGTGTGCTCCAGATAGTTTAGAGATGATGTATGACATACTATCTTTTAACTTATATGGATAAAATTAATGGTGTCAACTATCTCTTTTAAAAAACTTGCTCTAAGAGTACGCACCCCGAGCTTCTAAATGACACAAGATTTTGAAATTTTTTTACATACAAATTTGTTAAAATATTATTTTAAATTTATTTTGTTAACTTTATGAGGATTATTTTTTTCGTTTGTGCCCTTGGTTCATTCATATATTCAAGATTCCAGTCTATCCCATTGAGAGAAAAAAAAGTCTCAATGCTACTTTTTTTCCTTTAAGCTCATAAAGACGACAAATTATCATATTAGTAAATAAAGTAGGAAAAGTTAAGACTAAAAGAAAATGAGTTCTTTGCGGGGACAAAGTTCAATACTGCCTTTTTAGAATTAAAATACCATTCTTATGTCAGGTTCCAAACTACACTCTTTAATTTAATTTATACATAGCCTCTCATGGTCTTGAGGGATGAAATTAATAGAAATGGGCTACAATTCTTCGACCTAAAGTTGTGCTACTAGCTAGACTTCCAACCCGAGACTAATTAAGTTCAATTAAGCATAGAACTGCTACATGACATACAGCTCGCTACCGGCGTCGGAAACTCCGAACTTGGCCTCAAGTGCATCCCACATGTCCTTCCCTGAAGGCATGTGCATATACACGTCCACTATATTGTCAGCGAGTACACCGATCAATGCTCCACGGAACAGGCAATCCGAAGCTTCGAACTTAGCCTCCTCCTTAGGAGAGAGAGGCGGTTCACTTCGTTTGCCCCGTGAAACATAGAAGCATTGCATCGCTGTCAACCACAGTAGTGCACGTACTTTCCATCTCTTATAATTAGAACCATCAAAAGCATGTGGTTTCAGTGTTGCAGCAAAGCCAACTACCAAAAATGACCTATCAAGTTTTTGAATTGTTGGAAATATGGTCATAAATCGGCATATTTTAATCCAAAATATTAAGACAATAAACATGAGATGCACAATGTGAAGTGATCTAGTGATAAAACTAAACATAACCAGGAGCATACTTAAGGTAAAATAAGCATCAGCATTGAGACAACGCAACAATATTGCAACTGACAGTTTTAACAAAATGAAAGGCAACAGAAGGATGTTATACCTTGTGAAAGTCCCTCCGCTAGATTGTGAGGTAGTATTGCCTCCGTTGGTGTTGTCGATCAGTGCGCCACCTCCTGTTCCTGGCGCACCACCTCCTGCCGCACCTGCTGCTCCGGATGCGCCACCACCAGTTGACATTGCGTGATGCAAAACGAACCGAACTGAACGACGACGAAGACGAAGAAGCGAGCAGTCGTGCAGAAGCACTCCCCAAAAACCTGATCACCCGCCTACCCATGCAGATCTCAGGCGAAGGTGTGGTTTCGGAGGCCCTGCTCGTCCCAATAACTTGTGCGCGCAAGCGATCAGAACCGGGGAAGTATAGAAGCAGCACAGGCACTAGCAGATGGTTAACCAGCAATGGAGAGAGTTTGTGGAGCGAGAGATTGATCGTCTGCTCTGCTCGTCCTATTAGCGTAGGGAGAGAGACGTGATCCGCTTTCGTTGCCATAGTAACGACGCGCATTCAACTCAGAATTGATTCGCCCGCCCGTTACAGAGGAAATCTCACGAATTCAATTCTCTGCCGTTGCAAAAGGATCGAGAGAGAGAGAGAGAGAGAGAGAGCCGAGCCGTAGACGCAACGCCACCCCCGCCGTTACAGAGGTAATCTCACGATTCAATTCTCTGCCGTTGCAAAAGGATCGAGAGGAGAGAGAGAGAGAGCCGAGCCGCAGACGCAACGCCCGCCCCGCCGTTACAGAGGTAATCTCACGAATTCAATTATCTCCGTTGCAAAAGGATCGAGAGAGAGAGAGAGAGAGAGAGAGAGAGCCGAGCCGCAACGCCCGCCCCCCCACGGCCGGCCGCCGCGTGCGCGCGCGCGTGGCTTTCCGACCCCCACCTCAACCGGTCAACAGGGAGCCTCCAATAATTCCCTATTTAAGTTGAGATACTCCACTGTTAATTTCCAGGGTGGTATTATTATCTTTAACATTTATTATGGGCCCTTGAGATTTTAATAGAAATAAATCGGGCCTAGCCCATTTATTCTAACAGACACCTCCCTTCTGCTGCTTTTTTTTTATTTTTAATGTAATTTTTTGGGTGAATAGCTAATTTAGTCCCTCAAGTTTTACCGAAAGCTCAATTTGGTCCTTCACGTTTCATTTTGTCCACATAACTCCTCTAAATATTTGTTTTGGCTTGACATCATCCTTGGGCCCACATAATATGCCATATGGCTATTTTTAGTCAATATTTCTATTAGAAAATGTCCCTTTTGCCCTTAATTTATATACAACTATATACTAAAAAGGAGAAAACCAAGATGAATAAACAACATTGCAGATATACTTCCCATTATTTCAACATGTACACATGAAACTTAAGCAATTTCTATCGTATACAAGTACATAATTTATTTTCGTTTTACATAATTTACTATACATTATCAATAAAAAAATCAAGCATACATTTTTTTCTCTTATATATGTGAATGATGGGGTTATAAGTGTCATTTATCAAGAGAGTTGTTGGTTTAAGGATAAGTTTGAACTAAAATGAAAACTTGAAGGACTAATATGGATAGATTGAAACATCAAGGACTAAACTGAGCCTTAGATGAAACTTGGAGGATCACTTTGGCTATTCACCCTAATTTTTTACTCCAAATTCATTAGTTGTATGTAATTTTACCAACTCAATTATGTGCAATACTTTTGCTCGAGATTCAACAATGTTGTTTGTTTGTGTTGTCTGGAGAAGAGAGAAAAGAGAGGAGGAGAAAGGAAGAGAATGAGGAGGAAGAGAAGAAGAGCCACATGCAGCCATCCTAAGCAAAACACTCCGCGGCAATTTGGTCACGCCATTTAAAAAGGTGGGCCCCCTCTCACTTCGTCAGCATGAAAGCACTAATTTAATAGGCGTGGTGTTTTCTAGCAAATAACTACATTTCCATAGTGTGTTCCCCTAAAACTGACTTCGTGTAGTGTCCTACAGATAAAACACGAAGGCACGATATCCTATAGCAAAATCTACCTAAAATATAACAACCTATTATTTACGGAATGTACATCCTAGGATGTGTGCTATCCCATATTAGGGGACTATTTGGTAAGACTTCAACTTCTAAGGGTGTGTTTAGTTCACGTCAAAATTGGAAATTTGGTTGAAATTGGAACGATGTGACAGAAAAGTTAGAAGTTTGTGTGTGTATAAAAGTTTTGATGTGATGGAAAAGTTGGAAGTTCGAAGAAAAATTTTGGAACTAAACTCGGCCTAAATTTAACTTCATGGGTTGGATTTAGAGTGTAGTTGTGGAGCTACCTAAACCTAGCTTCATCTCTCTAGTTTATTCTGTGAGATCACTCTAACCGGCTTTACTCGTCTTTTGATAGAGATATAGCTAGAACTGTACTATACGGTGTTGCTAGATTTTAAAATGGAGGGAGTAATAGATGTTTTCACGTTATATACGCCGTGTTTAGTTCCAAAGTTTTTTTTCAAACTTCCAACTTTTTTATCACATCAAAACTTTCCAACACACACAAACTTCTAACTTTTCCGTCACATCGTTCCAATTTCAACCAAACTTTCAATTTTGGTGTGAACTAAACACAACCATAATTAATTAATTGGTTATTTTATTTTAGGCCGGAAGAAGTAGTAAAGTGACATTTAAATCGTTCATAAATTGAGAACTTTCCGATGTACGGATGTCTGGAGTTGTAGTATTTCGGGCCTTTTATGTCTTTTCAGATTGTAGCCAAAATAAATCTTACTAAATTTTGGTAAGATAATAATATTGTTAAAATTTTAATAGGATTTTTTATGTATTTATCAAATTTAGCAATAAACTAAAACGTAGAAATTCTTTCCTGATAACTTTTAAAAAAATATTATGGTTGAAAATAGCTTCAAAACTGAACATGCCCTTCATTTCAAACGGGGGCTCTCGCCAATCCTGCTTCCTGGACCAATGCTTAACAGCAGGAGGCAGCTTTATTTGCAGCGTTGGCGATGTTCCCCAAAAGAAAAAATAGAAAAGAAAAAGAAAAGATAAAGCAGGGCATATGAACACACATTGACCACCGACAAAGATGCAAACACACCTGCCTTCCTGTGACCCTGAGCTGTGATGTGATAAACACTTCTGTTTTCTTTTTTTTTTTTTACGTCTTTGTACTAGGACCAGCTCAGATAAGAGAGGCAAGAAGCAAGGTTAGTAGGACCACCCACACTCACATCACATGTATCATGTAGGGCTAGTTTCAGCTTGGATCGTGTCCTATCAAAATTTTAGGAGTAAATTTCGTAGAACCGTAGGTATTTTGTATAAATTATTACGTACTCCCTCCGTCTTAAAAAGAGGATTTTGTCTATAGTACAAGCAGATTTGAGGACTTCTATTGGAGAATGGAGAACTACATAACTACTCTCTCCGTTGCAGAATATAAAAAGTTTTAGAGTTGATACGGTTATTAAGGGGTGTTTGGGAGAGAGCAAAAACATAAGTCCCTCGGGGAGGGACTCATGTTTTTGCGAGAGGGGCTAAAAAGTGAATGGTGGAGAGTTGTGATTGGTTGGAAAGAAAATGTCAGTGGAGAAGTTGTTATATTTTGGGACAAATGCTGAGGGCTAAAAGTTGTTATATTTTGGGACGGAGAGATTAGTATATATTTAGACTATTCTGTTAGGAAAAAGTACGAATTACCTCCCAAACTATCACGGTCGTTCGAACTACCCCCTGAACCACAAAACCGGACATTCTTCAGCCCCCAACTATGCAAACCGGACGAATTACTCCCCTCGACCCAATCCGTGGCGGTTTTGGTCTACGTGGCGTACACGTGGCAGTCCAGTCAGCATTTTATTTTATTTTTAATGGTGGGACCCACATGTCAGACCCCTCTTTCTCTCTCTTCGTCGGTCAGCAGCAGCAGCGCGCACGCCGGCGGGCGGCACGCATGGCGCGGCGCGGGGAAGGGCGATGGGCGGCTGAGCGGGGGCGGGCCGGCGGTCGGCGCGCACGTGGCGTGTGGGGAGGTGGAGGGGATGGGGGAGAGGCGGGCGTCGGCGGCCATGGCGGAGAGGCGAGCCATGGCCGGAAGCGTGGGAGGAGGACGGGGGACGGCAAACAGGCGCGCGTCGGGAGCTGGAGCGGCATCGGGAGGAGGACGGTGGACGGCAGCGCGTGGGAGCGGGCGTAGGCGCCGGACGGCGACGCGCGGGGGTGGGTGGTGGACGGCGACACGTGGGGGGGGGGGGTGGATGGCGGCCCTGTCGCGCTCGTCGGGGCGGGGCGAGGCTCCGGCGACGGCGGCAACTGCGGTGGAGGCGGCGCACGGGCTGCGGTACAACACCACGGTGCCGGGGTCATCAGCTACGGGTCGACGGTGGGCGGCAATTGCGGTGGACGGCGGCGCGCGGGGAAGGGGGCGGCCGCCGCAGTGCCGGCGTGTCCGAGCTCCGCGCCGCCGTGACGGGGGAAGGAGGTCGCCGCCGTTGCCTTGCTCCACATCCCGCCGCGGATGCCGTCGCTGCCGCTGCCCACGGAGCTGACCGAGCTCGTCGACCCGCCGCCGCCGCCGCCCACCACCCGCCCCTGCGCGGCGCCGTGCGCGCCGACCGCCCGCGTCGCTAGACCTGAGCCCGACGGCCCGAGAGAGAGACATGAGATAGATATATGACAGGTGGGCCCCACAATAAAATGCTGACTGGATTGCCACGTGTACGCCACATAGACTAAAACCACATCGGATTGGGTTGAGGGGGGGGGTAATTCGTCCGGTTTGCATGGTTGGGGGGTGAAGAATGTCCGGTTTTATGGTTCAGGGGGTAATTCGGACGACCTCGATAGTTCGGGGGTAATTCGTAATTTTTTCTTTTTCTTTTAGGATCGATGAAGTATTATTAATGATCAATGAGAAAACTTCAATACTAATATCCTGATATTAATCTGTGCATAGCGCTAACAATCAATTGCATATCATGCTAAGAATCCACGTTAAATAAAACATGCATCCGGGGACTCCTTTAATTAAAACCTGCAGGCTGCATCGGCCTAAACATGCCAATTAACCAACAATCGCATGATTAATTTTTTTTTTTTGGAGGGAACAATCGCATGATTAATTAAAGACACCGCCAGGAAGGACTGAGAGCAGGTACAATAGAGGGCTATAAGCCAGCTGCAAATATATTTTAAGAAGATAAATGATGAAAGAGAAGGGCAGCGGGCTACAGATTTGCAGCCAGCTATAGCACGGACTCCAAGACACAGTGTGTGTATGATTGGTGGGACCAGATAGTATGTAACTATTGTATGAATGAGCTATTAGATTGGCTATAGATAAATTGGAGCTAGTAGTTGGCTGTACTATTGAACTTGCTCTGAAGGAGCCCTATTTATGCCCACCCAAAACCCTTTGCATCGCGTTGCGCCACAAAGTGGTCAGGGCGATTGTAGCACGTAGACAGGCTTTGTAACGCTAAGCCACTGTCAGTCACTTGTCTTGTTCTAGCTTGTCCCTAATGTCATAAATGCAGTGTTGTGTTGCACATACAAAGGTCTCACATCCCGTAGCATTAGTGGCTTTTACTGCAAATGTACATTTTTGGATTAGTACTACTACTAGTACTAGTCACTAGTCACTGATTAGCACTATCAACTGCAGTCAAATTCTTCCCTTTTGGGGGTATATGCAGATTAGAGCAAGTTCAATAGTATAGTCCACTACTAACTCCAATTTATTTATAACCGATCTAATAGCCAATTCGTACAATAGTTGTTTACTATACTATTAACACATGGTCCCACCTACCATACACATATTATGTCTTGGAAACCGTGCTGCAGCTGGCTACAGATCTGTAGCCCGCTACTGTACCTGCTCTTAGCTTCATGAGACTGACAACACCTGAAGTACTGTAGTAGTAGTAATTTTCAGAAACTTCATTAGTATTTGCTTTGCATCTTTTATTAGTTGTGAATTTTCCGCAACTTCTCTGTATTATAAGCCTGATTTCTGCAGGTATAATATATATATATATGCATGGACAATGGCAAATTAGCCCAAAAAAAAACAGTGAACTCGAAGCTTTATAAGGATGATGATAAGTTCGTTGTGACAGCTCTTACAATTTATATTCTACATATGGCATTAATACATGCACGTCGTTATAGCACTAATTAAGTAGCCCCTAAATTAAATTAAACCTCTCCCTCTTCAAAGCCAAGCAACGATGCAAAGCACTCCCACTGGTGGCCGGCGAGCCGCCGGCCGCCGCCGCCGCCGCCGTCCAGGTCCAACATCTTCTACGCCGACGGCTTGCGCACGAAGTACCGGTAGGCGGCGACCTTCCGCTTCCGGGAGCCGGAGTTGTCGATGGAGAGCACCATCTTGCCGGCCTCCCTCGCCGTGAACGCGTTGTGCACCGGCTCGTCGGCGGCGGCCGCCACCTTCCTCGTCCGCTCCACGCACAGCGTGTAGCTGTCCTCCGCCGCCGGCACGTACTCCGCGCCGTACTCCAGCTCCCACCCGCCCACCACCAGGTCCCACGTTATCGTCGCGCCGGCCTGAAAAGAAATAAAAACACAATTGCCCCCGACGGCGATCAAAATCAATCTTATCCCCCAAATCATGGATTATTACTGTTGTTCTTATTACTACCCAGATACTAGAACAAAAGATTAGTACATCATAGATCACGCTTGCATGTAATTATGCCACGCACTCAAGTCCCATCCATGGGATCACAAGATTACATGGTTTTCTTTCACAAGCTGGTCCTACCATGTGCAACACGGTTCACATGAAACGTTTCGGCATTGGCAGAATCCAATACAGTGGGCAAGTTTTTTTACAGCGGTTAAAGAAAAGCAGCAAACACTGAATCACACTGATCACCGACATCAACCGTACCCCAACCCTTCCCAAAGTTAATCACCCTTTTCCGTTGAAGGTTTTTACACCTCAACCAGCCAATCCGGGAAAGCGAAGACAACTAGTACAAGCAAGGTTTTAACTAGCCAACTCTTTTATTACACTATTTCTTTTACCCTGCTAAAAAAAAAAATCTGTACTAGTACAAGCAAGGAGTGACTCATTTTTTTCCCCCACTTTTCACCTCGCTGTCATGCTGTGAGCGTGAGAGGTGACAGCGCGTGGAAACTCGCGCCGTGGCGTGAACCGTAAACAAAAGCAAAGCTACAAAAGGAGCACTGCTGCTGCTGCTGCCGCCGCCACTCCAGCACCATCGGCATTATCTCGTCGTAGAAGAAGAATTTCTCGACGGTCTCCTTCATGCTCATCGGCTTGGGCAATTCAATCCACATTGCCAAGGAGCTCACATGCACACACCGTTCACTAGTAATTCCGGTCACAAGATGCTACTAGCTGCAGGTGTGCGTGAGCCCTGTGACGACGGAATCAAGCTGTATTGTATCTCTCGCTCTTCATGTGAAGAACTGAAAAGACTATTGTTGCAAGCAGGAAAAGGGAAGAAGCAGAGTAGTCATCGTGTCAGCTATACTAGAGGTGTGCAGCTGCAGAGGATAGGCTGTGTTTAGATCTAAACTTTGGATTTAAAAATCTTCCAATTTTTTCCATCAAATCGACATGTCATACACACATAACTAACTTTTCAGTCACATCGTACCAATTTCAACTCAAACTTTCAACTTTGGAAGTAACTAATCACAACCATAGTATAGTGCTACTAGTAGTACTAGTACTACTGTACTGTGCTCTCTACTGCTCCTACCGCTGCTTGACGCAGCGTTTACTGGTGTGGTAGCGATGCAACGCAACGCAAGAACACACGCAGCTCGAAGCCCCACCCCCCCCCCCCCCCGGGTCAGCTTTTGCAGCCTGCTGGCAATGGCAGTCGGGTCGTTGATCCTACCGCAATTTCCTTTCAAAAAAACCGCGAGAGACATCAAATAGTGGGGCACTGGGCGAGGGCCCTCACATGCGCCTGCACCGCTGCCATTGGAGTAGACAGAGAGAGACAGAGACAGAGAGAACGGTAGTGCTGCGCTGTGCTGGTAGTACTGCAAATCTTTTATCGCATTGGGTTGGGGAGTGGTGAGCCCAAAAGATTAAAATTGATACCTAGGACAAAGCAAAAGCGGTGCTCAATAATGCCTCGTTGTAGTTCTTGCCTTGACTGGCTAGTAGTATTTTGCTTCATCTCGAGCACACAACTTAATTAGTCGCAAAACATGGGTGGAGTGATTGCAAATTGTTTAGGCCCCGATTTGGCAAATGGCGACTCGGAGTGAGACAAGCAGAAGGGGTGGTGGATAAGCCAAAGTAGAAGTTGTTGTGGTTAGGAACTTAGGACTAGTTTAAAGATCTCACTACTCAACTTTTGATGTAAACTATGCAAAATTTTGTTTGAAGGCCTTGTAGGATTAGTTAAAATTTGAGCTCCCAATGTGGGAAGATGATGATGAGGAGCAAGAAGTGTAATACCTCGATGCCGTCGATCTCTAGGAAGACCTTCTCGCCGCCCTTGATGGTGAACTCGGACGCCGGCTTCGGCGGGCCGTTCTCCAGGTCGCCGGCGCGGCTCAGCCCGCCGTACTGCACCGGCACCAGCTCCGGCCGGATGAACCTGCGAGTGAGCAAAGCGAGAATCAACGGCGTGTCGCGGGCGGCGACGCCGGCGAGCAAAATGGGGAACGAAATGGTGTGTAATGGTGCTCACTTGAAGAGCGTCTCGGCGACGTTGCCCTCGCGCGCGATGACGAACTTGCTCTTGGTGCGTCCGTGAGGAACGGCGAGATCATGGAGAACAGCACCGAGAAGTACCAGGGCACGTTGATGAACACCTGCGAGGAGGCAGTGTTGTCACTTGCCAGAGTCGGGTAGGTGTTCGACGAAATGCCTGAGGCGGCGTGAGTAGAAATTAGAAAAACAAGACAGTGGTTGGTATGTTTGTTACCTTGCGCGCGACCATCTCAGGGTAGTTGTCCTGGAAGAGGGAGAGGATCTGGTTGGAGGCGGCGCGGAGCTCGCGCTTGGGCATGTCCTTGAGGTCGGTGACCTGGATGATGGCGTTGACGCCGCCGGGCGGAGGTGGAGCGCGCGGACGCCGCGCTCCATGACCTGGACGCGCCAGCGGAGGAAGCGGGCGAGGCGCTCGCCGTCGCCGAAGACGCGGTCGTACATGTCCCTGTCCTTGAAGACGCCGTAGGCGTTGTAGCAGACCGGGTGTCCCTCCCGGTCCCAGCCGTGCATGTAGGCGACGACACCCTCCAGGTCCTTGAACCCGAGGTCCTCGTCCAGCACGGCGTCGGCGCGGAACTCGGCCCGCCACGCGGCGCAGCGGAGCAGCATGGCGTGCGCGGCGCGGACGCGGAAGTCCCGCGCGCGGAGGAACTTGAGCAGCACGACGTCGGCGCGGTCGGCGGCGGCGGCCGGGGCCGGGGCCCCTCCCCGCCCTGGGGCGCGCCGGGTTGAGCGGCACGCCCCAGATGGAGATTGGGTCCGGGTGCGTGGACAGCAGCGCCCTGAGGTCGGCGAGCGCGCGGAGGTCGGACGCCGGAGCGCGGACGCCACGTACGAGTCCCTTGAACGACGACGACCTGAGCAGCGCGGTGGCCTCCATCAGCGACGACATCAGGCTGCGCTTCGCCCCCGTCCCGACGGCGGCGGCTTGGGCGCTGCCGCCACCGCGGCGCGCGCGGGGATGGGTGGCGGTCGGAGACATGCGGGGGTGGGCGGCGAAGGTGTTCGTCGAAATGCGGGGGGAGGTGGCAGAATTTGAAATGGAGTGGAGCGGATGGGAGGCGTGGCGAGCGTGGCGGTGGCTTATGATGGAGGCGTGGCGTGGCGGGGGCGCGCTTGCTCGCTCGCTCGCCGTTGGGGGGGTGGGGTTTTTATGAGAGAAGGGGGGAAAAAGTGTGACGGGTTAATTATTAGAGGATTTGTCCGCTGTGCGCCTGTGTTCGTCAGGCCCGTTGGGCCGACCTCGGCCTCCATCTGTTTTTTCTTTGGACGTGACTACACAGTTACCGCTACCACCCCATCTATAAGAGACACCATCCACCATACTTAAATACAATTTCTCTTAACTACTCATCTAATCTACGATCCGATTACACCGTTGTGTTCATAACAATTAAATCTTTACAACAAGATCTCACATGATTATATTTTGATGAAAAATCACAAATTACTTTATCATATGTCTAAATTACTTTTAGATTCACTAAGTTACTTCTTATACATACAAAAGTAAATTCAATAAAGCTTAAAAGTAATTTACATATATTTATAAAGTAACTTATAACAAAAAGAAAGTAACTTTAATTAAACCTTTTTTCATTGAACAAAATTATCATATATTTAATTATCATATTATATAAGTTACTTTTAGATTTGATTAAAATACTTCCTATACATTTATAATGCTCTGAGGTGATTACTTTAATTATTGTTTTTAGTTAATTCCTAATTTGTGCTGATTAATTTAATTCTTAGATAGAGTCATGTTTTATCTCTACAACGGATTTACTTCAAATGATATGCCAAAGTTACATTCGTTTTGTTCTAAGTTACTTCTATAATATATATGTAAATTACTCTAGGCTTTACTGAATTTTCTTTTGCATGTATAAGAAGTAACTTAGTGAAATCTAAAAGTAATTTAGACATATCATAAAAGTAATTTGTGATTTTTCATCAAAATATAATCATGTGAGATCTTGTTGTAAAGATTTAATTGTTACGACACAACGGTGTAATCGGATTATAGATCGGATAAGTAATTTAAGAGAGAATTTCATAAGAAGAAAAAAATATGCACAACATAATAGCAAAAACTACTTGCATGCATGTCTGTAACGCTTGTAGTACTTCTCACGTAATTGTCCGCGTCGTTCGTTAAGTCTAAATCTAGATGCCTCTCGAAATAGATTTTGCGTTTTTCTTTTATTCTATACTCCCTGCGCCAAAAAAAACTCAACCTATTATTGGATTAGACGTTTCTATTACAACGTATATATACTTGTGTCTAGATTCATTGTACTATAAAACGTTCCATCCATACTAGATTGGATTTTTTTTGGACGGAGGGAGTATGCTGAGTTCTTTTTTTAAAATTCCTAACTTAAATCATTCATTTTTGCATGCACGTTTTTTAAAAAATATATAATATTGCTTTTAAAAAATCATATTATTTTTTTATTAAAAATGCTAATATTTAATTAATTATTCGCTAATGAGTCGTTCCGTTTACGTGCATTAAAGATAAAGATAAGTTTCCAACTCCCATACAACCTACTCAGCCTATATGCTGAAAACAGGTAAATCTTGGCTGTGGGTGGCACATGTATTTGTTCTCATTAAGATTTGTCTTTGGTTCATAGCTCGAATCCTTTACCTTTGCTTTTTCGGTTATGTTTACTCTACTTAACAGTAGAGTTAATATATATCATTTATATTTTCTTGCTAAATAAATCATACAATCTATTTATACTATCATCTCAATTACTAGAGAAAAAACATAGGGTTTATAATCTCAAATCCTCCAGATGAAAAAACACGTGGAAATTTGGACGAAGCGCATGGAAAACACAGGAATTAGAGCTACTTTGGAATAAATGAATTTGAAAGAATTTCAAAGGATTGCTCTATAGAAAATTTTCATATAAGATCTTTGGATTATAGGAATGGGTTCCAAATTTTCTATAGGATTGCTTCCTTTTCTTCGTTTTTTAGAGGATTCTAAACATTTCATTAAAGCTCATAGTTTATATTCCTTTCTGAAGTCCAAAGGCAACATATCTCTTTATCTCTCATCTTGTATTCATTATAATGAGGTATTTTATCCACAATTCTTGGGGTTTTTCTATGGACTACCAAAACACGTAGAATCTGGCTAGACATGACATTCAATTCCTGTATATTTTTTCTATCTACGTTATAAATGAGTCATTAGAGGAGAGAGATGGACACACAGAATTTTTTTTTTCCAAGGTAGAACCTCTTGTTGAGAATCCTCCAAAATTCCTTTGATTCGAGACAATCCTAAGGAACTTCAAAGAAATTTGGGGAAGATATTCCTTTGTTCCAACTTCCAAATGACCATATAGGAGAATCCAACCCTTCAAAATTCCTTTCTTCCAAAACAGCCCCGAGTGGTTAACTCAGCACACACCTAAAATATGATTACCAATCATTAGTTAAAATCATGATTACAATATGAAGCTAGTTTTATTAAATTTAATATTAGGCTTGTTTTTAGGTGTTCTCTTCATTTTCCTTGACTAACTCTCTTTAAATAATTGCAAAACAATAAGTAAAAGCCCCAACTAAAAGTATTCTTAAAAACCAAACTTTAAAATCCAAAAATTGCTTTGTTATAATCCAAGAATATGTAACTTATTTCTTTCCATATTCTTTGACTGTCCGCATTTAATATATCTTTTCCAAATTTATACTTATTATTATGATAATGGTAAAAATTGGTCGGAATATACAAGTCATATAAAAGATGGAACTATTAAATCGTCGCCTTAATAGAAACAACCATATACAAGAAATGTACCAATGAGTCCTAAAAATAAGATTTTACTGATGTAAAATAAATAAACTGTTTTTACTGAAATCTAAATGTACAATCCCAATCCCTAAGCACATATGCTTAGATAATTTGTCTCATCGATCTTTGCACAACTGATTAATCTCTAGACATGTTGTCCCTCTTTTATTAAGTTGTATTGCATTGAACGATGGATATCGAAGAACTATAATGCTTGGAGTTGGTGGCTCCGACCTTAGGTCCCACATAGGGATGAAACAGAGTGGATAGGGATGGATAATGCTCATACCATATTTATTTTCGTATTATTTTGCTGGGAAACAAATACGTATTATCTCAAATACGAATAAAAATCGAATATGATCAGACACGAATACAAAAACAATTTTTTCTCGGAACACAAAAACCAACTCAACTTCTAATAGAAACAAATATCAACATTTATAATTAGCTCATTTTATATAAAATGTAGTATAATTTATAAATATCTTTAAAAAATTAAATAGTGTTAATAGTGTGGACTAATGTTAAGAGATGAACAACTATTAAAATCTAAAAAGATATATTGAAGGTCATAGAGTTACTCTATAAAGAGATGGAGTATGTCTCAGGACATCACCGGATATCCGAATTATTATCCGTATCCGACGGAAACCCCAATACCATATTCGTATTCGTATCCGGGAGAAAATATCCATATTTGTATCAGTATCCGAACTATCTGAAAATTATCCGTTCCAAAAGGTATATGTATTCGTTTTTCTCCGGAGCGGACGGAAACTATCTGCTCTGTTTTCATTCCTAGTTCCCACATGATAGACAATGGTGGTGGGGTAGGGGCGGCAGACCCATCGCCACCCCTAGAAACATTTAAATGGGTATATATTTGTGAATGTGTCATCTTATTTACACGCTCGGTTGGGGTGGGTTGTGAATCTCATATACCATTAAATTACTATGAAAAGTATATCCATATATGCATAATTGAGGACATTAAACCTGCTAGGTGAATGATACGCCTACTATTAGATCATCATGCCTCTCTTGTCTCGTTTTCTTCTTCTTCTTTTTTCCTCTTGATGTATAATCATGTTCTCATTTAAAGTTTTACGATACAGTAACACATAGGCATACTTTTAATAACTTATAATTATTCGTACGGTACTTGAAAATGTGTGGAGACATGTCCTTGATAATTCAAATTTTTTCCCCACCGCTGCAAACAGTACAGAAGTACTCCAGAACGCAGCAACGCGCGCAATATGCACATATGCTGTGCATATTGCCAGCTATTTCCTTTTTTTTTTCCTCCCCGAAGCATCACACAAACTTTTAAACTGCTTTGGCTCTAAACTTCGAGTATTTCCCTCGGAATCTGCTGCCAATTTTTGTCTATTTGTCAGCATTTGGTGGTGATTGGGCGACTGATGGTACACTGTTTTTGGATGTATGTGGAGTTTGGTCAGCATTGGTTGTGGTTCAAATTTCGAACCTTCTGCAGGATGGCCGTGCAAGGTTGGAGTGGTCCGAGGCATTTTTGTCATGTATGGATCATATTTAGTTATGCAATTACCATGCAAAAACGATATTCCTCCCGTTTTATATTATACCTCGTCTAACTTTTTAGTCAAATTTCTTTACGTTTGACCAAGTTTATAGAAAAATATATAAATATTATCAACACAAAATAAACATATTATCAAAATATATTCAATATTTAATAAAAACTAATTTAATATTTTAGATGTTAATATTTTTTTTTCAATGAACTTAGGCAAAAAAAATCAAACGACGACTAACATGAAATAGCAGAGGGAGTACCACTCACCACATATGGTTGCCAAATTGCCAACGGTGAATCTGCTTACTACCTTGAAGCATCGAGAGAGATAAGGGTTGAAAAAAAAAAGCTCAAAACTCGTGACAGACCACTAGATCAGCACACTTCGAGCTCAGCTCGGATCAGCCTAGGTTGTGTTTGGTTCACGGTCAAGGTTGGATGGGATATGTCGGTCCATATTTTGTTGGATATGGCGATCCAGTTTTTTGTTTGGTAGAATGAATATGGCGATCCAGTTTTTTGTTTGGTAGAATGAATATGGCGATCCAGTTTTTTGTTTGGTAGAATGAATATGGCGATCCAGTTTTTTGTTTGGTAGAATGAATATGGCGATCCAGTTTTTTGTTTGGTAGAATGAATATGGCGATCCAGTTTTTTGTTTGGTTGTAGAGATGAAGGTGGATTTGGTGATCCAATTTTTTGTTTGGTTGGAGGGAGTAGGTTGGATTTGTAGGTGTGGTCACCTCTCATTTGAGATGGTGAATATACCCCCATCAAATTAATGCATAATGCATTTTATAAATTATGTAGCAATTTTACACAACTACCTCTCCATATTATAAATACACATATAAAAAAAAGAAAAAAAGAAAAAAGCAATAGATCTAGGGCTCACTGCCGCCGCCGCCTCCTCCCGCCGGCGGCCGCTGCTCGCCTCCTCTCCGTCGGCGGCTGCCTCCCTCCCGCCAGCGCCGGCCTTCCCGCCTCCTCCCGCCGGCTGGTGGCCGCCGCGTCCGCACCGTCGTCGTCATCGTCGTCGGGCCGGGCGACCGCCTCCCTTAGCTCACTCGCGACCGCCTCCCTCCCTCACTCGCCCGGGGTGACGTGACCCGCTCGCCCAGCTCGCCCGGACGCTCGGGCGGCTGGATCCTGGCAAATCGGCCGAATCCCCCATCCAGCATCTAGGGGGAATATTCCTCCCTAGGTCGCCCCATCCCACCCATGCCAGCAACCAAACACCCACAGAAAATGGGCCGCCATGTCCTATCCACCCATATCCCTCCATCCAAACACACCCTAAACTCTAGCAATACCAGTGCGGCTGCCTTATTTGAGAAGCCAAAGCCGCCAACTAGGCTAGGAACATTGTAAGAAACATCCTCCACAGTGCATATGGTCTATTTTATTCTTCACAGTACATTATGTGGATCCCACCTGTTCTCTTTCTCCTCTCTTTCTTCCCTTTGCCTTTCCTCGCCAACCACCGGCCTCCTCCTTCGGCTACCCCGCCGTTGGCACCCCTCTCTCCCTCCACCCACCGCCGCCACCCCTCTCCCCCTCCGCCACTCTCCCTACCACCCACGTCGGCGGATCGAGGTGGCGACGAGCTCGACACCGCGTGCGTGCGTGGATGGCAAGGAGCTCGGTGCAGATCTGGAATGTCGGCGCGTCCTTCTATGCGATGGCACCGGGCGGAGAGGCGGCTGAAGCAGCGACAACACCGGCGCGGAGTGGTGGCATGGAGGCGGATCCAGCCCGGGCAGCTCCCCTTCCCTGTCCACCACGGCAGCTCTGTCTCCTCTCAGCTGCTCCCTTCCCGCTGGAGCCTCTCAACTCTCGGACGCCGCTCGAGCACAGCTCGACGGCTCATGGTGGCGGCCGCTTCTCCCTCCACGAAGCTCTCCAGATCCGGCACAGCGGTGGCCGCTCGAAGACGATGGTGACGATAGCTCCGGGTAGGCCCGCCCCCTCGCCTCGTTCCTCTTCTCCGCCCCAGCCACTATGTTCTCTCTTTCCCCAAAGAATCGCTAACACATACTGTTGAGGAACGGCGACCAACTTTGACTCCGCGTTCCTCTATGGGCACGGAAGAGATCGACGTCGCTGGGAATCTTCAAAGTGGAAGGCTGGGCTGAATGTCACATGTGTGCATTGTGAATGGCCTAATGATCAAGCTGGTTGTACCTGTAGGAGCAGGACGTTGAACAACTTCTTCGTGGTGTTGTCTTTCTCTCTTTTCCTAACTTCTGCTTTCTTATCTTTTCCATGCACACTTTCTAAATTATTAAATGGCATATTTTTTTTACAACTTATGCTCCCTCATTTTCCATGCACACAGTTTCTAAATTGTTTGACAATATATTTTTTAAAAAAATTCTATCGGAATGTTGCTTTAAAATCATATTAATATTTTTTAATATTTTAGTTAATACTTAATTAATCATACTCTAATTTATCACTCACTCCGTTTTGTGTAGAGAGACAAACGATAGCTACTATTTTTTATCAAATGAAGTGTTGACAATAAGAGCTGTCAGCGGTATCTATCATGGGGCGGAGAGAGCACGAGCTCCACTATCGTTCTTGGACTAGGAAAGCCATCTAAATTTTTTTACATATATCTAAATTAAAAGAGGATTAAAGTTTTATCTAATTTATTTAGCCGCACCTGTTTTTATTTTAAAGGCATCTACAATCCGGGATACTCTAAACCCACTCACAATGGAGGATACCCCTAGTAGCCTAATGAGTGCCCCTAGCCCAAAAGCAATGTAGGTATTTTACTGTATTACCCTCTCTTCTCCTCATTTACCGGCGCGCCTCCTCCCCTCCGCCTCTTGCCTCTCTCTCTCCTCTCCCTCTTGCACTCGCCGTCGCCAGATCCCACACCCCGCCGCGCCGCCGCGCTAGATCTAGCACGCCGCCGCTCGCCGGAGACGTGAGGCGTGCTCGGCGATGGCGCGGTCCTTAGCCGTGGCGGCCTCGTCGGACCCGGGAGGCGGCGTCACGAGGCGTCACGGAGCGGCAGGAGTGGCGGCGAGGACGACGAGGAGGGCCGCCTCTCCCGTTGCCAGCATCCACCGCCGCCCCTCTCTCTCCTTTCTCCATCGGCGTCCTCCGCCTCGCGCCGTGGCTGGTTGGGGGCGCCAGATCCGGCGCATAGTGGGCGGAACTGGCCCCCCCGTGGCGCCGACGGTGGCGGGCAAGGGCCGGGGAGGAGGCCAAGCAAGGCGCGCGAGGCGAGCACGGGCACCTAAAGCCGTCTCTGCCCCGATGGCTGCCGCGGCGCGCGGTGGTCGGATCCGGTCGTCGCCGTCACCTCTATCTTCTCTCTCTAAGGCCATCAACAATACGTCGACCGGTGGCGGTCCGCGGCGGTGTGGGCACGGCGCCGGCGGTGTCGGGCGCGGCCGCGACGAGACTGAGGGGAGAGCGAGAGTGAGGTGAGGGTGCAAGGGGAAATTTGGGGGACAACGCCATGCCCACGAGCTCCACACGCGCACAACGCGGCGCCTGGCTGCATCTCCTCACGAAAAGCTGGCGAGGCGCGAAGAGAGCCACGTCCCCCAGCAGAGGGACGCATTCCATCGCAGGTGGACGACGCCGACGGAAAAGCGGACGGCCGTCTCTAGAGGTACGGGCTGAAGCACAGCATTGGTGATCGCCTAATGGATCCGACATTGAGAGCCTTTGCACTGGCAGCGCCACCACCCAATCTGCTTGGTGCATGCACAAGCCCACAAGCATGTTGACCAGACAGGGCAATATGTGGCTGCACAATTAATACAAGAAGAAGATGATACCATTGCTGGGGCCCACAATCGGGGTGCAATTGTGAAAAACAGAACGATACGATCGATGCAGCTGCGAACAGATACACTGTGCGGAGAAGAAAACTGCATATCTCTGACGGAGTGAGATTTCACTGCATTTCAAGCCTAGCTTTGGATACCTACCAATACCGTCTGGGACGACGTCACAGACATTTCAGTACTGCTCCCTCCGTCCCATAATATAAGGGATTTTGAGTTTTTGCTTACAACGTTTGACCACTCGTCTTATTCAAATTTTTTTTGAAATTATTAATTATTTTATTTGTGACTTACTTTATTATCTACCGTACTTTAAGCACAACTTTTTCGTTTTTTATATTTGTAAAAAAAAATTGAATAAGACGAGCAGTCAAACGTTACAAGCAAAAACTGAAAATCCCTTATATTATGGGACGGAGGGAGTATAAGATGCTGTCAGCATGTGGGCATCCAAACATAGCACATCATCATGCATCATCACACAGAGCTTTATCGGCTTCGACGACGACGACGCGCCGGCCGGATCGGATCAAAATTTCCCTTCGCTGATCCAGCGCCGGCGTAGAGCCTTGTCTTTTGTTCCTCTTACGCCCTGGAGGAGCTAACTAATACTACATCCATATTTTAATAATGATTAGACGCCTTAATTTTTTATCCAATATTTAACCATTCGCTCTATTTAAAAAATTATGTATTATCATTTATTTTATTGTGACTTGATTCATCATCAAATATTCTTTAAGCATGACATAATATTTTCATATTTACATAAAAATTTTGAATAAAACGAATGGTCAAACGTTGGTTAAAAAGTCAACGACGTCATACATTAAAATACGGAGGGAGTACAACTTTCTTCGTTCTAAAAAAATATAATAGTTAATTACACTTTGGTCCACCTTTTGTTACCAAAGTTTCACTTTGGACTATCCTCTAGCTCATATTTTCACTTTGGACTAGGTAAGATTACTTTGGTACACTTTGGACCACCCCAAGTCATTTTCTTTAGCTGCATCTACTCTATAATATAGTAAAGAATTGCATGTGTAAGTTGAAAAAGATTACCGGGTTACGGGTTGCTGATGGTGCTTAAAGTTGAAAAGTCATTTACGTATTCCTAAAAAAATTATGGGGTGATCCAAAGTGAAAGAAAGGTAAAGTACCTATTCCAAAGTGAAAAAAAATATGTTAAAGGTGGTCCAAAGTGACTTTGGTATAAAAGGTGGCCCTAAACGTAATTTGCTCTAAATATAATTCTCTTTTATAGATTTAAACTAAAGGGTTACACATATTTTAAATATTTTAAAATGGAGAAAGTACTGTATTGATTGCAAGCTTATGATGGCAATCATCTACTGCCTTTCGCCAAGCGTATGAATCTTGGACAGGGAAAAAAAAAACATGCCATCGTTTTGGGCCGTCGCTGCCTTTAACCCCGTTGATACTTTAATAAGATGAGATTCTTATTTAGTTTTATGTTAACATATTCTCTAACTATTTAACAATATATTTATAATGAAAAATTTTTATATAGAAGTTACTCTAAAATATCAAATAATCTATTTTTAAGTTTATAATAATTAATTAATCATGTGTTAACAGCTTGTCTCATTTTATTAACTTTTAAGTACGTTAAAAGATCTTCACCTTCGTCTAAGTCCAATGGGGCCTTACCCTTTATAAGTTTTTAGTTTAGCAATAATACTTCTGAAAACAAAAACTTGTTACTGTACGTTACTCATTCCGTACAGGGCACCAATATATGCTTGCTTGTTGTCTGCTGCAATATAAAGTACGTAGTAGGAACTAAAATTTACTCTATGTCTCTATGATAGAATATTTGTTTGTTTTGGTCGGAAATAGATGAACTTTGATAGTTACTCTCTCCATCCCAAAATATAAAGAGTTTTAAGCTGGATGTGACATATATTATAGTACATAAATCTGGATAGAGGGTTTATCCAGATTCACTGCACTAGGATATGTCACATATATCCAAAATTCTTATATTTTAGGTGGAGGGAGTTCTTTTTTAAGCAATATCGAAGATAATAATATAAATATTTTTTTATTACAACGGTATATTGTAGTCAAAGGCTCAAAATATT
>CM020182.1:12396914-12411504 GCA_009805545.1 Oryza longistaminata | reverse complement strand
AAAAAAAATATTAACGGCATCATATATTAAAAAATGGATAGAGTTTAATGTGGAGCTTTATCGATCGAGAGAATGTCCCGTTGACGGAATACAAGTCCGCGTGGGTATAGGCGTGTCAACGTGTAATATAGCATACTATAAATGCAATTGCATATGCAGCCACACGCTACGAACGTATGAGTAGTACAACGTCAACGCGTATCCTAACACCGGTTCAGTTCACTTCACTTTCATCGTCAAAAACCAATTTACATGTATAATAAAACATAATAGGCCTCTCTGCATATTATAAATTTATAGTTATGAGAATGCTTAAAACGCATCCCGTCATGTACCGCGTAAACGTACACAGATTCAGATTTAAGTCTATGTGAGTACCAAGTTTCAGGATTTTCAGAAAATTTTAACTAACAAGAACGAAGTTTCAACAGCAGCAGCTCTGTAAAAAGCTGAAAGTGATAGCAGATTTTGCAGGTGCCTTGCCTGGTTGATTCTTTGATGAAGAAGCCTGGTTGCTGGACATGCTGCTCTGTTCTGAGCAGAGCGACTGCCCTGTATGGCTGAGTTCGGGAGTGAGGAGTGAGGGTTAAGAACCCTAGCTCCCAACGCGCAAAAGAGAGCGGCGGTTAGTGCATAATTTATTACTCCCTCCGTCCCATAATATAAGGGATTTTGACTTTTTGCTTGCACTGTTTGACCATTCATCTTATTCAAAATTTTTTAGAATTATTATTTATTTTATTTATGACTTACTTTATTATCCATAGTACTTTAAGCACAACTTTTTGTTTTTTATATTTGCACAAATTTTTTGAATAAGATGAGTGGTCAAACAGTGTAAGAAAAAGTCAAAATCCCTTATATTATGGGACGGAGAGAGTAATAAATTATGCACTAACCGCCGCTCTCTTTTGCGCGTTGGGAGCTAGGGTTCTTAACCCTCACTCCTCACTCCCGAACTCAGCCATACAGGGCAGTCGCTCTGCTCAGAACAGAGCAGCATGTCCAGCAACCAGGCTTCTTCATCAAAGAATCAACCAGGCAAGGCACCTGCAAAATCTGCTATCACTTTCAGCTTTTTACAGAGCTGCTGCTGTTGAAACTTCGTTCTTGTTAGTTAAAATTTTCTGAAAATCCTGAAACTTGGTACTCACATAGACTTAAATCTGAATCTGTGTACGTTTACGCGGTACATGACGGGATGCGTTTTAAGCATTCTCATAACTATAAATTTATAATATGCAGAGAGGCCTATTATGTTTTATTATACATGTAAATTGGTTTTTGACGATGAAAGTGAAGTGAACTGAACCGGTGTTAGGATACGCGTTGACGTTGTACTACTCGTACGTTCGTAGCGTGTGGCTGCATATGCAATTGCATTTATAGTATGCTATATTACACGTTGACACGCCTATACCCACGCGGACTTGTATTCCGTCAACGGGACATTCTCTCGATCGAAAAGCTCCACATTAAACTCTATTCATTTTTTAATATATGATGCCGTTAATATTTTTTTTTGATACGTTTAATTATTCGTTTTATTTAAAAGAATTATGTAATTATCATTTATTTTATTGTGACTTGATTCATCGTCAAATATTCTTTAAGCATGACATAAATATTTTCATATTTACATAAAAATTTTGAATAAAACGAATGGTCAAACGTTGGTTAAAAAGTCAACGACGTCATACATTAAAATACGGAGGGAGTACAACTTTCTTCGTTCTAAAATAAATATAATAGTTAATTACACTTTGGTCCACCTTTTGTTACCAAAGTTTCACTTTGGACTATCCTCTAGCTCATATTTTCACTTTGGACTAGGTAAGATTACTTTTGGTACACTTTGGACCACCCCAAGTCATTTTCTTTAGCTGCATCTACTCTATAATATAGTAAAGAATTGCATGTGTAAGTTGAAAAAGATTACCGGGTTACGGGTTGCTGATGTGCTTAAAGTTGGAAAAGTCATTTACGTATTCCTAAAAAATTTATGGGGTGATCCAAAGTGAAAGAAAGGTAAAGTAACCTATTCCAAAGTGAAAAAAAATATGTTAAAGGGTGGTCCAAAGTGACTTTGGTAATAAAAGGTGGCCCTAAACGTAATTTGCTCTAAATATAATTCTCTTTTATAGATTTAAACTAAAGGGTTACACATATTTTAAATATTTTAAAATGGAGAAAGTACTGTATTGATTGCAAGCTTATGATGGCAATCTATCTACTGCCTTTCGCCAAGCGTATGAATCTTGGACAGGGAAAAAAAAACATGCCATCGTTTTGGCCGTCGCTGCCTTTAACCCCGTTATACTTTAATAAGATGTAGATTCTACTTTAGTTTATGTTAACATATTCTCTAACTATTTAACAATATATTTTATATGAGAAATTTTTATATAGAAGTTGCTCTAAAATATCAAATAATCTATTTTTAAGTTTATAATAATTAATTAATCATGTGTTAATAGCTTGTCTCATTTTATTAACTTTTAAGTACGTTAAAAGATCTTCACCTTCGTCTAAGTCCAATGGGGCCTTACCCTTTATAAGTTTTTAGTTTAGCAATAATACTTCTGAAAACAAAACTTGTTACTGTACGTTACTCATTCCGTACAGGGCACCAATATATGCTTGCTTGTTGTCTGCTGCAATATAAAGTAGGAACTAAAATTTACTCTATGTCTCTATGATAGAATATTTGTTTGTTTTGGTCGGAAATAGATGAACTTTGATAGTTACTCTCTCCATCCCAAAATATAAAAGATTTTAGCTGGATGTGACATATATTATATTATAGTACAATAAATCTGGATAGAGGGTTTATCCAGATTCACTGCACTAGGATATGTCACATATATCCAAAATCTCTTATATTTTGGGGTGGAGGGAGTTCTTTTTAAGCAATATCGAAGATAATAAATATAAAATATTTTTTTATTACAACGGTAATATTGTAGTCAAAGGACTCAAAATATTGTAGAGTAATACAAGTATGGTTCATATCATCATGATGATATGGGTGTCAGCTAGGCGATCAAATCAGGCTCAATTGATGTAAAATCATGCACCTTGTCATTTTCATGTGAAGCAATTCTGCACTAGTATCTTTTTTTTAATCGAATTAGCACGAGATTATACATTTTCATCGAATATAGTAAAAAAATAATATAACCCTTAAAAGTAAGGAGGGAAAAAAGGCAGATTATACAGTACGAGGTAAAAGATCATGTAGTCGTTTAGCTCCTAGCTACCAGCGTCCATGTCCTCGCTTATTTCTTCATTATTATGAAGAGGCTGCAGTTGTATCCAATGACTACTGCTAGTACATCGTCGCTTGAACTTTTATAATAATTGGCTGTAGCTCTTGAGCAAAGGCCGGAATATTTCACTCCATTATCTAAAAAAGGTACATCGTCGCTTGGCAGCAATGAGATGATGTATATTCTTACTTAGACCGTGTTTAGTTCGTGTGCCAAAATGTTTTTAAGTATACGGGCACACATTTGAAGTGTTAAACATAGACTAGTAACAAAACAAATTACAGATTTCGCCTGTAAACTGCGAGATGAATTTATTAAGCCTAATTAATCTATCATTAGCAAATGTTTACCTAGTATCATATTGTTAAATCATGGCGTAATTAGGCTCAAAAGATTCGTCTCACAATTTACATGCAAACTGTGCAATTGGTTTTTTTCCGTCTATATTTAATGCTTTATTTATGTATCCAAATATTTAATGTGACGTAATTTTTGGAAGTTCGAAGTAAATTAAACACTGCCTACCTGGGTTGGGTGGCAAAGCGAAAGGTGACTGCTGCTGCCGTTTGGCGAGGGACAGATTATCCGTTGATTGATTCTCCAGATATAGGATAGTACTCAGTTGCAGACACTGGCGGAATATCACGCATATGACCTGACATGGCATGACGAGCACTTGTAGTTGTAGTAGCATCTAGACACGGCCAGCAGAATCAAATGATTTAAATCCCTCAACACGTGAACGGGGGGAATTTGGGGAATCCAATAAAACACCTCATATACATCATCATACGCATATAAGAAAATTCCCTATATAAAAGTTCATATATTTTTCATATAAGAAGCTAAGTGCTACTTTGATTTAGAAGAAAAATACATGAACTTTTGAGAATTTTAACCCTATAAGAAAATTTTCTCCGAAGACCTTTAAAACAAAGGATTGAATCATATACTATGTTTTAAAATTCCAATGAAAATGACAATCCTATAGAGATTTTGAAGAAAATTTAGCAAGAGCTCATACCTCTTGAAAATTTTCTTTGAGTATCTCTCATCAAATTCTTGTGTTTTGCAATTGCATTTCTATCATAATAGTGTGTTTTTACTATTCCTTGGTTTTTATATTCCTGCAATTCAAAAAGGGTCAAAGAGTGTATATTTGCACGCAGGATCACATGCATCGATCCATGGTTGTTACCTACCGTAGGTTGTCGTGAAGAGGTCGGCACTGCACAGTGCACAAGCAACGCCAAAACCACCCCAGATGAGTTCCACGGAGACAGCACAGCACGGTAAGACCAGTGGCAGTGCATACAGTACTAGAATGTGTACGCCTGAATTTGCATTGGCAGAAAAGATGATGGATCGAGATGGGCCTCAAGCCGAAGCCTCGGATCCGGAGACGACGGATATGGTCCAGGGTCGAGGGAGGGCGCGGCCGGCAGGGCCACGACAAGCGCTTCCCTGGGCCCCCAACCCCAAGCCGGCGCCATGTCTCCTCCTCCTCCTCCTCATCCTCCTCCTCCGCTGTTTAGCTCCTCGCGCGCGCGTACGTGGACCGCGTCATGCGTATTTGGAATTTCGGATGGAATAAGCAGCTTGCTACTCCCTCCATCTCAAAATATAAGAACGTAGAATCGGATGAGACATTTTCTAGTACTACGAATCCAGATTCGTAGTCCTAGGAAATGTCCCATTCGATCCTAGGTTATTATATTTTGAGACGGAGGGAGTATTTAATTGCATGATGTCAAAGAAGCTGCTAATGGAGCACGTTTTTCCCTTTACCGCCGCTGCGGTAACCGGGGTTTTCACCGCTGCCGACGTGTGGTAATAGTGAAGTAGTGATCGGTAATCCTACGGAGTTAAGAAAGAAAATTTAAATTTTGGATATTTTCTTTTGGATAAATTTTGTTCGGTTTCTTCACTATTCATCACAATAATAACCATATAGTTACTGGTCTTACCGTCGAGGGTATGGCAACCCCTCTTTCTCCGATGAGATATATCAATTCGGTATTCCAAATTGTGGCTGCAAGTGTGCTTTTACAAGTTACCTGCAGACCCAAGGTTTGAGTGGTACAAGTCCTGATTAATCACTGGCTGGCAGCAGGGTTAGATCTACCCCGCTACCACTCGACGATAATTAAGTCCCTGATCATCCTACATGCTACATGCTACATGCAAAGCCTTTTTTATTATTTTGCTTGCTATTACACGTAGGTAAGACCATGTACACGTACCAGGCAACAATTTAACACGCCTTGTCTTTATTCTCGCGACATGATCAATCAGTAGCCTTTTCTCGTTACATGGAAGCGCTTCTCATGATGATCGCCCAATGACATTTCCATTTCTTAAATCGAGGTAATTTTGTGTTATTACTTATTAGTAATTATACCAAGTACAGTTTATCAATCCTCGCAAAAAAAAGTACAGTTTATCAAAGTTTACCGATTTGATCGGCATATGCCTGAGACTGAGAGATGTCGCGCTATGGCCCATACGTTAATTTGTACGCGCAGTGCACATTTGCGGCCTGCTTAGAGAGATGGGCCTGCCAATGCCCAAAGTCTGTAAGATCACGTTTTGATTGGAATAAGTCTATTATTGTGTCCCTCATGCCTTGCTCTGGGTCGAATCGCATCCCTCAACCATAAAACCCAGTTTAATCTTTCCCATCTTCGAAAACTGGTGCAAATCGAATCATCGGGTGGTTTTGTAAGCGGTTTTATCCCACATGATACTTATTAGGTGGCATTCTAGATTGAAAAAAATAATAATTAAAAATGACAGTGAGCCCCACATGTCAGTCTCACTTTCTCCACCTCTATCCTTTTCTCTCTCTCTGGCCTCCCTCTTCTCCAGGGTCCAGGAACAGACCGATGCCCACGAAGAGGATGAGAGGGAGAGGTCGGTGGCGGCGGATCCGCCTTCCCGCGCCCCCATGCCTCTGCCTCCTATCCGCGGCGATGGAGCTCGGCCTCCGATTCCTATCCGGTTTTGCTCTAGGATTAGGCTCTGCCATGCCTTCTGATGTGCCCGTGAGGCCGTGATGGTACTGCTTCCGTCGTGGCTACACCTCCAGCTTGTGTACGACGTCCTCACCGCCGCGGTCGTCACCGCGGACGCCGGGACGCTCCGAGCCGGAACCATGTCGACCGGGGCTTCCTCGCCGGAATCGTGGCTATCAGTGAAAACCCGGCAGCTTTAGCAAAACCTGCAAGAGTTTGTACGCGAGAGAGATCGAACAAACAGGGGCACAAGTGTTTGATTCTACGCACATCAAGCTCAACTCGCACAACTACACAAACGCAGTCGTGCACCCTAACTGAAAAACAGAAAGCAACGAAAAAACAAGGGAAGGAGATAAACGAAACAGGACCAAGATCAGCTAAACATGCACAAGTTTATTTGCTAATAATAGTGGCGCTCTTCACCTCCGAGGACCAGCGCAAGCTCGACCGGCTCAGAACCGTCTACCGCCCACCAGCTCTACTCCAAGCTCATCGACGAGTGCGCCTTCATGCGCCGCACCATGGCCGCCGCCCTACTCCAATTTGTCTACGACACGTCCCCGGCTGAGGCCAACTGCCACTGTGGCGTCGGCTAGCTGCTTGAAGCGGAGTCCGAGCTCCACCACCGCAGACAGGAGGCGAAGGCCGAGGTGTGGGGTCGCAGGAAGGCGGATCAGCCGCCGCCGCCGCTGACCTCTCCCTCTCCTCCTCTTCGCGGGTATCGCCGGCCGACGGCCGTCAGTCTGTTCCTAGACGCCAGAGAAGAAAGGGAGATGAGAGAGAGAGAAGGGCAGATGTGGAGAAAGTGAGACTGACATGCGGGGCTACTGTCATTATTTTTCTATCTAGAATGCCACCTAAGCGTCATGTAGGATAAAACCGCTTACAAAATCACCCGAGGAGTCGATTTGCACCGGATTTCGGAAATAGAGGTGGCGTTATACCCGATTTTGTGGTTAAAGGATGCGATTCGACCAAGGGCAAGAGATGAGGAAGGTAAAATAGACCATTCCTTTTTTATTAGCCCAAAGCCCAAACTGCAAATAGTATTGCACTTTCGGCCCATGTTGAAAGCCTCGCTCATTTCCGTAGTTCCGTTTGAATGCCAGGTCCTTGGATTGTTTCACCAAGAGGAACCCCAAGTTAATTTTGTGTAAGCTTGCCATGTACTTCCTTATCAGGTTATTTTCATGGAAGAGTGTAAGCGGGCAGACACACGAACCATTTACCTCTATCTCTATCTCTACTATTATAAAAATTAAAGATGTTTTTATCGGTATTTTGATACATTATCTATATTTGAATCGATTTTTAAGTTCGTTCTCTTTTGGAAATACAGATCCGTCTTTGAGTCGGATTTTAAGTCCATTTGCTTTTGGAAATACAAAATAAGTCGTATAAGAAATTTCTTTTAAAAAAAACTTGCATGCGAACTTGAGATGAAAGTTGGACTCCTAATTGCAGCTCATGATTTTCTAACAAAATATCCAAGCGAATTCCACAGTGAATTTCATCCTATCTAAGATTAAAATAGCATTTATCCATTGCAACGCATGGGCATTATTTTCGAGTAATACAAATAAGCAGGGTAATTCAGTGGGTTACGTGTTTATTTGTATTATAAGTGGGTTCGCGGGCCTTTCGGTTTGCGCCCTCATTTTTATGTATAAAATAAAATTGAATTATAGATATATATATGGGTCGGAGTGACACTAACGCAGGAATTTTACATAAATTATTAATTAAGCTTCCATCAAATTCGTTCAAAACTCCTCTGTTCGGTTAGGGAAGGAGGACAGAGCAAAGAAGCAAAGCTTCACCCGAATCAAATATCAATACGATCTAGTAAAAACTCAGAATAAAGTTCCAGCAAGTCTCATATTTCAAAGAGGCAACTTTTCGATAAGAAGTATAATACTTGAAAGTTGTAGGCGAAACCCTCCTCCCCGTGTCGACCACGCGCAGGTGACTGGGGGCAAACCTTAGCCACCGCCTCTGCCACCCCCTTCATTCCTCTCTTCCGCCTCGCTGCCCTCAGAACACTCCGTTGGAAAACGAGTGGCGAGCTGGGATAGCGGCAGCGGGGCCAACCCCATCCCTCATGCGTCCGGGGGAGTCTGCATGGCGGTGCACGAAGCGAGGACGGTGCGACACGACGGTGGTGGCGGTGTGTGGCTGATCTGGTGGCGCAGCAACTAGATCTATGCACCCCCCTCCCGGGTGTATTTGGCCAGGAGTGGCGGGAGGCCCTCGCGCCTAGTAGCTTTGGGTGGGGGGAGGCCGGCACGGCGATGGCAAGGAGGTGGCCGTGGCCGGTGACGTGGGGAGGCTGGCGTGGGCGCCGGCAAGAAGGCTGCCATGGCCTGCAGCAGTGGGAGACTGACGTGAGCGTCCGGTGCGGGTGACGCACTGAGGTTGGGGTGGTCGACGTGGGGGTTGATAGGTTACCAGCGGTGGGATTGGCAGCCAACAGGGGAGGCAGCTGTAGATGGCTAGCTGCACGACGACGACAAGTCTGTGTTACTTGCTCTGGGTGACGGTGTTGGCTGTGCTAGAAGGTGTGGGCTGGCCATTGGAGGGGTGCCAGTGCAGTATAGAGCTACTGGCTGGTAGAGATTTGTCTGGGTTTTGGAGCTCTGGAGTGGCGATGACGGTACGGGAGTGCATGGGTGCTGTAGGCGAAAGTCTAGCTCAAGGTTTCCTGAGCCGACAATGACATCGGCTTCAGGTGCCTTGACCCTCCTTGGGGCGCTGTCTTGCGGCCACACTTCCCCTCCATGGCAGAACTCTACAAGTGAAAACTCAGTCCAGTTGGATTGGCTACGGTGGCATCTACGACGTCATGACCTTTCTGGAGGCGTTGCCTAGGAGCAAGGGCGGAGCTAGAGTCATCAAGGGGGGTTCCCAGAGACTAGGTGAAAAAAAAATTGTAACTAAACCTTACCTATTTTGACCATGTGTGCACCCTCCTCAATATAAATTTAGGCACCCGTATTAAATTAAACTCGATATAAAGTAGAGTAAATTAAACAAGTGGCACCCCCTCCATTTCGTTCTAGCTTCGCCCCTGCCTAGGAGGTCTCCGTTCCTCGTCGTTGTTGCCTTCTCTCAGTTCGGTCATCAGCAGTTCTAGGTTGCCCTCATCAGGTTGAAGTGAGGGATGAGTTAATCTCCATCTCTTTCGCCCTCTCTTTCTCCTCAACCCTTGTACGTGAGGATGATTCGGAGCTCGTCGATGATCTTCTATGAGTCGTTGTTCGGCGGTGCGTTTGCAACTCCCTTTGTAGGTCTAGCGGCGACCGGTCACACTTAGGGACGGTTGGCTTGATGCTAGTTTCTTCTCCTGGGATATGCTAGGACCTAGGAGCTACTAGCTTGCTGTGGCGGTGTGCTTGTTTTTGTTTGTTTCCTGGCTACGACCTTTCAGGGTTCTAATCTTGTAATTTTCTAGTGCTATGACTTTTCGCACTGTTTTGCCCGGGTCGTTTAAAAAAAAAAAGTTGTAGGCAAGCTCCAAAAAATGATGCTTTGTTTGGAGCAAAACGAACCAACATCATATCAACCTAGCTAGCAAATAATGGGCGATAGCGCTAGCTAGGTTGCTCTTTTTTTTCCTTTGCTTTTTTTATTTACCTAAGATTGGAATTATTCATTGCTTTTCGTGAGAGGCCTGTCAAAATAATACTATCTCCGATCCATGAAGTTATAAGTACAACCTAACCTAATCAGTACACGAGATTTGTTCTGCATGATAAACTGGGCTTGCCTGATCAAAATAGTAAGGGTAGATGCTAGATGCTGGATGATCAACAGGACAATATATAGTAAGGTTAACTAAGGAATTAGCAGAGAAGCTAGGTGAGTATACCCATCCTAACTAATGTGTGTTCGACTGTTTGTTGAACACCTTGTAAGGCACCTAGCAAGAGAGATGTTAGTAAAACAATATATTTAGATATTAAAATAATCCAAATCACTATCAAATCCAGATTATATTATCCTCATGTGACATTTTAGCCGCTTTTGATAGTCGAGGGTGTGTAAAATACATATTTTCTTACTTGATGAAATGATGAGTGCTCTACGATCGAACCCTATAGTTGAGGGGGCGTAATATGGATAAATATCCAACACACTATAAAAAGAACGATTTTTTATGACACTTTGAATTTATTTTTACTGGCGGACGTAAAAACCTTGCTCATACAAATAAGAGTAAAGTGCACGGGTGGTCCTTAAACTTATAGGGAGTATCATCTAGATCTCTAAACTCTCAAAATTCATATCCAAATCTCAGAACTTATCATAGTGTGTCATCTAGATCCCAAACCATCGCAACCCCTTCAGATCCTATGTGGCGCTGATGTGGCTTGCCACACGGACATGACGTGGCATCATTTTGACTGACAAATGAGACCCATTTAAAACTTTTTCTTTTTCTTTTTTTCTTCTCTTTCTTCTCTTTTTTCCCTTTCTTCTTCTTTCTCTGTGACCCGAGCAGAAGAAAGGAAAAAAAAGAATAATGAGAAGAAAAAGAAAAGGAAAAAAGAAAAGAAGAAAAAAGAGAAAAAGACATGCCACGTCCACGTGGCATGCCACATTAGCACCACGTAGGATCCTAGAGGGGTTGTGTCGATTTAGGACCTAGATAATACACTTTAACAAGTTTTGAGATTTGGATCTGCATTTTAGGAATTTGAGGACCTAGATGACAATACTCTAAAAATAATAAAAGTGCCTTAAGAAAACCATTAGCGATGCTTTTAAGATTTCGCTAGTAAAAATTAAAAATTGACTTTTACTAGCGGGGTCTTAAGAGTCCGCTTGCAAAAATCGTGGGAGAGCATGCACGCACTCACCAACCAAGCCGTGGAAATCATTTTTTTTCCCTCCCTCTTTTTTTCCTCGGCTACCTCCCCCTCTCTCTCTCTCCCAGGTGAGATCTCGCCTCCCTAGATCCTACCCTTCCCTCACTTATATCTCTCTCTCGATTCGGCGGGCGGTGGTGAAGGGATGTAGCGGTGCTCAGCAGTGGACGGTGCGGCGGAAGGGGTGGCTCGGCAGTAGCAACCTTAACGACGAGAATGACAGATGGCGCACGGGAGTAGCGGTAGAGCAGATCTGGCGCCAGCGGGCCTTGGTAGAGCGGATCCGCCACCATCGGGCCTCGGGAGCGGCGTTTCCATCACCGGCAGCCCTCAGGAGCTACGGTTCCTCTACCAGCCAGCCACGACCTTCCTCGTCGAGTCCGGCCTTCCTTCCTCACCGACCTCCGCGCTCCCTCCCGTCGGTGGGTCTCCAAATGGAGAATCCGTCGGTGATGAGTTGCATCGTGGTGGATTTGGCGCCAGCAAGTCGCACAGGCGTGCGAGCTCATTCACAGCGAGCAGCGGGCAGATCCAGATGTCAGCTCAATAGTGGTGGTGAGGCCTTCGACCTGGCGGCGGCGAGCTGGTTCACGATGGATAGCGTGCAAATCCAGGCGTGAGCTCCATGACAGTGGCGAGGCCTTTGACCAAACGACGGTGATGCCGGCAAAGGCAAGGTCTTCAAGGGCTGGCAGAGGAGACGCATTGGGAAAGCCATTTCTCTGGAATTTTGTGCTCATTAATATGTGGATTTGTATTTTTGTGCTCATTGATATGTGGATTTGTATTGTGACATGTTCTTGTTCTTGGATTTGCTTTGCAATGTGGATTGGGAATGCAGGGCTGCTGCATCTGAGTATTTTCATTTTTTTCTTTCAAAACTTCTTTGCTGGCGGTCAGAGAGTATATGCACCGCATATTTTCAACTCTTTTACCAAAAAATGAGCTTCACATGCGGCCGACTTAACACATACGGTAGCGAAAATTGATTGTCACTGCCGACCGGCGTAACATAGCTGCAAGTAAAAATCGATTGTCTTTGGCGGCTCAATTATCGCTGGCTGTTTTCTCGAGCCTTCGGTCACATGAGACTATTCTAGCCGCCAGAAAGACTGATTTTAGCCACCAATATTTTTTTAAGTAGTCACAGCGCATAAACCATAACATTCGCCACGTGTGGTTACTTATCCTATCTTCCTATGTAGTTGGTACCCACTAAGAAGCATTTACTCCTGTAAAGCAAGACATGTAAGAAGCGACATCATCAACAATTTTAAGCCATTGGATCGCATTAGTATAGAGTTATCAGCTGTTGGATCAAGAAGCTATCTACTCATCCATCTAATTTAATCATTGATTACTCATCCATTCAGCTCCCTTTAGCTCATAATCACGCGTGACATTGTTCTCCATTCTGCACATCCAAATTCTCAAAGATAATACTAATCTTTTTTTTAAATACAACTCTAATTATTACATAAGATGTGAGCTTTGTTTTGTTATAAACAATTGGATAACATACAATAATTAGGTATCATTAATTCAAACTCATTTTTGAAACATGCTTGAGATAAAGCAGAGAAGTGCTACACTACCTAATTGTGACGATATCCAAATTGTGCATGAAAATAACTTTCATATATCATAACAATACACAATGACGTTTCAAAAAATAAAACATGAATTGTATTGTAATATCAGAAGCTATATATGAAGCCGTATTATCATCTATTTTGTATATACAAAGAGTTGCATCTTATCATTTAAAACATTGATTTTATTCGATGATAAAACTAGCAAAATCTGCAGTATGGTGCGGGCCTGCGGGGTGCCAACTAGTTCCCAGAGTGAAAGCCACTAGCTGTTCTCACCAACAAAAGGTACGACTTAAAAAGAAAATCAGTGACATGCCTGCGCTGTCATGGAGCACAGGATTGACAGTTACTTCAACATGTATCTCACGAGAGCGACGTGATATGATCATTTAAACCATGGCTGTGTTTAGATCCAAAATTTGGATCCAAAGTTCAGTACTTTTCCATCACATCAACATGTCCTACACACATAACTTTTCAGTCACATCGTTTTCAATTTCAATCAAAATCTAAACTTTGAATCCAACTAAACACAGCCCATATCTATCAATACCTGTTAACTTTTGTTGTGATTGGAATTTGGAACATGCATGATTATTAGGGATCAGCTAGCTGTCTTGCACGGTTTGTCTTCAGACCCGAATAAAGCCAGCAGCCTGTTAATGGAGGTAGCTTCAATATACTCATTCAAGTGGTTGCTTGGACGTCTTGACTTCAGCCAAAGACGTTTTTAGTGAAGAGATGGAGCTTAGCATTAACAAGGCATTGATGATGATCTGGATTAGTTAGCTGGTGATGGTGGTGGCCGGTGGTCGTGGGTGCAAGCAATTGACCAAGAGCGGAGAGGAGAGCAGAGGTCTCACGGCCTCACAGGTGACATGGATCTTCTGTGGCCACTACGTTCCAGCTTGTCTATTTGGTGCGGGCATGCGGCTACACGAGAGAGAGAAAAGGCAAATGGCCATACATACAACCGGTGCTTACAAGCTTCGTCCGACTAGTTCTTTAGTTGTTACTTGCCTGATTCTACATGGACAGAAACTGGCCTGCATGGAGAGAAACTAGGCGCACGATTGGAAGATGAGGCATGGTCGGGTGCTGGTCGCCTAATAGAATAGAGTCGTACATATAATAGGAGACGAAGAAAAAACCTTCGACGTGAGAGGTTCATTTGATTCCATTGCTAGAAAGGTAGTCATTTATCGTTTGCTTATTGGTTTATCAACTACTTAAAGTTTGAATTTTGAAGTCTTAATTAGAGTTCGAGATATATAGTACTTAATTTTCTCTTCCTACCTTTTTCTTGTTCATGTCTATTTTTGCCTAACTTACCTAATCTTATTTTTTTCCCAAAAATTAAACTACTAAAAATAGGGATATAAAGGTTTACCACTTGTTCTTTGTTGGCACCTGGGCTTTGGCTATAGCTTAGCTTGCTAATCTAGCCAATTCATCCTGGCAAAAGCTAGCTCGCGCGTATGCGCTACCAACGCGCACGTGGCGGGATTTTTTCTCAGACACACGTACTAACCAACCCTGTTAGTTAGAGATAATAACGACAATTAACGTTAAGATTTTTTTTATAGCTTTTGTTTAACAGATTGAAAAGAAAAATATACATGGAGTCTAATTTTGAAAACTTTTAACTCGAAATTTAAAATTTTTGAAGTCAAATTTTAAAAACTTTCATATTTTCATCTCAAATTTGAAAAACTTTCAACCCAGAATTGAAAACTTTCAACTCAAATTTGAAAACTTTCAAATTAGAATTTGAAAATTTTCAACTCAGAATTGAAAACTTTCAACTCAAAATTTGAAAACTTTCAAATTAGAATTTGAAA
>CM020182.1:12371979-12394696 GCA_009805545.1 Oryza longistaminata | reverse complement strand
GGCGAGGGCGTGGTGAGCGCCGTGGTGCGGCGCTGGCGGCGGCAGGACCTCCTGGAGAAGTCCGGGTCGGCGCTCCGCGTCGCCGCGTGGGCCTTCTCCCTCCTCGCCTTCGTCGTCATGGGCGCCAACGACCACGGCGACTGGAGGCAGTTCGAGCACTACGAGGAGTACAGGTGAGCGAGCGAGCGAGCTCCCCTCTCCCGCCGCGCCATTGCCCCAAGTGCACTACCCATCCTTGATCCATTGATGGATGTCTCGCCGCCTCGGTCGTTGTGGTGCGGCGGCGGCGGCGACGGTGAATTGCTTGCGGCGGTGAACACATTTGACCGAACGGTTGGTGGGGGCTTTTTTTCTCTTTGTGCAGGTACGTGGTCGCGATCGGGGTGCTCGCCTTCATCTACACGACGCTGCAGCTGGTGCGGCACGGCGTACGGCTCACCGGCGGCCAGGACCTGCAGGGCAAGGTCGCCGTACTCGTCGACTTCGCCGGAGATCAGGTCAGCGCCGCTCGCCGCACGCCTCGGTTATGCGTTCCTCGGTTGCACTCTTCCTGCTGTCCTCTGTTCAATTAATTGCCGTGACATCTATGCAATGCATCGAACATCTGTCGCATCATCTCGCCGTAGGAGATAAACTCAAATTTATTTAATCAATCAAAAGCATTAGCCACTTGCTTGCTTGCACAACAGGAAAACCGGATGGATACTTGGACACCGGAGTGAAACTTAAATTTGTTTATCAATTATTCATCATTTTGCAGAGTATGGATGATTGCTCATTGAGATTGAGATGGTATCTTAATTCAATTTGGCGTTAAGTAAGGGAGCAATTCTTTAGTTAGGGTTTTGAGAATTAGCTCTGCTGTATTACTAATGCATAGCACGATCGTCCTGACAACTGTTCATGGGATGCAGTTGAGTAGAGAATTATAGCGCAAAGCTGTCATGTGCTGGCTGGAATTTTAATCCATTCCTTTGGCTGATTGTTAATTAGTTGTCCTTGAAAGAGACATAATGAGTCCACATGGCATTTCCCGTAACAGTTCATTTCATACCTTACATACCTCTGCATAATAGAAGTTGTAGTACTAGGATTAGTAGTTCTCTTCCTACTAATGGTCTGATGAACATCAGCCAGCACAGATTTGTCTGGATCACAAATTGCACATTTCGATCCATATGGAAATGCAAGAAGCTGTTTCAGTCTGTTTCAAAAACCACTGACGAGCATTGAGATATTTAATTGCATGAGCCCTTGGTTTGATGATATGATATCAAGTCGATCTAAAATAATGTCAGAGTTTGGTTATGATTGATCTCATATGTTCGTGGTGACCACTGATCAGAGTTGTTTGCTTACGGAATTGAGGTTGTGGATAAAGACAAAATATGAAGTTGACAATGACCTGTATGTTATCCAAGTAGCTTCGCATCTAAGTTTCTTTCTGTCGAAATTCCAATTAAGCAAAATTAAAGGCAAATGCTCTAGAGCCTTTGACTTGATAGCAGGCCGGCCATTTTAAACACTACCTGTAAGAATTAGATACGCTAAGCATGTGCATGATGGCAATACGAACCTCGGAGTATCTGAACATAATATACTATGTGCTTAATTAATTAATGTTGACAGTGACCTTTATATTATATTCCTATTTTAATAGATATTCCCTCCGTTCTAGGTTGGGCAATCACAATGTATGAAAAAGGTGACCTTAAGGCAATGATTGTACTTGTAAAGTGAGCCATATACATTGGGAAAGTAGCATTAGCTTAGAGTGCACCTTATGCTTAAGGTCTACCACAAGCAAAAAGAAAATATTTTCTCTCTCTCATTCACTTCATGCACAAGAGATGAAATAATTATTTTTCCATTCTATGTGGGCCCATCTTGTGGCTAAATTCTAACCATAGCATTGTGGGTATGGCTTTAACAATGGCTCACTATTCATATGGCCCACCTTAAGGTTACACTACACCACAAACATTGAGGATGCCCTTAATTGAATTAACAAGATACAGTTTCCATGTATAATATAAAATACGCGCGCCATTGACTGTCGTTGGACAGATCTGACATCAGCGATGTGGTCTTCTGGTTCCTGGGGTCTCAAAAGACTCCCAGTTAATTACCTCCATAGATCTAGACCTGCAGAGCACCCTCGATTAAGTTGCTTGGGGTCGTCTCGTCGTCTTCGCTTTATGTTCTCCATGCATGGTTATGATGATGATGTAGATGTGTGTATGTGTGGGCGCCGGCAGCGATCCACGGCCTCGTCGGTCCGTGCGCCGGTGTTGGTAGCGTAGCCTTCACGTCGGCTTCGCCTGCCCTCGTCGCTCCACCTCATCAGTCTTGAGCGACGTGGTAGTGTAGATGGGTTGATCTTTAGCATGCATGGATCTCGCATAGCTTAGACGGTTGAGACGTCATAGCAGTAACGTCAGAATGGTGTTAAAGGAAAAAGGAGTTGGTGTACACGACAGCCGAATATACGTGGCTAGGCACCTCCTGGCTAGATGGGATCATACGAAAGAAGAGTTGACGAAGATAGTTGTTGTAGACGGCAGCTGGATTAAACATGGCTGGGCACCTCCTAACCCGTCATGCCCCTTATACAATAGGGACTTGTAATGAAGATGCTGATGAAGAAGTCAGTGTAGACAGCAGCCGGATAAACGTGGCTTTGGCACCTCCTTCGGATGGATCTACCATTGATCCAATTGATATGATGACAAGCCCGTAAAAAGGGCTCTATGAGGGCGCCGGTAACGACAGCGACCTTGGAAGATGATTGTTGGTTTCTTCGTAGTGGTGGTGATGATGTGGTATACTCGTGTGGTACATACGTACACGTACGGCTTTGTTTCTTGTTTATATTTGGGATTGGGATCGGCCGGTGGGGTTAATTTGCGTGTTTAGGGGAGGATATTGATCGATTCATTTCATTGGATGATTTGATTGTCTTGCGTGTGTTTAATTAGGCGTATATATGCAATAGCAAACCGAATATTAAACTTGTACTTCATTATGTGATTATATACAACGTGAAAGGGCATGTAGCCCAGTGGTTGCAGTGACCTGAGTAGCACCCCAAGGTCCTGAGTTCAAATCTCCATAGGAGCGAATTTCAGATTATGTTATTTGAGGGCTAGTTCCCTGTTCGATAGGCTAATATCCTATTAAAAAAAAGGCTGCATATATCCGGTTGGATATAGAGGCCGGGTAAAAAATACCCTTCTCTAAAAAAATGTGATTATATACTCGCTCGCTGGTGCCAATTGAATATCTCTACATATGCTGATGCAGGTTACGCCACGTTTGGAATCCGGAAATGTTTTTTTTTTCTAAACCGAGGCGGAAAGTTCCGTTTTTATATTAAGAAGAAAAGAATTGACCCAGTTTATAAGGAAGACTGGGCCAAAAACCATACAACTGCAAGGTTAATTACAGCAAAACCGGCCGAAACCTACCGCTACACAACTAACAACGACGGCGGAGCCTAATCGTAGGACTTCGCTGCCAAACTAAACACAAAAATGACACAACATGTATCCATGAACCGTCTACTATCAAATTCATGCGTATCATCCACACGGGCCTTTTTTTTTTTTTACTTTTAATCTCGTCCAGTGCCCTGTGTTAACAAAGGTGGGCCAAAAAACTATTTTTTTTCCTCGCAAAAAATATTTTTTTGAATAAAGATAGATAATGATGGCGACGTGGAAATGTGGAATTAACAACTTTTCTCATAGACGATGTAGGTCCCCGCTCTCGCCAAAATGGCCCGGTCCAAATGAGGATAGTTTGGGCCACAAAGGCTTTTCCTTGCTGGATTTTTTTTAACACATGCAGATAGGCAATCCAGAGAAGAAGAAAAAGGAAGTCCACCCCCAAACTATTTCACCAGATTACTTAACCTCACAAACTCTTTTTATTTTAAACACAGTACAAACGCTCACAATGCGGTGACAACCCAACACACGTACACCCTATTTTTTTAAGCACATCTGAAAAATTAGACCGGTATATATTGAGATTCACAAAGATTTATGAAAGATTGAGCCGGCATATCAATCACCGTAGGTGCTTCTTTGCTACGTATAAAAATTATAATATAGCTATTTTAAAATAAACATTAAACGTGCTACTCATCTGTTTTTTTTTTTGAGGGGGGGATGATATTCTTACACATGGCTATTCATTTTGGTTTAGTTTATTTCTTAGTTTTGACATTCATGAAATAAAACGGTTTTGCTACCGTCACAGTATATATGGCCGTTTAATCGTCGATACGGTCATTTTTGATGATACTGTTTAGGACAACACTTATATAAATAATATTTAAGACAATATTTAAGAAGGTAGCACAAGATATCAGGTACCAAGAGGTACCACTCGCATCCAACCGTTTATTTGTTAGGGGTGCCCCAACTATCAAGGCTATAAACAGTGCATGTGTAACCTTCTTCCTATTCATCATTCCTCTACGTTAGTGCCACCCTCAAATCAACAGTTTCTGGCCACCGGCATCGTCGACCTACTTCACGTATGCGAGCTCGAACTAAGCAATAACAACATACTCTACTTATTTAAGGGGCTCCTATCACGCCCATGAGCGTCAGGAGGGGAAGTCACCCACACTTCCCCTCACTCTCCACATGTCCTTCCCGTCCACTCCCCCTGATTCCCTTATGCACTCATCCTTCCCTCACATCCCCTCTTTATCAGTGCACGTAAGCGAGCAACGACGATGGCCCCTCGGCAAGCCTACTCCTCCTCCCCTGGCGTCCGGCGAACTGCTCCAATGGAGAAGAGGGGATGCCATCGAGCAACGGTGACAACGACGCAAGTGGAGTGGGCGACGGTGATGATGACCCGAACGGAGCGGGCAATGGCGACGGCCCTCCGACAAGACCCTTCTCCTCCCTCCAGTAATAGGTTAGCTCTTTCTCCACTGCCACCCCCAACCGTGCCACCGCTTGAAAGGTGTCGACGTGTTGGTGTGGCCCTGTCCCGCTGGCCTCCTCCCCTTCCCTGTCATCTTCACCTCGCTTTGCCTCGCTACCAACATCGGCCCACCGCCTATGCACTGCCAACCCCATGGCTCCACCCACCCCTTGTCCGCCATCTACTGCCGATCCGTCGCCGCCTAGGCCATCCCTCTAAACCTGATCCCTCTCTTCTCCCTCCCCAGCACCGTCCTTCCCCCATCCCACCTCGAAACCCTAACCGTAACCCTAGCTTGTCGCTACGCGGTCCGAAACTACGCGTGACTTCTCTCCCTAGCGCACGCTCTAATTAGGAATCTTGCTTGATCACTGGCTACACGAAAAATAATTAGGAGCATTTCTACCTGGATAATAACACACTTATCATGTTGTTGTCGTCCATGGAGAATAAGCACATTAGTCATCAGACGACAGCCTTCAGAGTCTATAGCCATCATAGTCCAGACATGAGTGGGGGCAGAGGAGATGGCGGCTAGCGATGCCCGCGCACGAGAACGAGTGGAAGAGACGGCAGCCAGCGGCAGGCGATGCTCAAGCGAAGCAGATGCAGCTGTTGCGTCCATGTGCGCGTCAGAGAGGAGGAGATGGCAGCCAACGATGACCGCTTATGAGAAAAGTGGAGGAAACATCGGCAGGCGCTGGTGGCACTTAAGCGGAAGCGGATAAGGCAGCGGCAACTGCTGCATCCACGCTCTAGCGCGAGCAAAGGAGAAATAGTTATTGCAAAATTATATATTTACCTTCTCACCATCATAAATCAATCGGTACCCTGCTCTTAGGGCACTCACAGAGCAGGACACTCATATGAGAGTTTTCGAAGTGCCACATAGGCTAAGGCTACAGGTTCAAAATCTGGGTTCTTCACAATTCAAGTGGTTCTAGGTGTAGCTTTAATTTTAAATTTCAGCCCCTGATACTTTTTGTTCCAATTCTTATACTATTTTTTTCCAATTTACGTAGAAGTTTAAAATTTACATTGAACACCCTGAAATCCAAAAAACATACGAAATCCCCCTCCCCCTGTCTCTCCCTTATCCCCTTCCTCCCTCTCGGTTCCCACCATTCCATGGCGACGACCCTGCTCCTCTCCATCCACCCCCTTCCCATCCCCATCCCCTTCCCCTCCTCCCCTGTGCAGGTGACGGTGGAGCTCCAGGATGGCCTCCAGCAGGCCGCAGCGTCCGCGCCGCAGCCTCCGACGCGTCGCGTCGTCCTGCTGCGCTGATGTCCGCCGTGTTATCGCGCCACTTCGCCATCCTCCCGCCCGGCTGCGCCCATCTCGCCGTCACTCGCCGCCCACTGCCGCATCTTGCCGCAGCTAAGGACGGAGCTGGCGATGGCAGCCGCATCCAGCCAGGGAAGTCTCGGTGCCAGCAGCCCAGCAAGAATAGGGATAGCAGGAGACAGGAGATGGCAGGATTAGGTGCACCCCCGGGATCCAATCATGGAGCTCGATTTCCCTTTTCAATTTTTGTCTTTTTGAATCTGCTTGATTTGCTAGTTGGGTGTGTAGATCAGCAGATGCATCATCTATGTATTGATCTATTGAGTTGCCTTTTGATTTGTCAACCATATATTTGTTGTTTGTTGTTTGTGATTTTTTTGGGTTGAGAGGCTTATGCTCGGGTTAGTTCGGTCATGACCGAGACCGAACCGAACTATTTTTTTTTGGGACCGATCGGTCTTAAGCTTTTGATGACCGAAATTTTAAAAAGACCGAGAAACCGAACCGAATTTCTCGGTTAGACCGAATGCCCACCCCTACTCGCTGATGCCAATTGAATATCTCTACATAAGCAGATGCAGGTTACGCCACGTTTGGAATCCGGAAATGTTTTCATGTTTCCATGAACCGTTTACTATCAAATTTATGCGTATCATCCACACGGGCCTTTGTTTTTTTTTCTTTTAATCTCGTCCAGTGCCCTGTGTTAACAAAGGTGGGCCAAAAAACTATTTTTTTCCTCGCAAAAATAGTTTTTTTTCAATAAAGATATATAATGATGTCGACGTGGAAATGTGGAATTAACAACTTTTCTCATAGACGATGTAGGTCCCCGCTCTCGCCAAAATGGCCCGGCCCAAATGAGGATAGTCGTTTGGGCCACACATTCAAGACTTTTCCTTGCTGGATTTTTTTTAACACATGCAGATAGGCAATCCAGAGAAGAAGAAAAAGAAAGTCCACCCCCAAACTATTTCACCAGATTACGTCATTTTGTTAGCGGAGAATAGGGATCTGGGTATGGGGATTGCTTGGTCCTATGCTAGCGGAGACAGGTAAGGGGCGCTATTTCAAGCTTTGGGTAGATGTGTCAGTCTAGTTCGAGAAGATCCGTCATTGTTTAAAGATAATACGAGTACATGTTTCAAGTGTAGAATTTGAATCCCGATGGATTGATTCCGTAATAAGAAACATAGTAGTTGAACTACACTCATTTCACCTCTTTTTATTTCTTATTTTACACCGAGCTATTTAAAATTGGTTCGATTTACTTTGTGACAGTAATTATCTTTTTTAATCTATACATCATAGTTTGCAATAAAATTTGATAGAATTGATATATGCGTTAATTACAATATATCTGTCAAACATTATTTTGAATTTTTTTTCCAATATTTCCTTTGATAATGATATCATCTATAATAAAAATCCCGCTTAAACCCAACTTGTATAAAGAGAAACGAGTGAACCTGTTAATAGTTTTGGTGCTTCTTTGCTACGTATAAAAATCATAATATAACTATTTTAAAATAAGCATTAAACGTGCTACTCATCTGTTTTTTTAGGGGGGGAGGGGGGAGGATATTCTTACACATGGCTATTCATTTTGGTGTAGTTTATTTCTTAGTTTCGACATTCATGAACAACAATATGACCATATCAGGTTAATAAAATGGTTTTGCAACCGTCACGGTATATATGGCCATTTAATTGTCGATACGGTCATTTTCCACGACACTGTTTAGGACGACACTTATATAAACCCGTAGTGATTACAGTAAACAATTTTACAATATTTGAGAAAGTAGCACTATATCATGTATCATGAGGTACCACTCACATCCAACCGTTTATTTGTTAGGGGCACGATTGGTATCAAGGCTGTAAGCAGTGCATGACTAGCCATCCTATTCATCTTTCCTCTACGTTAGCGCCACCCTCAAATCAACTGTTTCGGCGACATGCGCTAGCAGGGCCACCGACGTCGTCGACCTACTTCACTTATGCGAGCTCAAACTAAGCAATAACAACATACTCTATTTGATGAACGCACTTATGAAGCCTAGTGGGGGGTGAATAGGTTGTTCCTGAAAACTTAAAAATAAATCGCAGCGGTAAAATTCAAACAGACCCGGAACTTACTGGTAAGGAACTCCGGAACTTCCGGCCTCCCAGGCCCAGAACTTCCGGTGTTCTAAGACAGGAACTTCCGGGTAACAGAATAGAGATGAAATTCAAATTTCGAAACAAGAGACTAAGCCAATCTTCACAAGATGGTGCACAGGTATTCTAAGTAGAGAATATATCACAGAATCATCCACAGAAACATCACAGAAAGAGACAAGAGCAATTTTTTCCCGAAGTTCGGATCTTGCGATCCTACTCTCCGTTGAGGAGCTCCAAAGAGCTGGGTCTCGATTAACCCCTTGTCTCACTTGTGCAAAAACCCCAGAGGAAATCCACAGCCTTCAACCCAAAACACCCCTAGGCAAATTTCTAGAACTGAGTGACCACCAAGATCCAACTCAACCTACTTCTAGAAATCCACCACAAGTGTGGGTTGCTCTACTTGGAAAGCCTCTAGAATCTCAGCACAAGAACTTCACTAACTTACCTCGTTCCCTTTCGGAGGAGAGGAAATCATTCACAAACTTACCCGAGACATCCACAATATGCAACGGATTCTCGCGGGCGACACCTAACCGTCTAGGAAATCATCTCCAAGAGTAATAAGCACCGAGATGACAGCCCACGAGATATTCCAAGTGCTCACCCAAGATCCTAGTCTTCACACCTCTCCAAATCTTCTTCTCTCCCTCTCAATCTCTCATTCACACAAGAATTAGGCTCTAGATTGAGTGGAGAAGGCAAGAAACACTTGGGAGAGGCTAGCAATAGCTCTGGGTTAGAAAAGTGAAAGTGGAATGGCCAAGGAACGAGCTGGAAACGAGCTGTATATGAATAACGGCTACGTGACGTCATCTAGCCGTTACTCACAAATTTGAACTGGAAACTAGACAGGAAGTTCCGGACCTGGAAGACCGGAACTTTCGGACTACACTTAGGAAAATCTTTTTCACAATACCGGAACTTCCGGACCTGGAAGACAGGAAGTTCCGGACTTGTATTTTTGGACAGATGGAGTATTTGCAAAAATGACTCCTAGGGAAACTTGACACTTGGTTCACACTAAGAGCACTTGATATATCTCAGAGCATCACCTGGAACCCCTCTTAATAGTACGGTTTTTCCTAAAAACTCGATTTCAAAAGATAAACTATCCTATGCACTTCTCGAGTTCCGGTCCGCTTTGATTTTGTACTTTTTGGGGGTCTCCAAGCATCCATCTTCCACACCCTGGACTAATGCACCTGAAAGTCACTCAATGAACTCATTAGTCCCTTAACCACATTTGTCATTAATCACCAAAACCCACTAGGGGATTAATGCACTTTCATTTGATTAAGGGGCTCCTATCATGCCCATGAGCGTCAGGAGGGGAAGTCACCCACACTTCCCCTGACTCTCCACATGTCCTTCCTGTCCACTCCCCCTGATTCCATTATGCACTCGTCCTTCCCTCACATCCCCTCTCTATCGTGTTTTTCCAGTAATTAATAAGCAGTGTTGACAGAACAGAACTCAATTCATTTGATTCCACAGCGGTTTGTATCTAGCCTTCCCGTATCTTCTCTTGGATCAGAAGCACAGTTGACACCATCAGCATATAATGGACCTTGACAGCTTTAACATGTCAAAGATGTTGCTTAAGAATATAAATAGTAGTTGCTTCTCTCAGAACAATGTAGTTAGAACTAAGCATCCTGCATTAGATGCTGATGAAGATATCTACAGTTGCCACCACAGCCACAAGGAATGCCTGGACAATGTTTGGCAACACGAAAATAGTTTTAGCATTAAAAGACCGTGCAGGGATTCAAAATGCTGCATGTCCCATTTCTATTTACAGTACACAAGGGAAGATTAAGTGAAGGAGTCAGCAAGCAAAGATTAATTTGTTTATGGAACATGACGTGACATTGGGACAAACTTGAATACTAATAGCATTTTAACAATAATTATCTAATATCTTTTCTACTCCCTCCGTTTCATAATGTAAGACTTTCTAGCATTGTCCACATACATATAGATATATGTTTAGATTCATTAATGTGGACAATGCTAGAAAATTTTACATTGTGAAACGGAGGAAGTAGCTCTGAATAGCTGCATTACCAAATAACAATATTTCTACTCCAACAAGAACAATGTGTTTTCATAAAATATAAACACTATTCAAGTAAAGAAAATCAGCAAACCAAGAATACAGTTGAATAAACTCACGTCACTACTATTCATCAAGGGCGATAAGATGGTCCTAGCTCCCAACCTTTCCAATGACAAGAAAAAGGTGGCATTCATATAACATTCAAAATAAACACATCGATGTCTTGTGATGGGTTTCCCAACATGTAAGCTTACATTTTCCTCAAAAAAAACATGTAAGCTTACATACATGTACTGTACTTCTCTACACTATATCACCCAAGATTGATGCAAATTCCAAAATTCATGTACTATCATTAGTCCAAAAAGAAAATAATATCAGTCCAATTCACCAAAAGAATATCATATCCAGTGTTATCATTAGTTTAGACGCTTCCCTACTCATGCACTCTTTGCCGCACTCTATATCAGACAAGACAGCAAGTGATGACCCTGAACAAAAACGAGGAAGAGAAGCATATCACCAATGAGAGGCATCATATACTATATATAACCCTGATGCAGGCAACGTTCTTCGAGCAAGCAGGACAGCGTGCAATTTCGTACCATCATTCACTATACCACATCTCAACTCAGTCTCAAATAATCAACATTACTGTTACTTCCGGCATGCCAAAGGCAAGGTCTCTCTCTATACTATATCTCTAAAGGTAAGCTGTGTGCTACTTTCTAGCTGCAAACTTGTTGCTGGCAGCACGATTGAACTGTTCTTTTTTCTGAGCATATATACAGCATGATATGATGTGTTGCTACTGACTTCTTTTCACTGTTAGCAGAAGGGAAATCTAGCAGGCTGGTACAGCATTTGAAGGGCCAGCAGAGTCTGTACATCCGTCTCCTCTACCATCTTCTTCTCCATCTGGAGAGGGATGCTCATCTCCAGTACTTTGAGTGTCGCGGCTCATCCTTCCTCTTTCTATCTTACGGGAGAGCCTGCCTGCTGCTCCAGTATCCAGGGCGAGCTGGAGGCGGGAGACGGGGAGAGGACATTCTCCGTTACAGCTGGACAAGCAGTGATATCATCTGTTCTATCCCCCTTCAAGTGTGACTCAATCATGGTGAGTTTCTTATGCCTAAAGACCTTATGGCATGCAAAACATCTGAAGCCTGAAACTGTACTCTTGCGCCAAGCAAACTCCCACAGTTCGTGGGGTTTTCTCCCAAAGTTTCTCTTCCGAATATCAGGCCTACATATCAATTCAGTTAAGAGCGCAGAATGTATAATAAGGTAGACACATGCTTCTTCAATAGAGAATGGGGTACTTTAGGGGACAAAATGCATGCAGTCGCTATGTTATATGAAGAAATATCCTTACAGGTTACTCATACATTCATTAAAAAAAAAATCGAATACCTTCATTGCAAAAAAGATCATGCCATTGACAGCACTGCCACCACATTGGCGGTAAAATGCAGTGCTTCCATCACCTTAATTCTAGCACAATTAGTATACTGTGTGTGTTCCTAGAATGTGTATAGTTCAAAACTGATCATCCGAAGGTTTTGCTAAAATTAGTTGGACTGTTGGTTCCCTATGCATTGTGCCAATTTACTTTGTGGATGCATTTCATTAGTAATCTTTTCTTTAATGTCAGACTGCGTATAATGCATTACTGTAAACTAAAAAAGAACTATAGAAATTGAAGTATTTGACAAGGTTATCTTGTGTGGCTCTCAAGAAAAGAAAAGAAAAAGGTGTGATTGATCACACATCAACTCAACAAATTTGGTTGCATTAGCTCCTAAAGGGCCATGAGCCCATGATGTTCTCAATATATCAATAGTTTATCTCTTTCAATCACCGGAGAAGCAACAATGTACAAAATTTACTAAATGGTCTTAACAATTAGTCTTAGAAAAAAAACTATAATTCATAAACGTAAGTACATTGGGCATGCGGTTATGTACGAAATAATATGCTATAACCATTTCAGAGTTATCGAGCAAGTGGCGAAAATATTAAACAAATTGTTGACTCATTTGCACAATTTAATAAAATTTTCGAATGTGTACCTGAAAATGGGATAGTAAAGGTAGATGTAGTCCTTGATAGCCATGCCAGTATTAACATCATTATTCCTAAAACATTAACAGAGAAATTTATAGTCAGATGCTTTGGTATAACTGAGCGAATTGTCATGTTTGTTTGTTAAGACTGAAATCGTAAGAAGTTATCTGAATATACTCACACTGCTGCAGTTCGATTGCTGATAAGAACTTTGAGATCTGATGATGCAGTGCGCACTCTTTTGCTCCTACACTTCTCCAGAATAGCGACATTCGCATTGTAATAGTCACTGGCCTCATCATACTTCCCTTCCACAAGCAGATCATAAACATGTTGCCGCCTTGCCAGTAAAGCAAGCTCGGGGTGTGCTTGATTAATTTCACTCATTGGTACACCAGAAATGGCAGAGTATGAGTTCAAATAATTTTCAGAAACAATCTTTGTCAGGTACTCATCAACCTTGAGCCAGTCATTTCTCCGAAGGAGTGATTCAAGTATTCCCTTAACAGATTTAACGTGGGCAATGATACTGCAGTTCAAGGTAATCAGTGTGTATTATAACAAAAGAAATAACACAGAATTTTGGAAGTGTTTCATTTTTTTTTTGATAAAGGCTCAAGGAGCCTGGCTTTGATTGAAAGCTGGAAGTGTTTCATTTCATTTGTTCATGATAGTATATCAAATACTGCACATAAAAAAGGGTTCGAGTATTTGACGCGATTATGTAGCCAAACTAGTTGTTGCACATCCCAAAATGGAGTGTTCTTTGGATATACAAATTGTACGAAATCCAGTTCTATACAATCCATTTCAATCTATTATTTTACTACTTAGTTGTAGTCCTAGTCTTCATGAAAAGCTACTGATAAGAGGGCAACACAAGAGCTGAACTGCACTAAGACAGTTCAATAAAGTGGTATTGCCTTGAGCTGAGCTGATAAGTTGTATTGCCTTGATTTGATAAAAGCTAGATCCCACCCAAAAAGAAAAATCAATAAAGTGGTGCAGAACAAGACATGTGCAAGGAAGAATGGTACATACTGTTTAGTAAAAATTCAAGGCATGAGCAGCAAGAGATATATGGATCAAATGGTGCAGAACAAGATATGTGCAGGGACTAATGGTCCACCCTCATACACATGTTTCATACTGGCCCACATTTAATCACTCCAGTATTTCATTATAGCATTATATGCAAGACATGCTTAAGGCTTCGTTCGATGCAAGCATAAAAATTGAGCTTTTCAGCGGCATGGAAATCGGAGCAAGCAATTAACACATGATTAATTAATTATTATAAACTTGAAAAATGAGTTCATTTGAATTTTTTAAAGAAACTTCTATATAAAAAGTTTTTTGCAAAAAATACACCGTTTAGCAGTTTGGGAACGAGTAAGTTGAAGTTTAGAGTTGGAGTTTAGAACGGGGCCTAAGAAGAGATCAATAAAGTCCATCTCAATCTCTTGCTGTCCATCAAGATGGTCTAGGTCCAATGGTTATTGGCATTCTCACCTAATTCTTAAGTAGATGGTACCTATTTTAAAAATGTCAAAACTAAGATGGGTGTGTTTTTTTTCCTTATCACTCATTTAATACATATAACACAACTTTGTTAAAAAAAACACATGGCATAGCCAAGCCATGCTCACCTCTCATTAGTACATAGTGGTTCTCCATGGAGTGGAAGAGAGGTCAGCATTTTCCTAGTATAAGAAACAGTAAACCAATGCTAATCAGGAAACCAAACAAAGCTACAGAGTACAGGGAAACAACAAAAAACATGCTCACATGGATTCAGCATCCAGACTTATTTCAGGTTGTTCTGGAACATAAGAATGTAGAGAAGAGGGAGGAAAATCCATATATTGTTGTTCCTCAATGCTGGCTGGTGCCCTAATATGAGAACCAAGAAACAGTAACCATTAGAAAACCGAACAGTCGTACTGAAGAAACAGCCAAACTATAGTCATGTTTCTTCAATATGCAGGCGATCTGTTGTTTCTTCGAGCTTTTGTTTCTTATGTCTGGTTAATGCAACCAAGAACCAATAATTATCAGAAAAGTAGACAGAAATACTGAAGAAATAGATATCATATGGTTGGACTTAATCAGTGCATTTGAACAATTTGGAGGCAGCAACTAACATTCCAAACGGACTAAACCAACCAAAACATAACGAAGAAGGGGATATGACTCCTTGTTCTATATTCAAGACTTCGTTACCTAGTTATTACCTAAAGAAGGACTTTTATTAAAATACAAAAAAAAGATTGAATCATTTTACTTTAATATTTTTTTGTATTAAAATGAAGCAGCTCCCTTGTTTCGTAACTCAAATTGATTGGAATTCAATTCTGGAATACTTTAATTAACTATTTGATTGAATTTTCCCTTCCTTTTATCCTACGGAAGTGGACGCTCCATCATTGCTCACGCTAGTATACTCTCTATGAACATGCTTCACCTATTTATAGCCAGTTTTAATCTAGCGAGCGAGCAAGTAGTAGCAATAAGTATATACCCATATGTTTTAAAATATAAGAATTCTTTTAAAGATAGGTTAAAAAATTTATTTTTAATCATTTCGATTGTCAGTTTTAAATTTTGAACTGATTAGGGCAAGTGCTATGTTAGATGTGACTATTACCTCCAAATTTATCCATATCATTCACTCGTAAACTAAGAAGCAACTCATACAATATATCACCGTTATAAAAAACCAATATCTTTACTAGTCTCACATCTTTTTTAAAGTTTGGGTGGAGGTTGCCTCTTTCCAAACATACTTTCAAGGCAACAAGAAAACAAGTTCGAAACTAATTTCACACGATAATTTGCAGGATGATGAACTAAAATAAAATCCACAGAAAGTGAAAAATCCAAGCAACTAGCATCCAAGATTTGATCGGGAATGCCATTCTTACTAAGTTACAGATTAAGGAGGCTTCAACTCGACCAAAAAATACTTTCCAGATGAAAGGAACATGATTACACCAACTTGCGGAAATATTTTCAGACGAGAGCTCGTGGACTACAAAATGATAATCCGAGAAAGTCACATTTCAAATTTGGTCACTGATACACGATCTTGCAAGGTTCAGGACGACGAGGGTTTTAACTAAATCCTGAACTGCTCTGAAGAACAAAGAACGCATGAATTTCAGAAACTAATCACAGACGAGAGCTTGCGGGCTGAAGAGCTCAAACAAAATCCAAAGCGACGATAAAATCAAATGGCGTCGCATAAACCACCCCGTGGTAGTGAATTTCCGTGCACAACCACCTTCGCAGAGAAAATCTTTCCCACAAACAACCGCACGGCATTGAGTGATTGAGATTAAGAAGGCTTCAACCAAACCCGAAAATGCTTTCTTGAGACGAAAAGGAACCCAAGAACTTACGGAAATATTTTCAGATGGGATCATGGGAATTGGGAACTCACGAACTGCACATATCTCAATTAGAACCCAAACGAAATGAAATTCCGAGCAAATGGCGTTCCAGATTTGATCGGCGATGCAAAATCTTGCGAGGCTTCAAAATAGGAGGGTTTTAGCTAAACCCTGAACGAACTGCTCTCAAGTAAGATGCGCTCCTTGCGTATTCCCCCCCAAAAAAAACTGCTCTCAAGTACGAACAACACAGAACTTCAGAAACTAATCACACAAGAGAGATTGCGGACTGAAGAACTCGAACAAAATCCAATCAAATGGCGTCTCATAAATCACGTCGTGGTAATGAATTTCTGTGCATAATCACCGTCGCATAGAACATGCTTTCAAGTCAAGAATAACACAGGAAGCTCAACATTAATTTCACACGAGAAATTTGCATGGTGATGAACTAAAATAAAATCCACAGAATCCAAGCAAGTAGCATCCATTATTTGATTGGGGAATGCCGTTATTGCTAGGCGACAGATTAAGAAGGCTTCAACTCAACCGAAAATGCTTTCAAGATGAAAAGAACACCAGAACTTTCGGGAATATTTTTTTCCAGATGAGAGAAAATCATATTCCAGATTCAATTGGTGATAAACGATCTTGTGAGGCTTCAAACGACGAGGGTTCTAACTGAAACCTAAACTTCTCTCAAGAACAAAGAACACGCTAACTACAGAAACTAATCACACATGAGTGCTTGCCGGCTGGAGAGCTCAAAAAATATCCAAAGTGAAAATCCAACAAGATGGCATCGCAAAAACTCGTCGTGGTAGTGAATTTTCGTGCCTAATCACTTTCGTAGAGGACAGGATCTTCACCAACAAGTTCGCACGGAATTGATTAGAAAAACAAACAAGCAGAGAGATTAAGAAGGCTTTAAGGAAACCCGAAAGTGCTTTCAAGACGAAGAGAACACAAGAGCTTCCGGAAATATTTTCAGATGAGAAATCGCAGACTTCACAGAATTCAAATAATGTCCTGAGCTGCAACCTAAGTTAAGGTAAATAAGTCCTCTATTTATTTTAAGGATTGCTATGATTCATATTTGTCACTGTGGGTACCAGCACTATGTCCTGGGACTGGTACCGAGATCGCGGTTTCGTAGGAAGCGGTTCGCGCCGTTTTCCCTACGACACGCTCCTGTCAGGTGCCGTTGTACGGCGGTACCAGATTGGGGTGTGACATTTACTAAATGGTCTTAACAATTAGTCTTAGAAAAAAAACTATAATTCATAAACGTAAGTACATTGGGCATGCGGTTATGTATGAAATAATATGCTATAACCATTTCAGAGTTATCGAGCAACTGGTGAAAATATTAAACAAATTGTTGACTCATTTGCACAATTTAACAAAATTTTGGAATGTGTACCTGAAAATGGGATAGTAAAGGTAGATGTAGTCCTTGATAGCCATGCCAGTATCAACATCATTATTCCTAAAACATTAACAGAGAAATTTATAGTCAGATGCTTTGGTATAACTGAGCGAATTGTCATGTTTGTTTGATAAGACTGAAATCGTAAGAAGTTATCTGAATATACTCACACTGCTGCAGTTCGATTGCTGATAAGAACTTTGAGATCTGATGATGCAGTGCGCACTCTTTTGCTCCTACACTTCTCCAGTATAGCGACATTCGCATTGTAATAGTCACTGGCCTCATCATACTTCCCTTCCACAAGCAGATCATAAACATGTTGCCGCCTTGCCAGTAAAGCAAGCTCGGGGTGTGCTTGATTAATTTCACTCATTGGTACACCAGAAATGGCAGAGTATGAGTTCAAATAATTTTCAGAAACAATCTTTGTCAGGTACTCATCAACCTTGAGCCAGTCATTTCTCCGAAGGAGTGATTCAAGTATTCCCTTAACAGATTTAACGTGGGCAATGATACTGCAGTTCAAGGTAATCAGTGTGTATTATAACAAAAGAAATAACACAGAATTTTGGAAGTGTTTCATTTTTTTTTTGATAAAGGCTCAAGGAGCCTGGCTTTGATTGAAAGCTGGAAGTGTTTCATTTCATTTGTTCATGATAGTATATCAAATACTGCACATAAAAAAGGGTTTGAGTATTTGACGCGATGAGGTAGCCAAACTAGTTGTTGCACATCCCAAAATGGAGTGTGCTTTGGATATACAAATTGTACGAAATCCAGTTCTAGACAATCCTTTTCAATCTATTATTTTACTACTTAGTTGTAGTCCTAGTCTTCATGAAAAGCTACTGATAAGAGGGCAACACAAGAGCTGAACTGCACTAAGACAGTTCAATAAAGTGGTATTGCCTTGAGCTGAGCTGATAAGTTGTATTGCCTTGATTTGATAAAAGCTAGATCCCACCCAAAAAGAAAAATCAATAAAGTGGTGCAGAACAAGACATGTGCAAGGAAGAATGGTACATACTGTTTAGTAAAAATTCAAGGCATGAGCAGCAAGAGATATATGGATCAAATGGTGCAGAACAAGATATGTGCAGGGACTAATGGTCCACCCTCATACACATGTTTCACACTGGCCCACATTTAATCACTCCAGTATTTCATTATAGCATTATATGCAAGACATGCTTAAGGCTTCGTTCGATGCAAGCATAAAAATTGAGCTTTTCAGCGGCATGGAAATCGGAGCAAGCAATTAACACATGATTAATTAATTATTATAAACTTGAAAAATGAGTTCATTTGAATTTTTTAAAGAAACTTCTATATAAAAAGTTTTTTGCAAAAAATACACCGTTTAGCAGTTTGGGAACGAGTAAGTTGAAGTTTAGAGTTGGAGTTTAGAACGGGGCCTAAGAAGAGATCAATAAAGTCCATCTCAATCTTTTGCTGTCCATCAAGATGATCTAGGTCCAATGGTTATTGGCATTCTCACCTAATTCTTAAGTAGATGGTACCTATTTTAAAAATGTCAAAACTAAGATGGGTGTGTTTTTTTTCGTTGTCACTCATTTAATACATATAACACAACTTTGTTAAAAAAAACACATGGCATAGCCAAGCCATGCTCACCTCTCATTAGTACATAGTGGTTCTCCATAGAGTGGAAGAGAGGTCAGCATTTTCCTAGTATAAGAAACAGTAAACCAATGCTAATCAGGAAACCAAACAAAGCTACAGAGTACAGGGAAACAACAAAAAACGTGCTCACATGGATTCAGCATCCAGACTTATTTCAGGTTGTTCTGGAACATAAGAATGTAGAGAAGAGGGAGGAAAATCCATATATTGTTGTTCCTCAATGCTGGCTGGTGCCCTAATATGAGAACCAAGAAACAGTAACCATTAGAAAACCGAACAGTCGTACTGAAGAAACAGCCAAACTATAGTCATGTTTCTTCAATATGCAGGCGATCTGTTGTTTCTTCGAGCTTTTGTTTCTTATGTCTGGTTAATGCAACCAAGAACCAATAATTATCAGAAAAGTAAACAGAAATACTGAAGAAATAGATATCATATGGTTGGACTTAATCAGTGCATTTGAACAATTTGGAGGCAGCAACTAACATTCCAAACGGACTAAACCAACCAAAACATAACGAAGAAGGGGATATGACTCCTTGTTCTATATTCAAGACTTCGTTACCTAGTTATTACCTAAAGAAGGACTTTTATTAAAATACAAAAAAAAGATTGAATCATTTTACTTTAATATTTTTTTGTATTAAAATGAAGCAGCTCCCTTGTTTCGTAACTCAAATTGATTGGAATTCAATTCTGGAATACTTTAATTAACTATTTGATTGAATTTTCCCTTCCTTTTATCCTACGGAAGTGGACGCTCCATCATTGCTCACGCTAGTATACTCTCTATGAACATGCTTCACCTATTTATAGCCAGTTTTAATCTAGCGAGCGAGCAAGTAGTAGCAATAAGTATATACCCATATGTTTTAAAATATAAGAATTCTTTTAAAGATAGGTTAAAAAATTTATTTTTAATCATTTCGATTGTCAGTTTTAAATTTTGAACTGATTAGGGCAAGTGCTATGTTAGATGTGACTATTACCTCCAAATTTATCCATATCATTCACTCGTAAACTAAGAAGCAACTCATACAATATATCACCGTTATAAAAAACCAATATCTTTACTAGTCTCACATCTTTTTTAAAGTTTGGGTGGAGGTTGCCTCTTGATTGGTAGCTTATCACTTCTCTCCTCACTTTTCTCCTCCACGCCTCATCACTCAATCCAATGTGGCGCATTTAGAGGTAGCATATGGAGCATTATAGTACTTGCCCTTAGATCATTCTCTTTCTAGCATTTGTCCGGTTGTGGAATCATTGAAATGATAGGATTTATAGGAATTAGCACAAAATGCTTATATTATGGTATAAAATTTAAAATTTTGAAAACCTTTTATATTTTAGAATGGAACAGTTACGACTATTATATTGATCCCGTTAATTAATTAACACCATCGGGATATTTTAGTTCAGCCACGTCACGTGTATGGATGACCTCCTCAGTGATGTGCCAGCTTTTCCGAATCTTCTTTGTCGGATCAGAACAGCACGACTTTGCTCTTCTCAGTGATGGTGCGTGCATATATATATCCAAGCAAGCAAAAGTCATCCAAGCAAGCGTCTGAGTCTCCGAGTACGTGGATTCACACTTACTCACTCCAGATTATAAAAATAATAAGCTACTCCAGCTTCCGATAGCAACACCATTCGATATTCACTACTACTCGTCCCACTTTCCCGTTAGTCCCTGCAACTACTCTGCAAGGAAAATGCAGGTGATTAATTACACATAAATTTGTATAAGGGTGGTTAGTATTTTTTAAGAAATCACCGGAAAGTACTAAATGTAAAACTTGAAAGCTGCACGAGTTTTCTTTCTTGAGACGAAAAGGAACCCAAGAACTTACGGAAATATTTTCAGATGGGATCATGGGAATTGGGAACTCACGAACTGCACATATCTCAATTAGAACCCAAACGAAATGAAATTCCGAGCAAATGGCGTTCCAGATTTGATCGGCGATGCAAAATCTTGCGAGGCTTCAAAATAGGAGGGTTTTAGCTAAACCCTGAACGAACTGCTCTCAAGTAAGATGCGCTCCTTGCGTATTCCCCCCAAAAAAAACTGCTCTCAAGTACGAACAACACAGAACTTCAGAAACTAATCACACAAGAGAGATTGCGGACTGAAGAACTCGAACAAAATCCAATCAAATGGCGTCTCATAAATCACGTCGTGGTAATGAATTTCTGTGCATGATCACGTCGCATAGAACATGCTTTCAAGTCAAGAATAACACAGGAAGCTCAAATTAATTTCACACGAGAAATTTGCATGGTGATGAACTAAATAAAATCCACAGAATCCAAGCAAGTAGCATCCATTATTTGATTGGGGAATGCCGTTATTGCTAGGCGACAGATTAAGAAGGCTTCAACTCAACCGAAAATGCTTTCAAGATGAAAAGAACACCAGAACTTTCGGGAATATTTTTTTCCAGATGAGAGAAAATCATTTCCAGATTCAATCGGTGATAAACGATCTTGTGAGGCTTCAAACGACGAGGTTCTAACTGAAACCTAAACTTCTCTCAAGAACAAAGAACACGCTAACTACAGAAACTAATCACACATGAGTGCTTGCCGGCTGGAGAGCTCAAAAAATATCCAAAGTGAAATCCAACAAGATGGCATCGCAAAAACTCGTCGTGGTAGTGAATTTTCGTGCCTAATCACTTTCGTAGAGGACAGGATCTTCACCAACAAGTTGCACGGAATTGATTAGAAAAACAAACAAGCAGAGAGATTAAGAAGGCTTTAAGGAAACCCGAAAGTGCTTTCAAGACGAAGAGAACACAAGAGCTTCCGGAAAATATTTTCAGAGATGAGAAATCGCAGACTTCACAGAATTCAAATAAAATCCACAAAGTGAAAACCGAGCAGATGCATTTTGATCGGCGATGCACGATCCTGCAAGGCTCCAAACTGGGAGGGGTTTAGCCACTAAACCCTGTGCTCTGAGCCTTCGAAGAACAAAGAACACACGAAACTTCAGAAGCTAGTCAACACACGAGAGCTTGCAGGCTAAAGAGCTCAAGAAGAAGCCAAAGCAAAAATCCAACCAAATGGCTCGCGGTAGTGAATTTTCGTGCATAATCACCTTCAGAAAAGAGCAGAATCTTCCTCACGAAACAAACTCGCACGGCATTGTGTAGCAAAAGAAACAGCAGGAAACGAAACGCAAGGGCTTACCCTTTTCCGCCATCGTCCTGATCCTCCTGGTCCGCCATCCCGGTGAGGAAGACGATGAGCAATCGACGGAGAGGGGAGGAGGAGGTGGTGGCGGTGGTGGTTTGCTTCTTCTTCCTGGTTCCGTTTGCGAGTGGGGCCCCCTTGACAGCACCTCCTTATACGCCGCTATTGCCACTCATTTGGCGCGTGGTTGTTACCAACCGTCCATTTTGCCTTGCGATTCGTGCCGAAGTTGATCTTCCTTCCAGTGAAGGCGCGGCACAGGGCGTACCCAATGACATGTGGGCCCCGCTAAACACGCGTGTGGGCCAGCGCGGACCCACCGACTCTGGGTAGGGCGGCGACCGGCCGCCGTCCGTACCTGCGCCGGCGAACCCCAACCTCTGAAGCCCCGACCGCCGCGCCGCCGCCTGGGGCCATGACCCCGCTCCTCGACCGGGACATCGCTGGCTCGCCGCGTGCCCTCGGGCCACGGTGCCTGCGAGCCTCTGCTGCCGCCTTGTCCCTCGCCGCCGACGCGCT
>CM020182.1:12329408-12361997 GCA_009805545.1 Oryza longistaminata | reverse complement strand
TCTTTTATCTTATTATTTTTTCTTTGAGATGGACACTTGATGCAAAATACTTGGAAATACACTTTGAAAGGAGGCACCACGTTCGCTGTGGGGGTTAGAAATTAACACATTAATAGGAGGAAAAGAAAAGGAGAGTCCAAGTAGAAATACAATTCAAAAATAGCTGAAATTTGGAATTAAAAATAAACAATATTGAAAGAATAGTCCATATAAGAACCCAATACGAGATTAATCAAAATTAGAAATAAAAATAAAAAAAAATCAGAAAATAGAAAATAAATAGAGAGTCTAAATAAGAATACAATTTAAAAATAACTTAAATTTGGAATTAAAAATAAGGAATATTAAGAGAAGAATACATATAAGAAACCCAATACAAGATTAGTTAATATTCGGAATAGAAATAAAAATAAAATATGAAATTAGCAAAAATAAAAGAGAGATTAGTTAATATTCGTAATAAAAATAAAAATCCAAAATTAGCAAAAAGAAAAGAAGAGTTCAAGTAGGAATACAATTTAAATTAACTAAAATTCGGAATTAAAAATAAGCAATATTCAAAGAAGAATCCATATAAGAACCCGATACGAGATTAATTAAAATTCAGAACAAAAAATAAAATAATATCCAAAAATAGGAAAAAAAATAAAAGAGAGTTAAGTAGGAATACAATTTTGAAACAACTGAAATTAAAAAAATAAAATATTAAAAGAACACTATACGGTATTAATTAAAATTTGAAACGGAAAAATAAATTCTGAAATTAGAAAAAGAAGAAAAAAGATTTCAAATAGGAATACAATTTATAAATAACTAAAATTGGTGATAAAAATTAAGACTATTGAAAAAAAAAGACCATCTAAAACACACGATGAGATAAATTAAGTAACAAACCTATAAAAGAGTAGAGTGGTGGCAGTTGATACGACATATAAAAACCGTTAGTAAAACACCAAATAGAATCTTTAGAAGTCCCGTCAAACGCTGCCAATATACTCCTCTATGACCCGTCCGCCGCTTACTCTTTATTGTCATTGGCATTTTCAAAATTGAACATAACTATCATTGGAATTCATATTTTACTTTCAAGAAGTCCCACCAACCATCGGCAGGCCGTGAAGCAAATGGGCAAGGCGGTGGTCGGGACTTCTAGAAAGTAAAAAAATAAACCCATTGATAATCATATTCGATTTTAAAAATCTCAATGATAATAAAAAGTAGAAGTAGCGGGCGAGGTGTATAGGAGCATAGTTGCAGAGCCGCCGATGGTTGACGGAACTTCTAGAAAATAAAAAATAAATTCCAATGATAGTTATGTTCGATTTTTAGAATCCCAATGACAATGAAGAGTAGGCGGCGGATAGGTCATAGATGAGTATAGTGGTATCGTTTGACGTGACTTCTAAAAATTAGAAAAAATAAAACCCAACAAGACAATAAATTCTAAAAACTACGAGGTCCAATTTTTAAAAGTTCGGAACTTCTAAAAAGTAAAAACAATGATAATCATGTTTGATTTTAAAATCTCAATGACAATTCAAAAAAGGAGATAGCAGGCGAGTCATAAAGAAGTACAATGGCAAAGCCGCTGACGGTTTGGCGGGACTTATAAAAAGTAAAAAATGAACTCGAACGATAATTATGTTTGATTTGTAAAATCCCAATGACAATAAAGAGAAAAGACAATGGACAAACCGTAGAGGAGTATAATGGCAGCGTTTGACAGGACTTCCAGAAATTATAAAAACGAAACCCAACGAGATGATAAACTCAAAAAACTATAAGATCCATTTTTTAAAGGTTTTAAGGAGAATGAATAGAAATAGTGGTAGATCGAGCAAGCAAATAAAGAAGGATATGACAGAAGTAAGGGATAGCAGCTGGTGTGACTTTTAAAAACTATAATTAGAAATCATACTGGGATATACTTTTAAAATCATATATAATTAGAAATACGGGGATGATACGGGGATAGCTATTTAATAAATTTTAAGTAAAATCATACTGAAAATATATGGTTTTGTTTGGGTGCTAGCCGCGCAATTGCGCGGGCCACCCAGCTAGTTATATAATTAAAGGAATAGAAAAAGGAGCCTTCACGTTCGCTCTCATGGTCTAGAAATTCTCACATTAATTGGAGAAAAAGAAAAAGCAGAGTCCATATAGAAATACAATTTAGAAATAGCTGAAATTCGAAATTAAAAAATAAGAAATATTAGAAGAGGAGACTAGAGTCCATATAGAAATACAATTTAGAAATAGTTAAAATTCGGAATTAAAAAATAAGAAATATTAGAAGAGGAGACTAGAGTCCATATAGAAATACAATTAGAAAATAACTGAAATTCGAAGTTAAAAATAAGGAATATTAGAAGTAGAGTATAGAGTCCATATAGAAATACAATTAAGAAAAAAAATAGAAATTCGAAATTAAAGAATAAGGAATATTAGAAGTTGAGTATAGAGTCCATATAGGAATTTAAAACTAACTAAAATTTGGAATAAACATAATAAAATTAAAAGTATATATATTATTAAAGGAATATAAAAATGAGTCTCTAGGGGTGAAAACGGTACAGAAACGGACGGAAACCATCTTTATCGTTTTTGTTTTCATATTTTTTTTTCGGAATCGGAATCGGAATCAGAAACCCCGGATACGAAAACGGAATCGAATATTATCGAAACCGAAAACGGAGCGAAAACGAACCAACGCAAATACGGTAACGAAAATTTATCGGAATAAAAAAACCCCTCAAACTGATAAATCCAATTCTTAAGTCTCAACTATCAACGATTCATCATAAAACACAATCATATAAGTCCAATTTAGTAAGTATTAACAGTACATCACAAAACACAATCTATGAAATAAATTATCTATGTTTAAGAGAGTAATGATTTGGTAAATCCCAATGAAGGAAACAAAATATTCTTATGTAATTTTAGATTTGCATAACAAATATTTTTAAGAAAATAACATCAAAACACCATGGTATTCACTAGCTTAAAAAAAGAACCCAGCGTATTTCAGTTGCAAAATTCTGGAAATTCCGAAAAAATTCCGGAAATTCCGAGAAAATTTCCGGAAAGTTTCCGACCGATTCGAGTTCCAACGGAAACTGCCCTTATCATTTTCGATTCCGTTTCCGAGAAAATATTTCTGCCTCCAGGCTCCAAGCACAGAAAGGGTGGTTTAATATGACATGTGGGCCTTAATTTTCTTTTATTTCTTTTTTGCTAATTGGATTTCCATGTCAGCGCCACGCGTACGCCACGTAGCACTAAACCGCTTTAGATTGAGTTGAGGGGGTAATTTGTCCGGTATTAAAAGTTCAGGGTGTACAATGTCTGGTTTTTTGGTTTATGGGGGTAATTCGGTCGACTGTGATAGTTCGGAGGGGAGGGGTAATTCGTACTTTTTCCTAACATTTAAGACGTCCTAGTATAGTATCAATCGGCTTGGCGGCATGGAGCTCTCACATGTAGTCAACAACTAGTGTGGTCTTATTTCTCGAATATAAACTCGACAAAATTGAATGTCTAGAACTATATTGACTTGTCTTCCGATGGTGTGTCCCTCTTCTCTTAGAGGGTCTTGTATTTATAGAGAAGATCATTTTCCTCTCAAAGTAGAACTCTGAGAAATAGAACATGACACGAAGTAAGGAGACCTTATCTTTTCTAACTAGAACTCTAACACCTTCCATTCGGGGAAGATGATTTCTTTCTGGCCACCATATTTTCTTAATCAAAGGATACCTTCTCGTATACTATTAGGTCTATGGTATCTCTGTGTATCGTAAACCCATGTATAGGCGGTATGCCTTATCCTTACATTGACAATATGGATATAAAGTTGTATCATGCTTAAACTTTCCATTACCGTGCTCTCATATATAATGCACCCCTAACAAATTTTTAAAGAGACATCAACTAATAGCATATCCCTGATCTTACAAGGGTGTGTTTGAGAGAAAATAAAAGAAGAAAAAAAAAAGAGAAATACACAAAATGAGATGAGTCATTAACACATAATTAATTGAGTAATAATTATTTCAAACTTAAAAAATGGATTAATATGATTTTACATCAACTTTTCTATAGATTTTTTTTTAAAAAAATACACCGTTTAGTAGTTCGGGAAGTGTGCGCGTGAAAAAAAACAAGACAAATCTTCTCCCTAGCTTTCATGCGTTGTCGGACGCTTCTTTAATTCCTATTAAAAAACACTTGTTTAATATTCGTGGACGCCAGTACTTAAAACCTGGTCATCCATCACTCCACCTCCAGACCATCGTTCGTGAAGGGTGGGTAACGATTTGTTTGAGCTTGTTACCTTAATGAGTTAACTTAGGGTGTTAATCTTAACGAGCCAAAACGCTAGCTCGGCTCGACTCACTATCTGGCTTGTTAATGAGCTCTATCTCATTTACATCAACCTTTATAATTTTGAATTTACAATTTTATCATATGTTAACGTACTAATAAATAGTAATTAATAAAGGAATTACTAAAATAGCTTCCACGTAATTAGAAGACTATGCTAGTTAATACAAACTAAGGATATAGACATATGATAACGTTTTGTAGTAACGAGCTATAACTCATTAAACTCAGCTTCGCTTGGCTTGTTATGAATGCGAGTTCGAGCCGATCCGAACTATGAGCTTTGTTGTTTTTCCTTCACCCCTACCGGTACTCCATTAATTTGATAATACAAAAATTTAAACTTTATAATTATTAAGTTATGCATGATATGAACTATTTTCATCTGAACCGGTACACGATTCATGCACAGATTTTCCAGGGTGTCTAATTAGTACATAGACTAGAGTTATCATAACTAATGACTAATAAATATAATTTATTTTTTAATGGACTAGATCTAATTAGATTTATTGGTTATAGGATATCTGTTGATCTTTACTAAGTGCACCCTAGATTTCATCCATATAATAATTTGCAATCAATATACGTACATAAACATAGGTCGAAAAACATTAAACTTTTTTCTATATAAAAAAACATGGAGCCTTACTATGGTTGACAAGCCTGGCCGCTCACCACAGTTAGTGGCGAACCACGAAGTACAACGTCCCAGCTCCGTTGTGTGGTCACCTAAATTTCGTCATCAATTAATAATGAGGAGGCCGATTAGCCTAACATGGCTGACCCATTATTTCGGCAACCTCGCGACCTGCATGCAGCCGATCGCACGATCGGGTCAGTAGATTAGCACCCGAGCTTAAAATTCATAAATCGCGACGCCTCCGCCTTCGCTGTTACGGCTGTTCGTTCGGTAGGTGCCCCCACCACATCAACGAGTCGACACTCGACAGCTGCGCTGCGCAAGCCAACCCCGCGCGAGTCCGCGACCGATGCGGGGGCAATACGCTGCCCCGCGCCGCGGCCGCGCGCGGCCCAGATCGGTAGACATCTCACATCTGGGCCTGCTCGCCGTTGCGCCGGCCGGTGTGGTCGCGGGTTGGGAGTCGCGCGACGCGGAACGAGACGGAGCACGACGTTCCTCCGCGACCGGACTGCACTGCACGTCGTCCTCTTGTTTTTTTCCCCTTCTTTTTTACTTCGTAAGTTCAGTTTTCAGTAACTAGCCGGACTGCACTGCACGTCGTCGTCTTGTTTTTTCCACTTCGTTTATTATACTCCCTCCGTATTTTAATGTATAACGCCGTTGATTTTTTTGACTAACGATTATTCGTTTTATTCAAAATTTTTGTGCAAATATAAAAATATTTATGTCATGCTTAAAGAACATTTGATGACAAATAAATGATAATTACATAAATTTTTTAAATAAGACGAATAGTCAAACGTTGAACAAAAAGTCAACGGCGTCATATATTAAAATATGAAGGTAGTACTAGTATATATCTGCAGTACAATTTACTGTAGAAGTTCTATTGTTTATATACTTCATAAGTTCAGTTCTCAGTAACTAGAACATATTAAGAGTAATAAGTACCAGATAATACATACTTCATACGTTATGTTTAGATTCATTAACATCAATGTGAATGTGAGAAATGATAGAATGACTTACATTGTGAAACTGAGGGAGTAAAAGCAAGGATAATGGCCAGCGGTTAATTTGGTTTCAACCTTGTATATATTGGCTACTTGGCTAGGACGCCATGTCGCCGGTAAGAATTTTTTTTTATGTACTGCTTGCAATATTCAAAACCATGGTCAACTAGTCATTCAAAATTTAGTTAAAACAGTAAGCAACTACAAATGACACGATGCCATGTAAAAAATAGTTGACCTACATACGGAAATAAACAAAAGATATTATCACGGAAAAAAATGAATAGTCAACAATGACATGAGTTGCTGGGTAGTTTAGGCTCTGTCTTTGTAGCTAGTACTAGTATTATTGTGGGCACGTTTTTCAAGCCTTTTTGAAAAACTTTGTATATATATGTTTCTTAAACAAAACTCAAATAAATCTATTTTTAAATTTGTAATTGTTAATACTGAATTGTGGCTTCCTTTGGTAAGCAAACAGAGACCATGTGTAACTGCAGTGCAGTTAGTGGGCCGTGATTTCTTCTCAGGGCCGCTTATTTCCTGGGCTTCTTTTATTTGGCTGTGTTTAGATCCAAAGTTTAGATCTAAATTTCAGTACTTTTCCATCACATCAACCTGTCACTGTCATACACACACAACTTTTCAGTCACATCATCTCCAATTTCAACCAAAATCCAAACTTTACGCTGAACTAAACACAACCTTTGTTGTGTTATGGGTTGCTTCTCTGTAGGTCATTCACTTTTTGGGAGTAAGGGTAGGTTTGGTTTGCTACCCTACTAAATCTTTGGTAGTACCAAATCCTAGGCATATTCTGGTACTACCAATTCTTTGGTAAGTTAAAATTGTAATGTAGTTTGTTTGGATTCCTACCAATATAAAGCCAAAATTTGACATTGTAGAGAAGAAACTTCTAGATTAGTGTCAAATTTGATTTAGTATTTCCAATTATTTTGGCCTCAATCCAAACACCCAACATTACTATTCAAGCTACCAATGAAATTGGTAGGGCACATTTTGGCATCAATCCAAAATGGCCCTAAGTTCACCAGACATTCCTCAACTTCACGTCGAGTTTGTTTCGCATCCCTTTCCATCTCATGCCAAACAGACCGTAAAAGAAAAGGGAAAACAGAAATAACGGTGGCTCTGGCCTCTGGCTCGCGATGGTCGTACTCAGGCTCAGGCTCGCAATCTCATCGGAGCAAAGGTGAACGGTGATGGAGCTTGTTGGGCCTTAGAACAAAATTTTCTGCACAGCTGTAGTTGCCAAACTCGAATGAATTATGTCAAGCCATTTAACTTTTTAACTCACAACGTGCGCACATTCATCCTACCCATATGAGCACCTCCGAAAGACTGGGCCGGCATATCTTGTGATTGACGAAGTCACCACAGGCGCCTCGCTGTCGACGGGTATGTCACGTACCACTGAAAGAATAATTAGCCGTAAATGCGAGCACCCATGTCAAATCTAGGATTTGAACCTGGGTGGGCTGGTTCCACCACAAGGAACCTAACCAGTTGAGGTATGCTCACTTCGCTTAAATATGATAATTAAAGATTTGATACTTACCATTTATCGTTTATGATATATGAGTCCTCATATATCTATGACACGTGAGTTTAATGGTAAATTTTTAATTACCGCAGATACTAGTTAAATATCTCAGGTGGTGTTTGGATCCAGGGACTTAACTTTAGTCTCTGTATTTAGACACTAATTTAGAGTATTAAATATAGACTACTTACAAAACTAATTACATAAATGAAAGCTAATTTGCGAGACAAATTTTTTAAGCCTAATTAATCCATAATTAGAGAATGTTTACCGTAGCATCACATAGGGTAATCATGGATTAATTAGACTCAATAGATTCATCTTGCGAATTAGTCCAAGATTATATATGGGTTTTATTAATAGTTCACGTTTAATATTTATAATTAGTGTCTGAACATCCGATGTGACAGGGACTTAAAAGTTTTATTTCCATCTGAACAAGGTCTCAGTCATGTCACGCGGTTCAGCACTGGGCATTGGCAGCAACCGGGGGAAATCAAAATTTCCCGGCGTCCAAGCGGCGCGGCTCACGGATCTGCTTATATCTGCGGCCTCTGCTGAAAAAAGTACTCAGAAAACTCAGCGAATCCACGAGCAGAAGCGCGGGCAGAACGTGCTAAACAATGGTCGCCTCACCTGACACCTGCTCCAATTGTCAACGCCATTCCCCTTCTTCCGCCCGAGCTCAAGTCCCAATTATATACAACAGTCAATAGACTGGACATGGGCCAAGTTGGGCCACAATACATCTCGGGATACAAAAGCATGTTTATATATTTAACAAAGAATAACACAGGAAGCTCAACATTAATTTCACACAAGAAATTTGCATGGTGATGAACTAAAATAAAATCCACAGTAGCATCCATTATTTGATTGGGGAATGCCGTTAGTGCTAGGCGACAGATTAAGAAGGCTTCAACTCAGCCGAAAATGCTTTCAAGATGAAAAGAACACCAGAACTTTCGGGAATATTTTTTTCCAGATGAGAGAAAATCATATTCCAGATTCAATCGGTGATAAACGATCTTGTGAAGCTTCAAACGACGAGGGTTTTAACTGAAACCTAAACTTCTCTCAAGAACAAAGAACATGATAACTACAGAAACTAATCACACATGAGTGCTTGACGGCTGGAGAGCTCAAAAAATATCCAAAGTGAAAATCCAATCAGATGGCGTCACAAAAACTCGTCGTGGTAATGAATTTTCGTGCCTAATCACTTTCGCGGAGAACAAGATCTTCACCAACAAGTTCGCACGAAATTGAGTAGAAAAAGAAACAAGCAGAGAGATTAAGAAGGCTTCAAGGAAACCCGAAAGTGCTTTCAAGACGAAGAGAACACAAGAGCTTCCGGAAATATTTTCAGATGAGAAATCGCAGACTTCACAGAATTCAAATAAAATCCACAAAGTGAAAATCCGAGCAGATGCATTTTGATCGGCGATGCACGAGCCTGCAAGGCTCCAAACTGGGAGGGGTTTAGCCACTAAACCCTGAACTGCTCTGAGCCTTCGAAGAACAAAGAACACACGAAACTTCAGAAGCTAGTCAACACACGAGAGCTTGCAGGCTAAAGAGCTCAAGAAGAAGCGAAAGCGAAAATCCAATCAAATGGCTCGCGGTAGTGAATTTTCGTGCATAATCACCTTCAGAAAAGAGCAGAATCTTCCTCACGAAACAAACTCGCACGGCATTGTGTAGCAAAAGAAACAAGCAGGAAACGAAACGCAAGGGCTTACCCTTTTCCGCCATCGTCCTGATCCTCCTGGTCCGCCATCCCGGTGAGGAAGACGATGAGCAATCGACGAGGAGGGGAGGAGGAGGTGGTGGCGATGGTGGTTTGCTTCTTCTTCCTGGTTCCGTTTGCCAGTGGGGCCCCCTTGACAGCACCTCCTTATACGCCGCTATTGCCACTCATTTGGCGCGTGGTTGTTACCAACCGTCCATTTTGCCTTGCGATTCGTGCCGAAGTTGATCTTCCTTCCAGTGAAGGCGCGGCACAGGGCGTACCCAATGACATGTGGGCCCCCGCTAAACACGCGTGTGGGCCAGCGCGGACCCACCGACTCTGGGGTAGGGCGGCGACCGGCCGCCGTCCGTACCTGCGCCGGCGAACCCCAACCTCTGAAGCCCCGACCGCCGCCGCCGCCGCCTGGCGCCATGACCCCGCTCCTCGACCGGGACATCGTCCCCAAACTGATGGGCAAACAGAGAGAGTCAATCAGTGCCTAGAATTGTTTCTGAGATGTTTTGTTCATTCCACACCTCATAAGTGGGCAGCCTGGTTGCACTTAGCAGAATTCTGGTACAACAATGCTTTTCACTCAGCTGTTCAGAAAACTCCTTTTGAAGTCATTTATGGTTATCAACCTGCTCATTTCGGAATTTCTATGGAGGATTGTGCTGTTCCAGATCTGCAGGAGTGGCTCAGGGATCGAAAATTTATGCACCAATTGATTCAACAGCATTTGCACAGAGCCCAGCAACAAATGAAGTTTTATGCAGACAAAAACAGAACTTTCAGGGAGTTTCAGCCTGGTGATTGGGTGTACTTGAAGCTTCAACCTTATGTTCAGACTTCGGTGGCCCGCAGAGCTAATCACAAGCTATCGTTTAAGTACTATGGTCCATTTGAAGTGCTTCACAAAGTTGGCCAAGTTGCTTATAAGTTGTTGCTGCCCAGTGATTGTTATATCCATCCTGTTGTCCATGTTTCCCAACTGCGAGCTGCCACTGGGTTCAAGCCTCCAGTACAACACAGTTTACCATCCAGTGCTGAGCTATGCAATTTCCACTTCAAATCTTGGATCACAGAATTGCCAAGAAAGGTAATACAATTGTAACTCAAATATTAACACATTGGTCAGGTTCTTCGGTGGAGGATGCAACCTGGGAGGACAAGGAGGAGCTGAGGAGCCGCTTCCCACACGCACCGGCTTGGGGGCAAGCCGGTTCCCAAGGAAGGGAGGATGTCAGAGCGCACCAAGCATCTCATCATCAAGCTGTTGAGGAGGAGGAGGAGGACCCAGAAGATGATCAAGGAGGCGACAAGGCGAAGGACGAAGTACAGGAGGAAGGTGGGAAGCAAGAAGGCGTTGTCAAGAGAGGAAGGCGTATCCAGATGGAGAATAGAAAGTACAAAGGGGCCAAATGGGCCGTGTAACAATCGTTGTAAGGCCCAACTGAGGCCGGTGGCGAAGGAGAGGTTGGAGAGGAAGAAACGCAACTATATACCAGCTGGCACAAGCTTGTAAGAACTCGATTAGGAACTCGGCAAGGTGGCGATGGCGGCGGCGGCTCCGCTCGGTTGAGCGTGAGAAGTAATCTACCTATCTAGTTCGAGTTCCACATTTCTCGTGTTCTTCCTGGAGTGCCAAGTCGCTAGGGTTCCTAACAAAATTTGATATCAGAGCTCAAGCGATCCTAACCTCTTGGTTCGACCGTAGAATTACCGATCAAGGATTGAGACTGGTTCTTCGGAGCTACGTCTCGCGAAAAGGCAACTCGCCTTGCCTTGATTGGGTTGGTTGAATTCGGAGCGATTGCGAGTTCTGAGCCGGATTCATGGCGCCCGATGAGAAGTTGGACCTACTGTTGAGGAAAATGGAAGAGAATGAAAAGAAGAGAGTAGCAGCAGAGGAGAGATCGCGAGCGGATCTGGCACAATTGAAGTCGGCGATGGAGGCAAGGTTACCTCAAGTGGAGAAGAGGGTGGATGACATAGCTTCGGTGGTGAGTACATTGAGCCAAAAGGTCGAACAGCTTGAGGGCGCGCTGCAGAAATTTGGGGATGATGACCAGAAGCCGGATGAGGTGAAGGAAGAGCATCTAGCAACTCCTAAAGGGAAATCATTGTTTCAGATTCAAGGTATGAGAGATCCAGCCCTTAACTCTGCAACTACTTTCCAATTTGATTCTGTTCAAGCCACTGCTGCTGGTAGTTTGGGAAGCAGTTTACCCCCAATGACATGTCCTCAGTTTAGTGGAGACAACCCGCAGATGTGGAGAGCAAATTGTGAGGTTTATTTTGATGTATATGGGGTCCTGCCGAGCAATTGGGTGAAGGTGGCAACTCTAAATTTTGTTGGCAACGCAGCATTTTGGTTGCAATCTGTGAGGAATCAGCTCATTGGGATAACTTGGCATGACTTGTGTGAAAGAGTTTGTGCTAGGTTTACTAGAGATCGGCAACAGTCCTTTATTAGACAGTGGTTTCATGTGAAGCAGTTGACCACAGTTGCAGATTATGTGGAGAGGTTTGATAGTATAATGCATCAGCTCAATGCTTATGAAAGTGCTGCCCCACCAGATTATTTCGTCACTAAGTTCATAGATGGATTGAAAGATGAAGTGCGAACAGTTGTATTAGTACAGCGGCCTCAAGACCTGGATACTGCTTGTTCTATTGCTCTGTTGCAGGAAGAAGCTATGGAAGGTCAGAAATCTGGATCATATCGAAAAAGTGAGCATGTCAGTAACTACATCAAACCATCTTAGAGAAATCAAACTCAAATTGGGGTGACAACTCCTATTCAACAAAAGGTGACCAGCAACAGTGGGGGAGATGATAGAAGAACAGCAGAGTTGGCTAGATCCAGAGATGATAAGTTGGCAGCTCTCAAAGCTTATAGAAAGTCCAAGGGACTCTGTTTTATATGTGGAGAAAGGTGGGGTAGAGACCATAAATGCGCCAATGCTGTTCAGTTACATGTGGTACAGGAACTGATGGAGGCTATGAATTCAGAAGGTGGAGAAGAACTTGAAGAAGAGCCTCCTGAAGAAGTTGAGGAAGTACAATTGCTAGCCATTTCTAAACAGGCTATTTCAGGCACAGAATCTAGCAAGTCTATCAGACTCAAGGGTTGGATACAGGGAACAGAGGTACTCATGTTGATAGATTCAGGGAGCACTCATTCCTTCATTGAAGAGCAAGTGGGAAATAGACTGTCTGGGGTGGAGTTACTTAAACAACCACTTAAGGTGCAGATAGCAGATGGTGGTCAACTTACTTGTACCAGGTTCATACCTGACTGTACTTGGTGGATGCAGGGACACAGTTTCAAGAGTAATTTTACACTAATTCCTTTGGGAAGTTATGATATTATTTTGGGAATGGATTGGTTGGTGCAGCATAGTCCAATGCACATTAATTGGTGCCAAAAGTGGATAGAATTTCAGTATAACAACAGTCTGGACAGATTGCTAGGACTTTCTTCCAAACCAACTCAGTTCATGGAAATATCTGGGGAACAATTGTTGGGAATGGCTAAGAATGGTGCTATTATGTACATGGTTCAGTTGACAGAAGTACCACCAGAGCAGCAACAAGACATTCCTGAATCTGTACAATCCTTGCTCCAGGAATATCAGGATGTATTTGCTGAACCAAAAGGGCTACCTCCTAGAAGAACTTGTGATCACAAGATACCCCTGATTGAAGGTGCTCAGCCAGTTAACTTGAGACCATACAGATACAACCCTGAGCTTAAAAATGAAATAGAGAAACAAGTTGCTGAAATGCTACAGTCAGGAGTGATCCAACATAGCCAAAGTGCTTGGTCATCACCAGCACTGCTTGTGAGAAAGAAGGATGGCACTTGGAGGATGTGTGTCGACTATAGGCATCTAAAAAATCTGACCATCAAAAGTAAATACCCTGTACCAATCATAGAGGAATTACTTGATGAATTGTCTGGCTCCAAGTGGTTTACTAAGTTGGATTTGAGGGCTGGGTATCATCAGATTAGAATGGTACCTGGAGAAGAACACAAAACAGCTTTTCAAACACATTCTGGTCACTTTGAGTACAAGGTGATGTCCTTTGGATTAACGGGAGCTCCAGCCACATTTCAAGGAGCTATGAATCAGACTCTATCTTCTGTTCTTAGAAAATGTGCTTTGGTCTTCTTTGATGACATATTAGTCTATAGCCCAGACCTGCCATCTCATTTATCTCATCTTAAACAAGTGTTGCAATTATTGAGGCAAGATCATTGGCAAGTTAAATTCAGTAAATGCTCATTTGCACAGCAGCAGGTGTCCTATTTAGGACATGTCATTGGAGTTAATGGGGTTGCTACTGAACCAAAGAAAATACAGGATGTGTTGAATTGGGCTACTTCTGTTTCTGTTAAAAAGCTCAGAGGGTTCTTGGGACTGGCAGGGTATTATTGAAAGTTTGTCAAAAATTTTGGAATTATCAGTAAACCCTTAACTCAGCTGTTAAGGAAGGGAGTACCTTTTAAATGGAGTGCAGAGGCAGAAGATGCATTCCAACGTCTTAAACAGGCCTTGACATCGGCACCAGTGCTTGGGTTACCTGATTTTTCCAAGATTTTTTATGTGGAGACTGATGCTAGTGAAGCAGGCATAGGAGCAGTGTTGTCACAAGAAGGTCACCCTATTGCGTATCTAAGCAAGGCTTTGGGGCCAAGATCTCGGGGTCTGTCAACATATGAGAAAGAATGCATGGCTATACTGTTGGCAGTGGACCACTGGAGGGCATATTTGCAGCATCAAGAGTTTGTCATCATCACCGATCACCACAGTCTGGTTCACCTAGCTGATCAGCGCCTCCACACTCCTTGGCAACAGAGGGCTTTTACCAAGCTATTGGGGCTGCAATATAAGATTATTTATAGAAAGGGAAGCAGTAATGCTGTGGCAGATGCCTTATCCAGGAAGGATTGCCCTAATGACGCTCAAGTGTTAGCTATCTCTGTGTGTACACCAAAGTGGATGCAGGAAATAACCAAGGGATATGAGCTGGATCCCCATTCGTCTCAGCTACTCACTGAATTGTCAGTGGACTCTTCTGCCAGGGAGCATTTCACATTGCAAAGTGGTCTCATTCGTTATAAGGGGCGCATCTGGGTGGGTAATAATGAGGATTTGCAAGCAAAACTGATTTCAGAATTACATAACAACCCTATAGGGGGTCATTCTGGGTTTTCTGTTACATATAGGAGGATTAAAAGGTTATTTGCATGGATGGGTATGAAAAAACGAGTTAAGAAACAGCTGCAACAATGTTAGGTGTGTATACAGGCTAAGCCAGAAAGGGTTAAATACCCTGGTTTACTCCAACCCCTACCAGTGCCTGCAGGTGCCTGGCAGACAATTTCTATGGACTTTATTGAAGGTCTTCCAAAATCTGAAAGGTACAATTGTATTTTTGTGGTAGTGGACAAGTTTTCCAAATATGCTCACTTTGTTCCTTTGACACATCCCTTCACTGCTGAATCAGTTGCTACTGCTTTCATGAAAAACATTTACAAGTTACATGGTATGCCAAAAGTGATTGTTTCAGACAGAGATAAAATTTTTACAAGTCAATTTTGGGAGTACTTATTCACTAAATCTGGTACTGAATTACATATGAGTTCTTCTTATCATCCCCAAACTGATGGGCAAACAGAGAGAGTCAATCAGTGCCTAGAATTGTTTCTGAGATGTTTTGTTCATTCCACACCTCATAAGTGGGCAGCCTGGTTGCACTTAGCAGAATTCTGGTACAACAATGCTTTTCACTCAGCTGTTCAGAAAACTCCTTTTGAAGTCATTTATGGTTATCAACCTGCTCATTTCGGAATTTCTATGGAGGATTGTGCTGTTCCAGATCTGCAGGAGTGGCTCAGGGATCGAAAATTTATGCACCAATTGATTCAACAGCATTTGCACAGAGCCCAGCAACAAATGAAGTTTTATGCAGACAAAAACAGAACTTTCAGGGAGTTTCAGCCTGGTGATTGGGTGTACTTGAAGCTTCAACCTTATGTTCAGACTTCGGTGGCCCGCAGAGCTAATCACAAGCTATCGTTTAAGTACTATGGTCCATTTGAAGTGCTTCACAAAGTTGGCCAAGTTGCTTATAAGTTGTTGCTGCCCAGTGATTGTTATATCCATCTGGAGTCTGGACTCTGCTCCTGCTTTGGAATGGTGGTATCTGCTCGGGCGCTTAGGCCTGGAAAGCCCAGATGCTAGTAATAAACAAGCACCCTGTTGGGCTAATTTTGTGCAGTGTTTGGCCCATGGGTTTAATCAATTGCATATGTGAAGAAACCTAGCGCTACAAGATTCTGATTTTTATTCTTCTGCATTTTAATTTGAGTGATTTTACCGTCCTTCTTAAGAAGATACTGGAAAGTAATATATATTCTAGTATAAAATTTCATATCTCTTGATATTTTTGGTATTAGAAGATACTATATTTACGCTAAAAATTTTGGTGCTTTTAATAAAAAAAATTCTTTTAGTTTACTCCTAGTTTGGAGCATACAGGATTCTATTTCTAATTGAAACCGGCAATTGAGTCCACTGTGGGTAAGTAGAACGATGATTTCGAACAAAAGGACAGCATCGAATATTTATGTGGATAAAAAACGAAAGAGCAAAGTGCACGATCAATCCCTAAACTTGTGCGGCCATGTATCTGTCAGAGCGCACCAAGCATCTCATCATCAAGCTGTTGAGGAGGAGGAGGAGGACCCAGAAGATGATCAAGGAGGCGACAAGGCGAAGGACGAAGTACAGGAGGAAGGCGGAAAGCAAGAAGGCGTTGTCAAGAGAGGAAGGCGTATCCGGATGGAGAATAGAAAGTACAAAGGGGCCGAATGGGCCGTGTAACAATCGTTGTAAGGCCCAACTGAGGCCGGTGGCGAAGGAGAGGTTGGAGAGGAAGAAACGCAACTATATACCAGCTGGCACAAGCTTGTAAGAACTCGATTAGGAACTCGGCAAGGTGGCGATGGCGGCGGCGGCTCCGCTCGGTTGAGCGTGAGAAGTAATCTACCTATCTAGTTCGAGTTCCACATTTCTCGTGTTCTTCCTGGAGTGCCAAGTCGCTAGGGTTCCTAACAGTATCTAAATGTCCAAACTCTCAAAATGAATATTTAGATCATAGAACTCATCAAAGTGTGTTATTCCGGCCCTAAACTACCATAGTCCCTTCGAGATCGTACGTGGCGTTGACGTGGTATGCCAAATAAACGATGATGTGTATCATCATTAACTCTACAATGACAAATGGAGCATGAAGAAGAAAAAGGGAAATGAAAAGTAAAAAAGGAGAAAAAAATAAAATTTTTGAACGGGTCCTATTTGTTAGTCTGTGTAGGATTGGTGAATCTGACATATCAGCATTTGTGTGGCATGCCATGTTAGCGTCACGTAGGATCTTGGAAGTGCCGTGGTAATTTGAAACCAAAATGACACATTTTGGCAGGTTTTAGATCTAAATATATATATTGAGAGTTTAGGGACCTATAAACTATATAACACTGTTATACAATTTTAGAAACTTGTCGTGCACTTTACTCAAAATGAAACGCTAAGGAACAAAGTGAGCTTATGACGAAGCTTGGGAAACCAAATTGATTGTGTCCATATGCTTATTTCAACCAGCTAATAGAAAATATATTCTATGATATTATATTTGATGATGCGATTCTACAATATGACAGTGGTACTGAAATTTCGCAAAAGCTTTGCGCGTCGTTGTATAACGTGGCATACTATCTAGTAACTTCAACAAAAGAAACATGTGTCATAGAGGTTTGCACAACTAAATTTTATTACTGTGATTCTAGTCTTTCAATTGTGTTCCCTTATTTCCTGGTCTTTGCGTTGTAGGCTCAGATTGCGATTTGTGCATCACATTATTGTGCAGCCCTTTAGCATTGTCCCTTTCCCACCCAGGTCACTTGATCATGACATTGCATACCTCTCTCCAGTTTCCAGTGCCCCAGAAGTACGCTTTTTGACGTAGTCTTGGCCTCTTTGGCCCATGGGTTCGACCATGCTGAGTTATAATTGCATATACAGATACTTAAAGTGGTAGGACAAGATTCTGATATATATTATGCGAAAGATTCCGATTCAACTATTCCCAAAACCAAATTCATTCGCCTTAGAGCTGCTAATCAGAAGTTTCTCTAGAATTAGGCCCCGTTTAGTTCCAAAATACATCACATCAAAGTTTTGAACATATGCATGGAGCATTAAATATATATGAAAAAACTAATTATACAGTTACGATGGAAATCGTGAGATGAATTTTTGAGCATAATTAGTCCATGATTAGCCATAAGTGCTACAGTAATCCACATATACTAATGACGGATTAATTAGACTCAAAAGATTCGTCTCGCGGTTTACAGGCGAGCTGTGAAATTAGTTTTTTTATTCGTGTCCGAAAACCCCTTTCGATATCCGGTCAAACGTCCGATGTGACATTCATAAAATTTTATTTGGCGAACTAAACAAGGCCTTATTCTCGAGAGTCGAGACAGGTCCAGTTAGCTAGTTGGCTGGCTCATATGATGATATGAATGTTGAGAATAATGTTTTTATGCACGTAGTCCAAGCAAAATGTGGCATATGCAGCTCCACACTAAAGTATTGTTTCGCACAGCATTTGCCTTGTACAAAGTCTCCAGTAGAGCAGTACTATCACCATGTCATTACGCATCCAGTTGTACGATAGCCTCCTCCCAACTAACCCAACAAGGCTAATAACACGGTAAACCCCAACGGAGCTCACGAAGACACGGACAGAAACCACACACACGAGTACGGAGTAAACGACGACACGCGCGGCGGCGCTGGGCTCCCGGCCGGCGCAACCCGTTGCTGGGCGCGAGGCGCGCGGCGGCGTCCCTCCGAGGAGCAGACGGCTGCCTGTCTACGTCGCCGGAGTCTTCTTCGTCGCCTCCGTCCTCCTCATGTTCCGCGACGAGATCCTTTATCTGACGACGGCAAGGTCGTCGTTGCCGGCAACGGGAGGATCAGCCGGCGGCGCCGGGCTCGCCCGGAGGGAGGAGCTAGTATCTGTCAACAAGCCAGTCTTGCTTGGCCACGGCGGCAAACCGGAGAAGCACCACAGCGTGACGGAGAGGCACCGGCCGAAGGTCAGCGCGAAGAGGCGGCCGAACAAGAAGGCAGCCAAGGCGGCGAGGAAGAAGTTCATGGCGTCGCCGGCGGTCGCCGCCGGCCCGAGGTGAACGTGCCGGAGACGTGCAACCTGTCCAAGGGCAAGTGGGTGTTCGACAACGCGACGTACCCGCTGTACCGCGAGCAGGAGTGCGAGTACCTGACGGCGCAGGTGACGTGCACGCGGAACGGGCGGCGCGACGACGGCTACCAGAAGTGGCGGTGGCAGCCGAGGGACTGCGACCTCCCGCTCGCCTTCGACGCGAGGCTGTTCATGGAGCGGCTCCGCGGGAAGCGCCTCATGTTCGTCGGCGACTCGCTGAACCGCAACCAGTGGGAGTCCATGGTGTGCCTGGTGCGGCCGGCGCTGTCGCCGGGGAAGAGCTACGTGACGTGGTGGGACGGCCAGCGGGTCGTCCTCCACGCCTGGGAGTACAACGCGACGGTGGAGTTCTACTGGGCGCCGTTCCTCGTCGAGTCCAACTCCGACGACCCCAAGGCGCACAGCATCCGGGACCGCGTCATCAAGCCCGAGGCGATCGCCGCGCACGCCGGCGACTGGGTCGGCGTCGACTACCTCGTCTTCAACACGTACATCTGGTGGATGAACACGGTCAACATGAAAGTCGTGTAAGCTACCGCTATCTCTCTCGTGCCATTGTCCAACCAGATTACCAACCCGCCATGACCAATTCACCGTGTTCAGGAGGCCGACGGGGAAGACGTGGGAGGAGTACGACGAGGTGGGTCGGATCGAGGCGTACAGGAGAGTGCTCGATACATGGGCGACCTGGGTGAACGACAACGTCGACCCGGCCCGCACGTCCGTGTTCTTCATGAGCGTCTCCCCTCTTCACATCAGGTGAGCAAAATCTTTTTTTTTCTTTTTCTTTTTTTTTTGCGGGAAGGTGAGCAAAATCCTAGCTACACACATACGTACATTTTTCTCCCGTGCAATTTCGTATTCCTATCAAAATTTGACCAGGAACAAAAGAAACGCACTCGATTGTAAGTTGATTAATTAGTCACATATACATGATTCATTTTTTTCCTAAATTTTAAAAAGGATATAGAAAACATGTCTTAAGACAGGCATTACATGGTCCATGGGATGACCACATTGGCATTGCATCCCATTTAGAATGTATTCTGGAGTGACATGTTTGTTTCTTCTAGTTTCTCTGTGGACTTTAGCCAGTCCACAACGTGCGTCACATAAGCGACTTTGCGCCAACCGGGGTGACAAATCAACAAATGAGGTAGCTTTCAACCGCTAGCGTGCCGAGCATGTTACATTAGTTTTGGAAACTAGGATGAAAGCTCCACATGTGTGTAGTTCACTACTAGTTCTGTGCTCTGTACAGCACCATCACATGGTTGCACGATTGAATTACATGCACATCATCCCAATACTACAATATCACGAGTTTTATACTCCCCAAGGGAGGTGGATGGATTTTCTGTGTGTCAGAATACTTCGAAGTCTAATTTTTTTTTATTTTTCGTACTTGAATTGAAAGCATGCCCAGCTCACACAGAATCCTAGGCATTGACTTTTGCACGGTCAACATGATCTATACTACTCCACTTACGTATAAATCTCAGTAAACAAACTTAGACTGTGTTTAGTTCACGTCAAAATTAAAAGTTCGATTCAAATTGAAACAATATGATGAAAAAGTTGGAAGTTTGTATATGTAGAAAAGTTTTGATGTGATGAAAAAGTTAAAAGTTTGAAGAACAACTTTACAACTAAACACGGGCTTACTTACGTGACGACCAAATTTGTTACTGATCAAACATGTGCATGTGTAAATGAGCAGCCCGGAGGCGTGGGGCAACCCAGACGGGGTGCGGTGCGCGAAGGAGGACGCGCCGGTGCAGAACTGGCACGGCCCGCTTTGGCTGGGCACGGACTGGGACATGTTCCGCGCGGCGAGGAACGCGTCCCGCGCCGCGGGGCGCGTCCCGGTCACGTTCGTGGACGTGACGGCGATGTCGGAGCTCCGCAAGGACGGGCACACGTCGGTGCACACCATCCGGCAGGGCCGCGTGCTGACGCCGGAGCAGCAGGCCGACCCGGCCACGTACGCCGACTGCATCCACTGGTGCCTCCCCGGCGTCCCCGACGTCTGGAACCTCATGCTCTACGCCCGTATCCTCTCCAGGCCGCCGCCGGCGGCGGCGGCGGCCGGGCACGTGGCGTGACCGACCATATGTGTACAGATACTGTTTGTTTCTTTGTTCGTTCGTTGATGGGTTGCCAGCTGCCTGCACGGTTAGTTTTAGTTTTTGCCTTTCGCTTTTGTTGCTTCTCGATTATTATTTTCTCATATGCGAGATATAAATGAGGTGGCTGGTAGCGATCGATGTGATTGATGGTCATGTGACGCAACATTCTTCACCGGATTGTGTGGCACGAGTTAAGTGGGGAACATATGCAGTAGTAGTAGTTACATGGTTGAAGGGGCGTGCGCCGTGGCGCGACGCGAACAAACGTCGTGTGACGGTGTGAGCGAGTACCGTGCGTCCGTGCGCGGGCGCGCAGTAGATAGAAGGGCAGAATAGATATTCCAACACTCAGAAGATTTACACAGCTTATTACTTCTGTAATACTCCATGAAATTTGTTATTCTTTTATCAATATATGTACATCGAATTTACATTAAAAAATTATTGAGTGACATTGAAATCTATACTGTTACTTTAGAAAAGGATTTTTCCATAATTTTGTTTCAAGCGTTTGGTTTGGTCTGGAACCAAAATACTCCACTACCACTGCCGGTTTTTCATTTTTGAGCGGATTGTAGACCGGAACCAAAATACTACTACTATCACTGCCGGTTTTCTACGTTATTCTCTGCTGCCTTCGTGGGCCCCGATCATGGACCCAAATAAACAGGAAGCATGGGCATTTTTGGGCCCAGCGAACTTTCGGCCTCCAGCCCTCCACATCACTATTCTCTAGTCTGATGTTACTCTTGTGAATAGAACAAAATAAACACGCCTCTTATGGTTTGTTATAAGCCGTAGAGAAAAAATATTTTATGAGTAAAGCGTTTATATTTGTATTCTCATATATTTTAAAAGTCAAAATAGAAAAACAAAGTGTGATGAAAAAAACCTTCAAAATCGACCCAAAATTAAACTTCAAAATTCTTATTTTGACATTGATTAGCAAACAACGAGACAGTCTGATAGTGCTACAATGATCAACTAATCTGATAGTACTATAATGGTCATGTAAATTGTCTAGATATGTGATTTTCTTCTCCTTCAAATCGTCCATGTTATTGCATCGCAATACATTACAGGTTTACAAAACATTAATGCCAAGCATATTGAATTACAAACATAATCATAAGACGGGCAACCCCATCTACATAAATACTTCAACCTCTCGGGCTACCGCTATCTCTCTCGTGCCATTGTCCAACCAGATTACCAACCCGCCATGACCAATTCACCGTGTTCAGGAGGCCGACGGGGAAGACGTGGGAGGAGTACGACGAGGTGGGTCGGATCGAGGCGTACAGGAGAGTGCTCGATACATGGGCGACCTGGGTGAACGACAACGTCGACCCGGCCCGCACGTCCGTGTTCTTCATGAGCGTCTCCCCTCTTCACATCAGGTGAGCAAAATCTTTTTTTTTCTTTTTCTTTTTTTTTGCGGGAAGGTGAGCAAAATCCTAGCTACACACATACGTACATTTTTCTCCCGTGCAATTTCGTATTCCTATCAAAATTTGACCAGGAACAAAAGAAACGCACTCGATTGTAAGTTGATTAATTAGTCACATATACATGATTCATTTTTTTCCTAAATTTTAAAAAGGATATAGAAAACATGTCTTAAGACAGGCATTACATGGTCCATGGGATGACCACATTGGCATTGCATCCCATTTAGAATGTATTCTGGAGTGACATGTTTGTTTCTTCTAGTTTCTCTGTGGACTTTAGCCAGTCCACAACGTGCGTCACATAAGCGACTTTGCGCCAACCGGGGTGACAAATCAACAAATGAGGTAGCTTTCAACCGCTAGCGTGCCGAGCATGTTACATTAGTTTTGGAAACTAGGATGAAAGCTCCACATGTGTGTAGTTCACTACTAGTTCTGTGCTCTGTACAGCACCATCACATGGTTGCACGATTGAATTACATGCACATCATCCCAATACTACAATATCACGAGTTTTATACTCCCCAAGGGAGGTGGATGGATTTTCTGTGTGTCAGAATACTTCGAAGTCTAATTTTTTTTTATTTTTCGTACTTGAATTGAAAGCATGCCCAGCTCACACAGAATCCTAGGCATTGACTTTTGCACGGTCAACATGATCTATACTACTCCACTTACGTATAAATCTCAGTAAACAAACTTAGACTGTGTTTAGTTCACGTCAAAATTAAAAGTTCGATTCAAATTGAAACAATATGATGAAAAAGTTGGAAGTTTATGTATGTAGAAAAGTTTTGATGTGATGAAAAAGTTAAAAGTTTGAAGAACAACTTTAAAACTAAACACGGGCTTACTTACGTGACGACCAAATTTGTTACTGATCAAACATGTGCATGTGTAAATGAGCAGCCCGGAGGCGTGGGGCAACCCAGACGGGGTGCGGTGCGCGAAGGAGGACGCGCCGGTGCAGAACTGGCACGGCCCGCTTTGGCTGGGCACGGACTGGGACATGTTCCGCGCGGCGAGGAACGCGTCCCGCGCCGCGGGGCGCGTCCCGGTCACGTTCGTGGACGTGACGGCGATGTCGGAGCTCCGCAAGGACGGGCACACGTCGGTGCACACCATCCGGCAGGGCCGCGTGCTGACGCCGGAGCAGCAGGCCGACCCGGCCACGTACGCCGACTGCATCCACTGGTGCCTCCCCGGCGTCCCCGACGTCTGGAACCTCATGCTCTACGCCCGTATCCTCTCCAGGCCGCCGCCGGCGGCGGCGGCGGCCGGGCACGTGGCGTGACCGACCATATGTGTACAGATACTGTTTGTTTCTTTGTTCGTTCGTTGATGGGTTGCCAGCTGCCTGCACGGTTAGTTTTAGTTTTTGCCTTTCGCTTTTGTTGCTTCTCGATTATTATTTTCTCATACTATGCGAGATATAAAGGAGGTGGTTGGTGGCGATCGAGGTGATTGATGGTCATGTGACGCAACATTCTTCACCGGATTGTGTGGCACGAGTTAAGTGGGGAACATATGCAGTAGTAGTAGTTACATGGTTGAAGGGGCGTTCGCCGTGGCGCGACGCGAACAAACGTCGTGTGACGGTGTGAGCGAGTACCGTGCGTCCGTGCGCGGGCGCGCAGTAGATAGAAGGGCAGAATAGATATTCCAACACTCAGAAGATTTACACAGCTTATTACTTCTGTAATACTCCATGAAATTTGTTATTCTTTTATCAATATATGTACATCGAATTTACATTAAAAAATTATTGAGTGACATTGAAATCTATACTGTTACTTTAGAAAAGGATTTTTCCATAATTTTGTTTCAAGCGTTTGGTTTGGTCTGGAACTAAAATACTACCACTACCGCTGCCGGTTTTTCATTTTTGAGCGGATTGTAGACCGGAACCAAAATACTGGAGTACTACTTCCACTGCCGGTTTTCTACGATATTCTCTGCTGCCTTCGTGGGCCCCGATCGTGGACCCAATAAACAGGAAGCATGGGCATTTTTGGGCCCAGCGAACTTTCGGCCTCCAGCCCTCCACATCACTATTCTCTAGTCTGATGTTACTCTTGTGAATAGAACAAAATAAACACGCCTCTTATGGTTTGTTATAAGCCGTAGAGAAAAAATATTTTATGAGTAAAGCGCTTATATTTGTATTATCATATATTTTAGAAGTCAAAATAGAAAAACAAAGTGTGATGAAAAAAACCTTCAAAATCGACCCAAAATTAAACTTCAAAATTCTTATTTTGACATTGATTAGCAAACAACGAGACAGTCTGATAGTGCTATAATGATCAACTAATCTGATAGTACTATAATGGTCAAGTAAATTGTCTAGAAATGTGATTTTCTTCTCCTTCAAATCGTCCATGTTATTGCATCGCAATACATTACAGGTTTACAAAACATTAATGCCAAGCATATTGAATTACAAACATAATCATAAGACGGGCAACCCCATCTACATAAATACTTCAACCTCTCGGCTGAGAAAATTTAACTGGATGCAGACGCATTAGACAATTAATTCACAGACGATAATGAGCAGCATATCTCGGACATTGGCAGACTAGCGCATTCGAGTGTGCGTCATGAGAAGACCAGCTAGCAAAATCACTGGGGATTCGGCGGCCTGCTGTTGGCAGCCGATACCCTGGATCCCCACTCGAGAAGCTCTTTGCTCGTGTCATCCTTGTGCACGATGATCTCGATGAAGCAGAGGCAGTCTTTCTTGGCGCCCGTTGCCGTCGCGATCGCCTCTATCAGCTCCTCCTCAGTCCGGACCTGTTGAAAAACAACGGCAAAAAAGGTTTTGAGCTGTCACGATCGACCAGTCCAATTGCACTTAGCCGTATTTAGTACTACTAGTAGCAGTAGTTACAGTAGTGGTGGTGTTTGAACCCAACCTTCTTTGTCCAGCAGTTGCCGTCAGAGTTGTGGATGGCGTCGATGAGGCCGGTGTAGTCCCAGTTCTTGATGACGTTGTACGGCCCGTCGTGGATCTCCACCTCGATGGTGTACCCACCGTTATTAATGAGGAAGATGATGCTCTTCTGCCCGCACCGCAACATCGTCGACACGTCCTGCGCCGTCATCTGTACGTCGCGCGAAACCGCATTACTGCATTAGTACAGCGCCACAGCCGCCGCCATTGGCGAGAAAAAACAGATATCGTAGCAGCAGAGGACGCACCTGGAAGCTTCCGTCGCCGATGCAGGAGATGACGCGCTTGTCCTTGGCCGCCTGGGCGTATCCGAGCGTGGCGCCGACGGACCAACCGATCGAGCCGTACTGCATCTGGAACTCGTACCTGTTGGGAATAACCAGCCTTTCGTTATTGAATTTTGGGAAGCTGAGGTGAAAGCGTGGAAGGTTGTCGGGGGCGTGGAGACGATCGGTGTGCGTGGCGCTTACCCGCAGCCCTCGGGGAGCCTGAGCTTCTGGCAGTTGAACCACGAGTCACCGGTCTCGGCGATGACGGCGGTGTCGCCGGACAGCAACTCCTTTATGTGCTTGAAGAGGATGTTGACCCTGAGTGGCTCGTCGGGCTGGCCGTTGGGCGGCTCGCGGTCGGGGATGAAGATGCGGCGGTAGTTGTCGTACGCCGTCGTGTTGCGGTCGAGGCGCTTGGCGAGCGCGTCGAGGAACTCCGTCATGAGGATGCAGCCGAACGCCGGGCCGTTGCCGACCACCACGCGGTCGGGCTGCACGATGACGGCCTTCTCCCGCTTCAGCAGCAGGGAGTAGCCGACGGAGCTGTAGTCGTTGAAGATCGGGCCGGCGAAGAGGTAGGCGTCGGCGGACTCGACGATCTCGGCGCAGAAGGTGGTGCTCACGGCGCCCCAGTACGTGCCGATGAACCGCGGGTGGTGCTCCGGCACGAGGCCCTTGGCGGACGGCATCACCGCGAACGGGTACCCGCTCGACTCCGCGATGCCGGCGAACGCCTTCTTCGCCTTGGCCACCCGGATCTTTGGCCCACCGACCATCACCGGCTTCACCGCCTTGTTCAGGAAGTCCGCCGCGGCTTCGACGGCGTCACGTCGCGTGCTCCAAGTTCGCCTTGTTGCTCAATCTAATGGAACCGATACCAAATTATAAACCTAATGGATAAAAAAGATTCTAACACAAGATGCATGCGTTTTGGAGCTCAGTATTACCTTGGCGAGATGAACAACGGCACTGGCTCGCGGCTAAACGTCGGGTGAGAGAGGCCCGCCAGGTTGCAGCCCACGCTGATGTACACTGGCTTGCTCTCCTTAGCGCCGTCGCGATGGCGGTGTCGATCTGCTCGTGCGCGTCGTCGAGGTGTTAATGACGGCCTGCATGCGTGCAACGCACTCTGTTCAGCTCAGGTGTTCGACGAAATGCAGCCAGACACTCAGTGCAAAAGAAAGACGAGAGGCAGGGCTCATTGCGCGACCTGGTAGCAGTGATGGTCTGGAAGCACGCGGAGCTCCTGTGAGAAGTCCGGGAGGCCGATGGTGTGGTGCAAGATGCGGTTGGTGCCATAGTCGTTGGAGTTGGGCCCGCCGACGATGCAGATCACGGGGAGGTTCTCGCTGTAAGCTCCGGCGATGGCGTTGAGCACGCTGAGCCCGCCGACGGTGAACGTGACGGCGCACGCGCCGACGCCGCGGGCGCGGGCGTAGCCGTCGGCCGCGTACCCGGCGTTGAGCTCGTTGCAGCAGCCGATGAGCGTGAGCCCGGCTCGGCGATGAGGTAGTCTAGCAGGGTGAGGTTGAAGTCCCCGGGGACGGCGAACACGTCGGTGGCGCCGATCTGCACGAGGCGCCTCGCGAGGTGCCTGCCGAGCGTGGCTCCCGCCGCGCTGGTCACCGGCGGGTGGATGACGGCCTTGGAGCTGACGGCGGGCAGCGAGCCGACGGAGTCGCCACGACGGCTTCGCCACGCATTCGAAGGGTCGCCTACCAGGGCAAGCTCCATGGGCGCAAACGAAGGTGGCAGTGAGGGGGTTTGATTTAGTGAGAACGCTTGACTTGACTTGGACTTGTGTTGATTTCTGCTTAGCTGAAATTGACAAGCGGTGGTGAACATTATGGGGCTTATATAGAAGAGGGAGAAAAAACCATTTTTGCCGTTGCAGCGTGCAGAATTGTGGTCTGGTGGATGCAGGATGGGTGGTAATCGCCTGATTAGCTGGTTTGTTTCGCGTGCTCCGTTGCCGTGGTTTGGGCAAGGCAAACCTTGTGCGTCTGCATTTGTGATTTGTGTATACGTCAACCTGTCGGAAACTCCAGTCTAGTATGATGCATTCATCGAATCATCGTCCATCTTTTCATTAACAAATCGTATTGAGAAGATATGCGATGTGGACATACTACTATCAATCTAAATAAGCAAAGCAAATTTAAACTCCCTGTTGTCGATGTGAAGTAAATTTGGCATTTTATTAGTGGACTTAAGGCCAACGCCAATCTAACTTGGTCTTATGACACTACTGAGCTGGTATATACGTATGCAAATACCTTTTTGGCAATGATATACTACTCTATATAAAGATTTCATTTTTAACCGAGCAGATAACAGGTGTTCTTGATCTACTACGAAAAAGGCACCGGTTTTTTTTATTTAACTAGCAATTCAAGCATCCTACACCACTACACGAGTGTATACACTCCAATTCATTTTCGAGCTAGTAATTGAAGAATCCATATGCTAAGCATCTGAATAGGGTTTACCCCATGGGGCCCGCGGTCTAGACTACCACAGTGTGATTTCAGTCGAGCCGCCAGCGCCGGGCCCGGACTACTTGCACTGTTGCATCCCCTCCCCCTGGCTCGTCTCTGCATGCTCCCCTGGTTTCCACCCACCCCGCGCCCGCCCGCGCTAGCGCAAACCGTGTGCAGTGCACCTGCGCGCGGCGCCGCGCGGCTACGCTTAACGCTCCTACTGGCTACTGTAGCTACCTCTGCTCGTCTGCTCCCCAAGGGTCAGATCTGCCGGCGCGCGCAGCCCGCGGCTCGGGCGCTCGGCTCGCGTACTGCCTCGGGTCTCTCTTCCGTGTAACAGCGATGTGCAGCGCGCCGTACTGCCTTTTACGTGCCTGGCGGCTGTTTTCCCACCGTCTTTGGCCCCATGTTTCCTCGCGCGGTGCGCACGTTACGTACGTGCTTGGTACTTGTCAGCGTTAAGCGCATGCGTGCGTACTGCCCTCAATTCTTCAGTTTCTCATACGGTATTATGCGCCGTAACGCAGATGGAAGTCCCCGGGTTTACCTCAGTGATCAGTCGCGGCAGTACTAATTTAAGTTGACATCCGGCGCCGTGTGAGAAAGTGAGAAGGAAGTCGCTGTCGTCGCTCTACGCACAACGTAGACAAACAGTCCAACTGTCAACGGGTTCAGTTTGGTTGATTCACTCTTACTAGCATAACGGGATATTCTCGAGGGTTTGATGAAAGATTCTAATGGTGATGAATAATTTAATTGATTTGCAAGTACTACTGAAAAGTAAATGAGCCAAAGTTTTGCAAACAGTATTTTTTTTTTCTCGCTGTTGGGCCATTGGCCATCAGGTGCGCGTGTCTAGCTTTTCAAAAAAAAAAAAATGATTTTGTTACGGGACATCCTGACATTGCGGTCTTAGCTGTAGGACACTTGTTACGAAGTAACTTTTAAGGAAAACATAATAAACGTGGTAATTTGCCAGTGAATATCACACCCATTAAAATAATAATTTTCAGTTAAATAGGACAGAAAAATCGTGTGAAATTTCAAATTACCCATGAACCCACATGTCAGCTCTCTCTCTCTCAATCTCTCTTCCTCTCTCTATCCCCTCCGTCAATGTCGTGGGTGTCATCGACGCCGACGGGAAGTAGCGTGAGCGAGCAGGAGAGGGAGGCGACGCAGTGGGGCCATACGACTATAGGAAATCTTAGAGGATTTGGGGATTAGAGAAAAATAGAGGAGTTGAAGGGGTGGAGAGGCGTGCGACGGTGATGACAGAAGATAGCGGGTAGGTGTAGAAGGGGCGCTAGACAACGCCGGGATCATTTGGTCCCTGTCGTCGCCTCGCGAGTCCAGGGCGGCTACTCGTTGAAGCCTGGGCGCACCCATGAGTGGGGACATGCTCGTTCGCCTCACCTAACTTCACCGGCCCCTCCGTCACTGCACGGCCCCCAATCCCCGCCAGTGTCATCGCATCGGTCACTCCTCTTTCTCTCGCCAATCACTCATTGCTCCATTTTACATGTGAAGGGAAGGTGTTCACAAACCTAAAAAAATAGTCTAAAATCACGGCCTAAATATCGATGAAAATAGTAGCTGAACTGAGAGGGATAAAACAATAGAAAAAATTGAAAGTGAGCAGACAGTGAGGGAAAAAAGAGATAAAAAATATAGAGGCGAGCTCCATTGTACCAAGCAGGCCTCAGTGTACCAGGGCTTACACTACTAATTTCGGGTAACATAATTTCCGCTTCTATATGAGTTAAGAAAAGATGGCTTATTATAACGTGATTGATTAGAAGTAAAACTATACGGGATTGTCTATAGATCATTTGACAGAGAAACCCCCTAAAAATTCTTGCAAATTCTGGACCACCGATTACTTTGAGATTCGTGCAAGAAACCAACCCTAAAACCTCCTCTCCTTTCTCTCTCATACCGTGGCCGCCGCCCTCCGCCTCCGCCGCCACCGCGCCCAGCGTGCCGCCCCGGCCTCGCCGGCTGGCCGGAAGGCCTCAACGGCGCCGGCGAGGCCCCCCGGCCGACCTCCTCCCCCCCCCTCTTCCCTCTCCTCCTCCTCGGCGTGATGCCCCCGCCGCCAACGCCGCCCACCGCCATCCTCCATCCCCGCGGCTCCGGCGCCGCCCCCGGCGCCTCGCCGCCCGCCCGATCCGCCGCCCACCGCCGGGTCGCCACCTCCCATGGCCATCCTCTAAGCCCGGCCACCTCCCCTTCTTCCCCCCCACCCAACCCCACCCTGCCCCGGGACCCTAATTCGCCGGCGCCGGAGAAGAGAGGAGGTCGCCGGAGTTAGAGAAGAAGCACCTGGAGTACGAATCGTGAAGCACATCCGGTGATTCAAAATTTGCAAGATTTGGGTATGTATTTTCTGTCGACAGATGCTTAGCAATTCCGAACTATACTACTAATTCCGGGTGACATAATTTCCGTGAATTAAGAAAAGATGGCTTATTATAACCTGATTGATTAGAAGTAAACTATACGTGAAAATGTTGAGTGAATAGCTATAACATTCACGAATAAAGCACAAAACAGACCCTGAAGGTGAGTGAAGCGTTAGGCCTTGTCAAGCGTTGGGCCTTGCCAGAGGTTATTAAAGCTCAAATGCACAGATTATTAAAAATATTTTTTTACTAATATGAAACTTTAAAAATTATTGAAGACAAATAAAATTACACCCGTAGCGTTTCGCACGGGTAGATTACTAGTGTGTATTGACCCGAATACTAGGCTTCCAAGCAGGTCATAACTATGTGATCTCTTCTCCTTCAAATCCGTCCATGTTATTGCATCGCAATATAATGTAGGTTTCAAAACATTAATTCCAAGCATTTGAATTACAAACATTATCATAGGATAGGTAATCCATCGACATGTACTAATCAACCTCTTCTCTAAGAAAATTTGAATGGATACAGAAGCGTTAAACATAATTTCCCAGACGATAATAAGCAGCGCCTCTCGGACATTGGCAGCTCATCAGCACTTTCGAGTGTGCGTCCTGAGAAGACCAGCAGCAAGATCACTGGGGATTCGGCGGCCTGCTGTTGGCAGCCGAGACCTGGATCCCCACTCGAGAAGCTCTTTGCTCGTGTCATCTTTGTGCACGATGATCTCGATGAAGCAGAGGCAGTCTTTCTTGGCGCCCGTTGCCGTCGCGATCGCCTCTATCAGCTCCTCCTCAGTCCGGACCTGTAGAAAAAGAGCGGGGAAGAAGTTTATAGCTGTCACGATCGACCATTCCAATGGCACTTAGCCGTATTTATAGCACTACTAGTAATGGTAGTGGGGTGGTGTTTGAAATTAACCTTCTTTGTCCAGCAGTTGCCGTCAGAGTTGTGGATGGCGTCGATGAGGCGGTGTAGTCCAATTCTTGATGAGTTGTACGGCCGTCGTGGATCTCCACCTCGATGGTGTACCCGCCGTGTTGATGAGGAAGATGATGCTCTTCTGCCCGCACCGCAGCATCGTCGACACGTCCTGCGCCGTCATCTGATATCGTGCATCATCGTGCACACGCACATTAGCACAGCCGCCGCCATTGGCGAGAAACAGAGGAGATAGCAGCAGCAGCAGATGAGCAGAGGACGCACCTGGAAGCTTCCGTCGCCGATGCAGGAGATGACGCGCTTGTCCTTGGCCGCCTGGGCGTATCCGAGCGTGGCGCCGACGGACCAACCGATCGAGCCGTACTGCATCTGGAACTCGTACCTGTTGGGAATGACCAGCCTTTCGTTATTGAATTTTGGGAAGCTGAGGTGTAGAGTGTATAGTTGCCGGGAAACGAGATGAATGGTGCGTGGCGCTTACCCGCAGCCCTCGGGGAGCCTGAGCTTCTGGCAGTTAGACCACGAGTCGCCGGTCTCCGGCGATGACGGCGGTGTGTCGCCGGACAGCAACTCCTTATGTGCTTGAAGAGGATGTTGACCCTGAGTGGCTCGTCGGCGCTGGCCGTTGGGCGGCTCGCGGTCGGGGATGAAGATGCGGCGGTAGTTGTCGTACGCCGTCGTGTTGCGGTCGAGGCGCTTCGCGAGCGCGTCGAGGAACTCCGTCATGAGGATGCAGCCGAACGCCGGGCCGTTGCGACCACCACGGGCGGCGGCTGCACGATGACGCCTTCTCCCGCTTCAGCAGCAGGGAGTAGCCGACGGAGCTGTAGTCGTTGAAGATCGGGCGGCGAAGAGGTAGGCGTCGGCGGACTCGACGATTTCGGCGCAGAAGGTGGTGCTCACGGCGCCCACAGTACGTGCCGATGAACCGCGGGTGGTGCTCCGGCACGAGGCCTTGGCGGACGGCATCACCGCGAACGGGTACCCGCTCGACTCCGCGATGCCGGCGAACGCCTTCTTCGCCTTGGCCACCCGGATCTTTGGCCCACCGACCATCACCGGCTTCACCGCCTTGTTCAGGAAGTCCGCCGCGGCTTCGACGGCGTACTCCAAGTTCGCCTTGTTGCTCAGCCTGTAGGACATATGTCAAAATTGAGAAACTAATGGAGAAAAGAAAGATTTTAACCCGGAGATGCATGCAGTATGTTTAGTTCACTACCTTGGCGAGATGAATAGTGCACTGGCTCGCGACTGAACGTTGGGTGGGAGAGGCCTGCCAGGTTGCGCCCCCAGCCAGCTGATTGTAA
>CM020182.1:12314682-12329383 GCA_009805545.1 Oryza longistaminata | reverse complement strand
TTTTATTGAATACAGGCATACAGCAAGTGACACTTTTTTAATGTTTGAATGCAATCAGGTAAATATGGTGCTAAAAGAAACCCTCAGGTTGTATCCTCCTGCTATGTTTCTCAATAGGATGGTCAACAGGGATGTCAAGCTGGGCAAACTCGACATTCCAGCTGGCACGCAGCTCCATTTTCCCATTCTTGACATTCACCATGATGTTAACATATGGGGCACCAATGCAGATGAGTTTGATCCATCAAGGTTTGCAGAGGGCAAGAGCTATCACCTTGGTGCATACTTTCCCTTTGGGATTGGCCCTACTATCTGTGTCGGCCAGAATCTTACGATGGTTGAAGCAAAGGTGGCCCTTGCAATGATCCTTCAGCGTTTCGCGCTTGTTGTCTCACCGTCCTATGTTCATGCGCCAATGCATGGAGTCACACTCCAACCCCAGTACGGTGCTCAAGTTCTTGCCCATAAGATTTGAGACTTCGATGGATTTGTGTGTGGATTTCTGGGTCTTTGCAGTAAATATGGTGAATGCAGCAGACGTACATCGTGTATTATATATCTTTGTGAACAATTTTGGAAGGATGTTTCCAGCTCGTCTGAACTTTCTATCAAAAGTGGAATTTGCTGGAGCCATGGGAGCATTTTCCATGTACAAACAACTCTTAATACCTGCAGAAATGTACAGAAAATAAAATGGTTTGCGATTGTAAATATTCCAGTTCTCTCCTTTTTATTTTTGGATATCCACTGCATTTGTTGACATATTTAGTTGTTTACCCGTTTGATAAGGCAACCATTTTTGCTGGTGAAATCTATATATCTTAAAACCATTTGTGCATGAGCTCCATCTCATCCTAGCTTAAAGGACACAGCACCTCTGGTTTACGCGATGGCAAAAAAGAAGAGTGCAAACCGGCAGCAAGCATCGCATTCCGACCAATGGTTGGCGGACCTTGACTAGCCTGCTGTCTCAGGGTTGACGACGGATCTAATTAGCCAACTCGTCGACGTCTGGGGTGTTGTTCATAGCTTACAATTAATGGAGAACAAAGAAGACAAGATCACATGGAAGCTAACCAGCCACGACGAATACACGGCGACATCGGCTTACAATGCGTAACTTCTTGGCACAACAACTTCCAATTTCAATGCCATCATCTGGAAGCCCTGGGCGCCGCGCAAATGTAAAACTTTTGCTTTGCTCGTCGTGCAAAATAGAATTTAGACCTCCGACAGATTAGCAACCCGTGGGTGGCCGAATAACTCCATCTGCCCCCTATGTCGAAGGAATCCAGAAACAACCCTCCACCTCCTGGCGGGATGCAGATATGTGAGAAGAGTTTGGGCGGCACTCGCGGACTGGATGGCATGTGAACAGATAAAACCAACACAGTGGCATCAAGCCTCAACACTCTTCGAGTGGTGGGAGGTCACCGCATGCTCAAATGATGCACCAAAGAACCCCCTATGTCGAAGGAATCCAGAAACAACCCTCCACCTCCTGGCGGGATACATATATGTGAGAAGAGTTTGGGCGGCACTTGCGGACTGGACGGCATGTGAACAGATAAAACCAACACAATGGCATCAAGCCTCAACACTCTTCGAGTGGTGGGAGGTCACCGCATGCTCAAATGAAGCGCCAAAGAAGACCTTGCATTCGCTAATGCTGCTAGTTGCCTGAGAGATTTGGAATGAAAGGAACCGCAAAGTCTTCCCGCATCAGGAGCTCCCGGCGAACAGTCTGGTAGCCAAAATTAAGGAGAAGACCAGAACATGGGTCTTGGCAGATGGCTTGCATTCTAGGCCGTGTTTAGTTGCAAAGTTTGAACCCCAAAAACGTCACATCAAACTTTTCTACACACACAAAATTCCAACTTTTCCGTCAAATCGTTCTAATTTTCTTCAAACTTCCAATTTTGGCGTGGAACTAAACACACCCCTAGCTTTTTCGGGCCAAAGGCCTTGAATCTGTAATTTTTTTCTTTTGCGCTTGCGCATGTACAGTTTTACTCCTTCTCTATTTAATGAAATTGGCAGCATGCCGGTTAGTTAAAAAAAAAAATCTCATCCTAGCTTCCAACACAAATCAAACCAAAGGATCTTAAGACTTAACCGAGTTTTAAAAGGGAAGGGAGGATATTACATTCATTCAAGCATCTAATTAATGAGCACGAACCAGCAGAACATGAGCACATCTAAAGAATTTTCCTTTGAAGTCAATTAGATTAACAACATCTAGATCACATCAAATCTTCCCGACAATGTCATTCTCTCCCTCTCCGACGACCGGCTCCAGATCACGGGCACGCGCCCTCGCTTCGCGCCAAGCTTTGCCCTTACAAAAACGGCAGGGAAGGCAGGCGGATCGAAGCAGAGGTAGGTACGTGCGCGCGCCATGGCCTTGACGGCGCCATTGGAGAGTGAGAGAGAGCTAGAGGACGAGATGAATCGATGGAAGAGTCGTAGAGAGACAACCGCACATGCTAATCCCCTTCTTGCTGAATGCGTCGCGCGATCGCTTCTTTGCTCGAATGGTGTTCTTTTGGCTCCTCGTCGTCGATCAGTGGAGGCCAGCAGGCGCCGGACTCTCCGCGCGCCGAGTCGTCCACCCCTGCCGCCGCCGCAGCGGCAGCCCTAGAGGACGACGACGGAGGAGGAGAACCGCGGCAACGGAAGCGCCCGCGCGACGGCGACATGGACCCGAACGCCGGCCCGCGTACGCGTCCGCGCCCGCGCCGCGCCCGCCGCGCACCTTGACCCGGACACCCGCGTCACGGCTGGCGCGCCTGCCCGCCCGCGGCCGCGCGTCGCGCCGCCGCGCGCCTGTGCGCGGCGACCGCCTGGTGGCGTGGGGACGGGCGCGGACGCGGTCGAGGCAGTCGTGCGGGCGGAGCACTCCGTCCCCATGGCGCGGCGACGCGATCGCGAGCTCGCTTGGGCTTGGGTCGGGTTGGGTCGTAGCCTACGAAGCGGTTAAACGGTGGAGGAGTTGGAGGAGGAGGGTGGGGTTGGGTGAAGCGTGGTGGCTTCCACCCTCTCTCCCGGCGGCGTCCCGCGCGCTGATCGGTCGCTTCCTCTACGATGGCCTGGTTTCCACGGCGTGCAACGGTGGCCCCCGCTTTTAAGTCACCCGCCCCCCCCCCGCCCCCGCTTTCTTCCCGCACAAGCGGCCCCCACCCGAAGCGACGAAGGCGCGGGGCGTCGTGGAGGCAGCCATGGGAAGAAAATAAACGCGGTTGCGTCGGCCGCGCGGGGAGCATTCATGCCCGCGTCTCGTCCAGATCGCGACTCCCGTGCGCGTGCGGGCCCGAGCGCAGCGGAGCCCTAGACGATCGGCCGAACCGGCCGTGTTTTCTTAATTCTGTGAAGTAGGTTCACTTTTGTCCCTCATTTCACATCAAGTTTAAGTCGGTCTTGAGAAATCGAAATACTAGAATGTATCGTCTATAAACATGCAAAACTTGTGTAGCTGACATCCTAAGAGTGTAGTGTCTGGATTTTAGCTGACATGATAGTTGATACGGTCAACATACTAAAGCTAGCGTGGGACCCATGTGGGCCAATATCAGTGCCAAGCCAGCTCTTCTTCATCCTCTCTCTCTCCCCCCTCTTCCTATCTTCCCCATACTCTCTAGGCTATAGGAGCGCGGTGGTGGCCGACGAGGAGAATGACAGTAGGTCGCGCGGACTGGAAGGGGACGGAGATGAGGAGAGGGCGTCGGCTGCGGCGGACTGGAAGGGCTTTGAGCTTGAACTGGAGCCGCACTCAAGCGACTTCATCTGGACCTATTCCTCGCGGAGCTCATCAGCAAGCTGCAACATTCCTTCTCCAGTAGCTCCCTACGCAATCTTAGCCTCGCTGTCTCGTCTCCTCCACCACCGTCGCCACCACCCTTGTCGTCCATGTCGGCCGCGATCCTTCCAGTCCACCACAACTGTTGCCCCTCTGCCGATGGGCTTATGTGTACTTATTAGGTGTTCACTCTCTCCCATGCCGGCTCGTGGCATGCGCGTATCTGTGCTTGCTGCTATGTGCACTCGCCCTCCCTCGTTGAGGCCTACGAGTGCTAAAGCAGGAGATGAATGACACCACTTCGCGCACTTCATCACCACCATTTTTCATCTCCACCTCACCACTACTAAGCACATCCACATCGGCTGTTGGGCATCGACGTGGCTTCTTAGCACCGCCTTTAGTCTGGATCCATTCCTCCTCGGAGACCGAAGACACCGCAACCACCGCTCGGCGGTCGCGAGCGTGGGGCTATCCTCCTCACTTATGCGTTGCAGTTTGCCGTCACACCATGCTTCGCATTCAGGATGATGTCTCTCCTTCGCTCGCCATCAAACTTGGCGCAACTATCTCTACCCTAGCCCGATCGCCACTCCATAGAGGTGAAAGTGCATTTACAAGTGAGCCGCACATGTTTTTTATTTTTCTTTTAGTGACTAGGCATGCACGTCAGTCAAAACAACCACTCTATTTAATCTATAGGGGTTTTACAGTTAAAATATTTAATTGGAACTAGGAGTAAAAACGCGAGACGTGAGAACCGAGCGTTGCTCGGTTGGCTAGCGTCGCCAGGTGAGCGAGCAGCCCGCACGGGTTCGATCCGTGGGATCGCAACTCTGTGTGTCTCACCGAGGGTTTTTTCCCCGTTTCCCCGGGACTGACTCGGTAGTCTCAGTTAGGTAATAGGGTACCACATGCGTGCGCGTTCAGTGGGACTGCACGTCTCCCGTGCACTGAGGCCTAGTGCTCCAATCTCATTCCTAGCGTGTGCTAGGGACACGCACGTGTTGTGGGTGTCGTGGTGTTAGTGCGGTGTGTGAAATGTGCGTTCTGAGTTATACCTTCTAAAAAACGAGAGAGTAAAGGAACTTATCATTCTCTGTGAGACTCTGTGAGATATCAGTGGAAAACGCGGTGGAATCGGGGAGTTTTGGAGCACGCGCCGACGCGCGCGTCGTGCGTGCCGTCGTCTTTGTCGCGGTGGAGCGGAGCGCGGCCCACTTGCGGCGCCTGGGCCGGAGGGCGGGCGCGCCGGGGGTTTGGGAGTCCCTGGAGCCACCGTAAAGGCGCGGCGGAGGCAGGGAGGGCCAGTAGGATAAGGCGCGCGCGGCCGCTGCGATTGGGGCGCTTGTGAACACCGGGGCGCCACGTGGAGAGACGTTACACTCCAGCCGCCAAATTTCCAGTCCCACCACCCGCGCTCCCCTCCCCTCTCTCTTTCCGCGATCGCACCTCGCCCACGCGCCCCACGCCACACACAATCTCTGCAGCTCTCCGCTTCGTTGGAATAACTCGCCAATCTCTCCCGATCCCAGGTAAAGCAGCGAACGACGTCACGCCGACGCTGCTCGGTGGATTTCGTTCCTTTCTGGGGAAAACCATGCAGAGACGAAGGTGAATGATCTGCTTTTGTGTACTTGCGTTTTACCAGGTGAAGCGCGAGCTTGGAGTTGGAGGATGGCCGGTCGGGTTTCGAGGGCCGTGTGCGTGCAGAGGGCGAGCGGGAATAACGGCAGGAGGTCAGGGATGGGGCGGCGGCCGCCGCCGCCGGCGCGATCCGTCGTGGCGCAGAGAGCGCGGCACGGCAAGCCGGAGGTCGCCATCCGCTCGGGGTCCGGCGGCTCGGCGCGGGGCGGGCATTGCTCGCCTCTCAGGGCAGTGGCGGCGCCGATCCCGACTACCAAAAAGGTAAAAACCGTGCGTGCCGCAGCTCCTCGTTCGTTCGTTGGCTCTCGCGCGCGCGATTGCTGTGTTTGACACACCGTTGACTCTCGATCGTGCGAGCATCTATCACTCACTGGTTCGACTCGCACACGTATTGACGTGTAGGAGCTCGGAACACACCATCGTACAGCTCACGATCGAGGTAGCACTGTTTCCGCGGGGATATGCGTTGGTTGGCCAGCCCATTGAGCCACATAAGGCCCATTTTTTTTCTACCACTCGAATTCAATCCGGCCCTATGATTCTCCCTGTCTCTCATTTATTTATTTAGAGGATGCACAGATGCATGCGTTTCAACAGACAAGAAGCCCGTTTGGACATTTGTGTTTTTTTTGACATTCACCCTTTTAGGGACGGAGTATATATTTAGACACATACATAAAAGTGATGTTGGAAGTGCGGGTGTGTGTGACGTGGTATCCTTAGACTATATAAAAACATATCTACTACTAGTAGGTCATAGCCGGCATCATTATCGGTTTTTAAACTGGCAGTGTGCTACCGACAATGATACGGTTGGTTCAAGGTGTGAACCAATAGTGATAAATGGAGCATCACTGTTAATTCTACTTACAAACAAACATATAGTAGTGATTTTGAACGCTCAGAAAATATGCAATGCCAATAGATTTGTTGATTCGCATTCACTTATCCAACAAACAACTTCATTTCATTCATCAATCTAACAATCAAAAGTCTATAACAGATTCACTTCATTTTACCAATCCAACAGTGTGGTTTCATTGATTGATCAACAATAGAATGAAGTGTAACTTTGGTGTGATGAACAACAGCAAAACAATTTCTTTCCAGAAAATTTTTCTTGCATCATGTAGCTTCTAAAAATAGATAAAAGATTGCTCATGCGTCTCTTCTCATCACCTTCAAAGATGTACAAGCTAGCAGAGGAGGCACATCGGCTGATAATAATGTAGATGACACTGTTAGTTTATGTTGTTGAGCTTGTGTCCCTCTTGGCAAATCAAGCAACCACAACCCCCCTCCCCCCACCCTCCATAGGATTTGGCGGCTCCAAGTTGGGATGACCAGATATGATTCCACATAGCCTCATCTCTATCGCATGTTGTTGTCAAACATACCATGCGACCTCCACCTCCATTGCTTTGTAGGCATTTACCGCGTTGGACAGGGACCGACATCATCGAGATTCACTCTTGAGCCTGAGAGTATGAAGGCATGGAAGGGGGCCTCCTCCACCTCCTGCCTAACGAGATGGAGGAGGTGGCCTATCGGCTAGATCCCCTTCCCCCCTTCCAAGCAGGAAGCTCGTGGAGGCCATCTGGTCAAAGGGGAGCAAGGCGGTGGCCCCTTGTTCGGAGAGTAAGGAAGTGGTGGCACATCAATTGGAGAGTAGAGAGACGACGCACAGTGCATGAGGAGAGAGGGAGGGAAAATACCAACAGTGGTACTATCATTATCAGTTTATATCCTAAATTATTTGTAAAAAGAGTAGAACTACAGGTTCTAGATGAGATAAACCTGCGGATATTGGAAATGATGCATTTAGGTCCACATGATGTGATGATAGTTGTTCTTTGTGTAGTTTGGTTAGCATATGCTAATAGGTATCGACGATATTTTTTTAAGGATAATGAAAGCTACAACCAATTATATATACATAAGTTGCTAGTCAAATCACCGCGAATTACAAAATCAAAGCCTGACCAAAAACAGGAAAGCAATTTAGAATACCAACCTAAGGACATAGATATATAACACCTATTGCTAAAATTCATTTATGATTAAGAAGAATCTGTATAACCAGGGGTAAAGATGGGAGAAGACTGCTAGGGCTGCAACCCTACCCCTAAGTCTAAATATCCATTAGAACTGCACTTTAAAGTAAAGAAAAAAGGGGACAAAGTTATGTAAATTATATTATTAGCTGAGCACATGAGCCCTAAGCTTAGAAGACTTCTGGTTCCACCATAGCATAACCATTTGTTTTGGCTACCAATGACTGTTTGTAAAGATTATCATCGATTAGGAAAAAAGGAAACAAAAGTATGCAACTAAATGATAGTAAAACAACTCTCTACTACTCCCTCCGTCCCTTAATATAAGGGATTTTGACATTTTACTTGTACTGTTCGACCATTTATCTTATTCAAAAAAAATTAGAATTATTATTTATTTTATTTATGTCTTACTTTATTATCCAATATATTTTAAGCATAACTTTTCGTTTTTCATATTTGTACAAATTTTTTGAATAAGATAAGTGGTCAAACAGTGTAAATAAAATATTAAAATCCCTTATATTAGGAGACAGAGGGAGTAGTTGAGCAAGCTCATAGGTGCAAACTGCTGAAAGCTTAATCATTCCATCATTTGGAATCTTGGGGGTAAGACAAACTGTAATGACTCTATCTATATAGAGCTAGTGACTCCCAATCAATTTGGTAGGCTTTCTAGTTACCTTAGATATTTCTACTTTTTATCATGCACTTCACAGAGGCATCTCAGATTCTGGGTTGCCAGGCCCATGGTTTCACCAAAACCAGAAAAACAGATACAGTTATATGCAAAGATTTTTTTTTCGTCAGTCCCAGACTCCCAGTACATCAAGAATGTGAACGGAATCGAGCCTGGAATCCATGGTGAGACAGGGACCGAATTCATCTTAGCAATCTAGCAACTTGATTAAGCATTTAAGCCGGTAAGCTCGACCATTAGGCAAGTGGACAAGGTTGTGATCACGCAAGTAAATAAAAACTATAGGATTTAAGTACTTTTCGCCGCGGTTAAATCCAAGTGATCACGGGCCCTTTGACAGCAATCTAGCCAATTAGCACGGAGGTGTATCAACACATGCATGAATGGAATATATTTCTCCCTGGTGCAGAGAGGTTCATTTCACTTGACATCATCACGGACCTAAGCAAACATTAGGGGCATATGCTACGAAATTCTTGTCTGTCCATCAAATGTTCGGTAGCAATAATGTTCCCATGTTCACTCGTGCATATTGCTAATTTTGTTGTTTTGTTGACGTTTAACTCAAATCATGGTTTCTATAAGTTACTTCATGGTATTTTGAGGAACTACCAAATCACGGTGAATCATATATGATCGAACTACCAAATCGGCCGACAGTGCAATATACATGGTTCTGTTCTCTGGTTTTGCCCCTAGTTCAGCCCATTTCTAGTTAGGGCATAAGGTGTTTTCTTTTAAAAGAACTAGGTGATTCCACGCGCTTTGCTGCGGGAATACTAAGCAATATTCCGACAATCATGCTAGGTGTCAAAAAAATAATGAAATGTGATGGTTTATTAGTACTTATCATAAAACAAACAAATAATAAATGTGATTTAATTTAATGTAGAACATATTGATAAGTATATGTTAAATATTACAAAAATGATAGATATAATTGTTAAAATATTATGAAAATGATGTAAGGGGTGATGATTAGATATACTTACATGTTGATTTGTATAATTAAATAAATTATAGATTATAGATGATGTTGTATGCTTGCATGAGGTTAACTATATAGTTATTGCTAGTGGGTAATGATGTGGCATGGTTAATTTACTTTTATAGTTGATTTTGAGGTATTTTATTGTATTTTACATTAATATTTAAATCACTAAAAGCACATTTATAAAAGTTTTAAAGCCCTACTACGGCTCTCTCTACTGATAGTAAAAAACAATCAGAATAGTTGATTTCTTTTAATTAAAGTGTTTCAGATTTAATACGGAGGGGCATTATTGTAAAACAATAGGTGTGATGGGGTATAATCATTATTTAGTAATGACTAAACCTTTTTTTCTCTTTTTTTTCTTTGCTAAGCGATGTCAATGCAATGGATGACCACATATCCATCTAGACGAAAAAAACATAAATGACAAAGTTCCCTAATCGCTATATTAGTAAAATACTAATTTACTCTTAATAACGAACGATCCAAACATTTCTACTGGTAGTACAATACCAATAAAGAGCACCGAAACATCACTCAAAGTTTTAACCATAATTTTTTATACGCTAATACGCTATTTGACGAATTATCACTAATTGGACAACCGATGCTAGCCATGGATATATTTTCGGTGACACAATTATCTACGATATTTGCCTGTTGAGTACTACGTGTAACACGATCCTAAGTATGTGCGGCGTAGTATAGTCTACCTGTCACTCTGAAAAACGAGGCACCTGCAGCACAGCGAATTGCCAACTCCTTTTCCCCCAAAGGGCACGCTCGAATGTGGTGTCACGGTCACGAAACGATCGTTCACTGTCGCGCGCAAGAGGGTTACAGGAGTAGTTGAGAATCATATCCTCACGGCGACCAGCAGGGACGGACCAGACGTGTAGCTGAGCTGCAAATCCCATCCCGCGATACGCGCAGTCACACGCACAACGGCACAAGCAAATACGGGTCGGGAAACCCATCCTGCCACGGCGGACGTGGCTATCCGTGTCGTGCGTGGCCATGGCGTGTGCTCGCCTCGGACTCGTCTTATCTCTCTCTTGCAGGTAGCCCAAAGTGTCCGCTTGCTTGGAGAATTTTGCGCGTTCACACCGGCAGAATTATTATTTTTAGCTTAATCAAACCGGCCATGTGATCCCTGATTATTTTTCTGTTTTTTTAACTCACCAAATTTATTTCAAATTAGAAACATATTACATGGTTAAGCTTACATTTGAATGAGCTAAAGCAATCTTCAAATCTTTCGCAAAGCATCTTTTACTAGGATAGGCTAGGTGAGATATGTTGTGACAAACATGAGCTGGATCGATGCTATAGTTTGTACACACCTTTCTCATATAAAGAGCGATAAAACTCCAAGGAAAAACAGATTAGCACTTTTTTGGGGCCATCCTAATGCAAAGCAAGCAAGGCTTATATGGCCTGTGCTTTTTTGCTTTAATAAGCCTTTTAGTCCCCTTCCCTAGTCTCATGAAGTTCATGGCACCAAACACCTCAACAAGTGGCAAATGATGAAATGATGTAAATGCACAACTACTTTTATTTTGGGCTGGACGTGTTGGTTCTCAACTGAACCTGCACCGCTATCAGACAGTGTACATAACGCAATCGCTGAGCAAAGGAAACAGAAAGGCTACTGCCCAGCGCCATTTTATTTGGCCATTTCTGCTGCAAAAGCTCTCTTTATTTGTTTCTGAATATTTGAATGCCAATTTGGCGAGACCAATTTCTAGAGGGTTTCCGTGGTGGCAAGACAACCTGGTACTTATTGTATAGTGCTTTCCTTTTCGAGTTGTTTTTCCATTTGCATTTGCAAAGATTTATATAACAAATTTGAGTATAAAGAATACATCAGTGATGAAGTGGCGTGACTGGCTCAAATCGAGCTAAGAGAGTTCACTCGAGCAATAATGAACCACTTAGCTTCGTGAGTGAATCAGAATAATGGATACGTTACTGTCTAGTACATTGCTACTGATCCTTGATGCGTGTGTTTTGTGGTGATAATAAGTTTGAGCCGTAAAAGCAGTGGTCGAAGCTAAACAAAACAACACCATCAAACCAATTTTGGAGTTTTATCTGGGATATTATGCGTGGTAGTGGTATTCTTGGATGCCTTTGGTGACATAATTTGTTGTTGACCCCAACTTTTTTTAAGGACAAAAATGCTTGTGTCAACACTAGTGTTACTATGTGCCCATGTCATATGTACACTGCTTAAGCGGTGAGCACCAGAAACATACAACCGATTACCGATGAAGCGTACGTTGCTCACACGAGCAAAAGTAACTTTGGTGTAAAGATATTTGGCTCTTCTCTAGTTTGTTGGAGCACATTACGTTGCATTTTCGACCTATTATAAGTCACACTAACCATTTTATACTTTCATGATCTGCTCAATTTCGTGCACACATCCTGTACATGTTAATTTCCCTCTAGTGCTAATTAACGATGGGCTCTGCACAAACTCCCCTGGTTTTGATACAGACAAGTCCAATTATATTCACGCTTAAAACTAACAAAGCTTGCATTTCATCTATAACACGTCTAATTTCTTGTGGGCACTGCACATATTCCCCTGGTTTTGATACAGGCGCATCCAAAATTCACTCACACTTAAAATCTCAAAGAAGCTCGTAGCCGTTTGACGAGCGGCAACCTACGCACGTACTCTGACGACGCGCGCAATTTCACCTTACGTTTGCATCAAGGCCTTTGGGAGAAGCACAACTCCTCGTCGAGAAAATTATACATACATGGACTGCATCTTTTACCCTACAACATATATATACCGATGCCAAAATTTAAATCTTAAAATTTACTTTTATAGTTGATTTTGAGGTATTTTATTGTATTTTACATTAATATTTAAATCACTAAAAGCACATTTATAAAAGTTTTAAAGCCCTACTACGGCTCTCTCTACTGATAGTAAAAAACAATCAGAATAGTTGATTTCTTTTAATTAAAGTGTTTCAGATTTAATACGGAGGGGCATTATTGTAAAACAATAGGTGTGATGGGGTATAATCATTATTTAGTAATGACTAAACCTTTTTTTCTCTTTTTTTTCTTTGCTAAGCGATGTCAATGCAATGGATGACCACATATCCATCTAGACGAAAAAAACATAAATGACAAAGTTCCCTAATCGCTATATTAGTAAAATACTAATTTACTCTTAATAACGAACGATCCAAACATTTCTACTGGTAGTACAATACCAATAAAGAGCACCGAAACATCACTCAAAGTTTTAACCATAATTTTTTATACGCTAATACGCTATTTGACGAATTATCACTAATTGGACAACCGATGCTAGCCATGGATATATTTTCGGTGACACAATTATCTACGATATTTGCCTGTTGAGTACTACGTGTAACACGATCCTAAGTATGTGCGGCGTAGTATAGTCTACCTGTCACTCTGAAAAACGAGGCACCTGCAGCACAGCGAATTGCCAACTCCTTTTCCCCCAAAGGGCACGCTCGAATGTGGTGTCACGGTCACGAAACGATCGTTCACTGTCGCGCGCAAGAGGGTTACAGGAGTAGTTGAGAATCATATCCTCACGGCGACCAGCAGGGACGGACCAGACGTGTAGCCGAGCTGCAAATCCCATCCCGTCAAGGCCTTTGGGAGAAGCACAACTCCTCGTCGAGAAAATTATACATACATGGACTGCATCTTTTACCTACAACATATATAAACCATGCTGCCAAAATTTAAATCTTAAAAATTAATTTTAAAGTTAAGTTTGAGGTTTTTTTATTGTATTTTTACATAAACGTTTAAGTCACTAAAATCACATTTATAAAAGTTTTAAAGCTCCACCAGGATGTAGAGCTGTTCTCTACTAGTAAAATACAATTTGAACCGTTGATCTCTTTTAATCGAAGTGCTCAGATTTATCTGTACTACCACTCATTTAACGATATTAGAAATACGGATGGACATTATTGTAAAAAAAATAGGTGTGAGGGTGTATAATCGTGATTTGGCACTGGCTATACTTTTTTTTCTCTTTTTTTTTATAGAATATGAGCAACGCAAGTGCAATGGATGGCCACAGATGCATTAAAAAAATAGTAAATTACTAATTTACCCTTAATAATAGATGATTCAAATTATTTCTACTGATAATATAATACTAACAATAGAGAACATCGGAGCATCACTCAAGGTTTTAACTGTAAAATATTTTTTACGCTAACACGCTATTTGACGTATTATCAGCAGTTGACAAACCGATAATAGCCATGGATATATTTCGCTGACACAACTATCTACGATATTTGCCTATTGAGTACGTGTGACACGATCCTTAAGTATGTGCGGCGTAGTATAGTCTACCTGTCACCCTGAAAAACGAGGCACCTGCAGCACAGCGAATTGCCAACTCCTTTTCCCCCAAAAGGCACGCTCGAATGTGGTGTCACGGTCACGAAACGATCGTTCACTGTCGCAAGAGGGTTACAGGAGTAGTAGTAGAGAATCATATCCTCACGGCGACCAGCAGGGACGGACCAGACGTGTAGCTGAGCTGCAAATCCCATCCCGCGATACGCGCAGTCACACGCACAACGGCACAAGCAAGACGGGTCGGGAAACCCATCCTGCCACGGCGGACGTGGCTATCCGTGTCGTGCGTGGCCATGGCGTGTGCTCGCCTCGGACTCGTCTTATCTCTCTCTTTTTTTATATAAAAAGTAGTCTAGTTTGATTTTGCTTTAGTTATACTTGAAAATTCCAATAATGGGGGAAATGAGTGGTTCAAACGTGGCAATGCAAACCGGCTGTGGCTGAGGCAATGGATAATCCTATGATCCTATCCCTTACCATCTTCTAACCTAGAAGTGCACTTGGAGTTGCCCAGGTAATGAAAAACATGCAACACGTTTCTTATGGAAATTTTCCCCTTGGCAAATTTTTGACATGATCCGATTGCTTAAGTTTCAACAAACACGCGTCGTTTTCATTGTTCATTTGTAAGAAGAGATTATGTGGTTGACATATCTTCCAGCTCTACTACTAACGTAGAACGAATTTACTGCTTGTGTTTGAGTCTTAAAAACAAAAAGAATTTACTGCTTGTGCTATTTTTTTCTTCTTTCTTTGTCGCGCCGATCGTCTTTAGTTTTCACTACCCGCACATGCTGCGCCACGATAGAGCGGCTATAGCTTAGCGTGGCTGCGTGAGCCCGGCTCACGCACTCGTGCGGTTGCACGTGCCGCGCCGCGCGGTGCCCTGTCGCGCTAACGCCGTGCGCGCGCGTGCGTGCGCTAGCTGCGCCGCCGCCGTGGAGCGGAAGCGGAATACCAGCCTCCGCGCCCGCGGGTTTTCCACTTTTTTCCATTGCTTGGAGGAGTCGACCGCGCTGGCGTCCGTTCCGGAGCACCGCGATTGCAATAAATCTCAATTCAGCTAACGAAATCGGGTGTCTACGCGCGCGGGGCGCGACGCGACGCGCGGATGCGTTGCGCCGCGA
>CM020182.1:12262177-12309526 GCA_009805545.1 Oryza longistaminata | reverse complement strand
ATACCATTATCATAACTAACAAATATCAAACATAATCACACAAGTATTGATGTTGGTAACTGTTGTTTTAAAATTTTGTTGCCTGCTAGTTTCTGCACAGGTCTTGGACATTGCGTACTTGAGTTTCAGTTCACAACTAAATTAATGGCAGTTATTGATATCTCACTTTTAATCTTTTGCTATGAAAACCAGTTTGAGAACCCATCAGGGTATAAAGACAAAGTTATTGCCACGGGCTTACCTGCATCACCTGGGGCTGCTGTGGGCCAAATTGTATTCACTGCCGAGGATGCTGAAGCATGGCATGCCCAAGGGAAAGATGTTATTCTGGTACGTCCTGATCATCTGTCTTTCTAGGACAAATTTGTTTGTTTCGTCCATATTAGAATATTAAACAGCTGCTTACAGGAAAAAAATAGATTTATCACAGCTTTATTCAAGCTGCACTTGAAAACTCCACATTGCATCGTTGCATTTGGTGTATCTTGACATTTTCCTGTCCATTATGAATGTAAAGGTGAGGACAGAGACCAGCCCAGAGGATGTTGGTGGCATGCATGCAGCTGTTGGAATTCTTACAGCTAGAGGTGGTATGACCTCTCACGCTGCTGTTGTTGCGCGCGGATGGGGCAAATGTTGTGTGTCAGGATGCTCAAGCGTCCGTGTAAATGACGCGACCAAGGTGATTATACTAGCTTCTTGCACCACACAAACATTTAAGAGTTCTCTTATGTACAAAGGCTGCCTTTCCCACATCGAGTTTGCAATTACCATTTTATACTGCAGATAGTTGCTTAATTTGCTGTGTCTCTACAGATTGTAGTGATTGAAGACAAGGCGCTGCATGAAGGTGAGTGGCTATCGTTGAATGGATCAACTGGTGAAGTGATCATTGGCAAGCAGCCACTCTGCCCACCAGCCCTTAGTGGTGATTTGGAAACTTTCATGTCTTGGGTGGATGAAGTTAGGAAACTCAAGGTAAGCAAAATATGTTTCAAGTTGAAGTCAGCTGAAAAAGGGACATTAGTTTTATTTACTCACTAAGGTCAAGGCTACCTAGTTCTGTTACACCAACATCAATAAAAAATGCTTATTGTGAGTATGTTCCATGTTCTAGGTTATGGCAAATGCTGATACCCCCGAGGATGCAACAACAGCCAGACAGAATGGGGCAGAAGGAATTGGGCTATGCCGGACTGAACATATGGTGTGTATTGACTTTGTTTGTTAATGCTCTTTTTTTTTTTCTTTTTTTTGCTAGGATGATATGTGCCTGAACTTTTTAGTTGAGTTTAACATTTAGAAGCTAGATTCATGGATGCAACTCTTCTCTTCTAGTCAATGCAGATAATTTCATGCCCTCTTCTCTTTTTCTTCTCTTCATAGTTCTTCGCTTCAGACGAGAGGATTAAGGCTGTCAGGCAGATGATTATGGCTTCAAGTCTTGAACTGAGGCAGAAAGCACTAGATCGCCTTTTGCCTTATCAGAGGTCTGACTTTGAAGGCATCTTCCGTGCAATGGATGGTATGTGAAATTTTTACCATAATTCATATATATGTCTTAATGAATTTAGATGCATAGTTTAATTGAAGGAACCAAAAACAGTTTTGCTTTCTTAAATATAAGTTATTTGATTGTTCTAGTGTAGATGCAACGTTATAAATTTGCAAAAGGGATGCAATATACTTTTAGAAGATTGCCTATTATCTTAACATATTATGCATCATGTAAGTTTATAGGCACGATTCTGCTATGATTCTTCTTTTATGGAGAGGGGTAAATTGATGGACGTATGATTCATTCAACATAGTCTTATTTCATTGCATCTTGAACACTACTACATGCTTGGTCATACAGGCGTTAAAAATGGATTTTTGTTGCATTCCAGGGCTTCCGGTGACTATTAGACTCTTGGATCCTCCACTTCATGAGTTCCTTCCAGAAGGCCATGTTGAGGATATGGTACGTGAGCTATGCTCTGAAACTGGAGCAGCTCAGGATGATGTCCTTGCAAGAGTAGAAAAACTTTCCGAAGTAAATCCAATGCTTGGTTTCCGTGGGTGCAGGTTGGTTTTTGCACTTTGCTATTCAGTGTTGAATTAGGTCTTTCCTTTTCGAGAGCATTTACTTGCTTATTATCCTACTTTATTTGAGGTTGCAGCAACAATCTACATTTGCATCATTTTCCTTTACTAATGCTGGGACCACTCAATTTCAGGCTTGGTATATCATACCCTGAATTAACAGAAATGCAAGCCCGTGCCATCTTTGAAGCTGCTATAACCATGACCAACCAGGGTATTCAAGTCTTTCCGGAGATAATGGTTCCCCTTGTTGGAACTCCTCAGGTATGTGTTTGCTTTCTTCTTTTCATTCATAGTACTTGGCTTGTGTAAATGGTCTCTCTTTTCCAGGTCATGGACATTCCTCATGCACTGTTCGAGGAGAAGCTCGAAGCCATGAAAGCAGTCAAGGGGCTGCACAACGACACTGACCTGACTGCCACTGACCTCAAAGAACTAGTGGCTCAGTACAAGGATGTCTATGTTGAAGCTAAGGGAGAGCCATTTCCCTCTGGTATGCCCATAAAGTTTCACTCTCCGTGATATCTGAAATTAATTAGTGTTTTGATGAAACTGGGCCTTTTCTTTTGGTATCTGAATGCTAATGTATTGTTTTGTTTGATTGCCATAGATCCCAAGAAGCAACTGCAGCTGGCCGTGTTGGCCGTGTTCAACTCATGGGATAGCCCAAGAGCAATCAAGTACAGAAGCATAAACAAGATCACTGGGCTGAAGGGCACTGCTGTAAACGTGCAGACCATGGTGTTTGGAAACATGGGGAACACCTCTGGCACTGGTGTGCTCTTCACTAGGAACCCAAGCACTGGAGAGAAGAAGCTTTACGGCGAATTCCTTGTGAATGCTCAGGTATGGCTCACACCCTGTTGCTCCTATTTGCATCTAGCTGCTAACTGTTGCACACCTGTGGTTTGTGTGTATGAATCAATGTATGAGCAATATGTTACCTGGTGATCGTATTGGGTTATGCAAGCGGTGATAATTCATATATACCTGAACGATTTCTTATAATGCAATATTATTTCTTCTGCAGGGTGAGGATGTGGTTGCTGGAATCAGAACTCCAGAGGATCTTGATGCTATGAGGGACCACATGCCGGAGCCTTATGAAGAGCTCGTTGAGAACTGCAAAATTTTGGAGAGTCACTATAAAGAAATGATGGTACAATATTCTAATTTGCTTTATGCATCAATACCTTATTAGATAATGGGATTAAGGCAGTTCTAGAGGCATAAGTGTCCTACTTTTCCCTCAAACTGAAACTTAAAAGGAAGCACGATCGTCTGATCATATACTCGAGCATTGTTTTGGTGATATCTCATTACCTCCAATAGCTTGCACACAGAAATAAGTGATTTGAAACGATCTTGATCATGCTCTTGGTTTAGCAACTAGGTAATGTGCCTCCATTATTTTTTTTTGGGAGACTAACTTAATTTTCATGTATAATGCAGGATATTGAATTTACTGTTCAGGAAAATAGGCTTTGGATGCTTCAGTGCAGAACAGGAAAGCGCACAGGAAAAGGTGCTGTAAAGATTGCTGTAGACATGGTTAACGAGGGCCTTGTTGAGCGCCGAACAGCACTTAAGATGGTAGAACCAGGTCACCTGGATCAGCTTCTTCATCCTCAGGTATTGTATAACTAAGAGGCTCTAATGGTCTATAAACTCATGCACCACATAAATGGACACGTACAATTTCATAATACCTCTGTTATCCCAAAATACCGTGTTGCTCTTTTAGAACAATTTTGTTGGGTTGGTGTATTTATGTCATAGAAGTTACCACATCGATTGCGTGCTTAGAATAAATCAGTTAATTCTTAATAGTAAGCTAGAATAATCAAAGAATAAATGTGTGTTTGCGATCTATTAGTGAAAATTGATACACATGTCTGCTTTAATTCTGAACATCAAAATCTTTATGTTATATTTTTCCACAAAATAGGTAGAGTGTTTGTTACTTGAACTCTGAGCATTTTGAATTATTTGGAATGATTTTTAGCAAACAACAGAGATTATCTCATTACTTCTTGTGTTGTAAAGTATACCATTATCATAACTAACAAATATCAAACATAATCACACAAGTATTGATGTTGGTAACTGTTGTTTTAAAATTTTGTTGCCTGCTAGTTTCTGCACAGGTCTTGGACATTGCGTACTTGAGTTTCAGTTCACAACTAAATTAATGGCAGTTATTGATATCTCACTTTTAATCTTTTGTTATGAAAACCAGTTTGAGAACCCATCAGGGTATAAAGACAAAGTTATTGCCACGGGCTTACCTGCATCACCTGGGGCTGCTGTGGGCCAAATTGTATTCACTGCCGAGGATGCTGAAGCATGGCATGCCCAAGGGAAAGATGTTATTCTGGTACGTCCTGATCATCTGTCTTTCTAGGACAAATTTGTTTGTTTCGTCCATATTAGAATATTAAACAGCTGCTTACAGGAAAAAAATAGATTTATCACAGCTTTATTCAAGCTGCACTTGAAAACTCCACATTGCATCGTTGCATTTGGTGTATCTTGACATTTTCCTGTCCATTATGAATGTAAAGGTGAGGACAGAGACCAGCCCAGAGGATGTTGGTGGCATGCATGCAGCTGTTGGAATTCTTACAGCAAGAGGTGGTATGACCTCTCACGCTGCTGTTGTTGCGCGCGGATGGGGCAAATGTTGTGTGTCAGGATGCTCAAGCGTCCGTGTAAATGATGCGTCCAAGGTGATTATACTAGCTTCTTGCACCACACAAACATTTAAGAGTTCTCTTATGTACAAAGGCTGCCTTTCCCACATCAAGTTTGCAATTACCATTTTATACTGCAGATAGTTGCTTAATTTGCTGTGTCTCTACAGATTGTAGTGATTGAAGACAAGGCGCTGCATGAAGGTGAGTGGCTATCGTTGAATGGATCAACTGGTGAAGTGATCATTGGCAAGCAGCCACTCTGCCCACCAGCCCTTAGTGGTGATTTGGAAACTTTCATGTCTTGGGTGGATGAAGTTAGGAAACTCAAGGTAAGCAAAATATGTTTCAAGTTGAAGTCAGCTGAAAAAGGGACATTAGTTTTATTTACTCACTAAGGTCAAGGCTACCTAGTTCTGTTACACCAACATCAATAAAAAATGCTTATTGTGAGTATGTTCCATGTTCTAGGTTATGGCAAATGCTGATACCCCCGAGGATGCAACAACAGCCAGACAGAATGGGGCAGAAGGAATTGGGCTATGCCGGACTGAACATATGGTGTGTATTAACTTTGTTAGTTAATGCTTTTTTTTTTTCTTTTTTTGCTAGGATGATATGTGCCTGAACTTTTTTGTTGAGTTTAACATTTAGAAGTTAGATTCATGGATGCAAGTCTTCTCTTCTAGTCAATGCAGATAATTTCATGCTCTCTTCTCTTTTTCTTCTCTTCATAGTTCTTCGCTTCAGACGAGAGGATTAAGGCTGTCAGGCAGATGATTATGGCTTCAAGTCTTGAACTGAGGCAGAAAGCACTAGATCGCCTTTTGCCTTATCAGAGGTCTGACTTTGAAGGCATCTTCCGTGCAATGGATGGTATGTGAAATTTTTACCATAATTCATATATATGTCTTAATGAATTTAGATGCACTAGTGTTTAATTGAAGGAAACAAAAACAGTTTTGCTTTCTTAAATATAAGTTAATTGATTGTTCTAGTGTAGATGCAACGTTATAAATTTGCAAAAGGGATGCAATATACTTTTAGAAGATTGCCTATTATCTTAACATATTATGCATCATGTAAGTTTATAGGCACGATTCTGCTATGATTCTTCTTTTATGGAGAGGGGTAAATTGATGGACGTATGATTCATTCAACATAGTCTTATTTCATTGCATCTTGAACACTACTACATGCTTGGTCATACAGGCGTTAAAAATGGATTTTTGTTGCATTCCAGGGCTTCCGGTGACTATTAGACTCTTGGATCCTCCACTTCATGAGTTCCTTCCAGAAGGCCATGTTGAGGATATGGTACGTGAGCTATGCTCTGAAACTGGAGCAGCTCAGGATGATGTCCTTGCAAGAGTAGAAAAACTTTCCGAAGTAAATCCAATGCTTGGTTTCCGTGGGTGCAGGTTGGTTTTTGCACTTTGCTATTCAGTGTTGAATTAGGTCTTTCCTTTTCCAGAGCATTTACTTGGTTATTGTCCTACTTTATTTGAGGTTGCAGCAACAATCTACATTTGCATCATTTTCCTTTACTAATGCTGGGACCACTCAATTTCAGGCTTGGTATATCATACCCTGAATTAACAGAAATGCAAGCCCGTGCCATCTTTGAAGCTGCTATAACCATGACCAACCAGGGTATTCAAGTCTTTCCGGAGATAATGGTTCCCCTTGTTGGAACTCCTCAGGTATGTGTTTGCTTTCTTCTTTTCATTCATAGTACTTGGCTTGTGTAAATGGGTGTCTGTGAAGGTGCTGCAATTTAGATGATAACATTCTTTTAATGACAAAATTGCATAATAACTTATATTTACATGAATTCCAATTTCTAGAATCATGCAAGTATTAAATCACGTGCTGTAGGAACATTGACTTCATCCGGGAAATGGTTCATTCCATTTCTTCATATTTACCTTATTTGATGTTCTAATATATTTGAATAAATTGTTCTTTTCGGTTGGTTTTCAAACAATTGAAAATTGAGTATTTTGCTGTGACAGGAATTGGGCATCAAGTGGATGTTATCCGTCAAATTGCCAACAAGGTGTTCACAGACATGGAAAAACTATTGGCTACAAAGTTGGAACTATGATTGAAATTCCCAGGGCAGCTTTAGTGGCTGATGAGGTAAGAAACAACTGGTAGCTCCCTTCTTTTTTGAAAATCTTCAGTATGGTTATTGTCATTCAACATGTAGACAAAACTGTACATGCAACATGGCTAGTAATAGAAACTTGGATATTACCCTAAAGGATATTTTGATCTTGAAATAATGAATGCTTATAAGAATATTCAAAGTTTCAAATGATGAGGTTATGTCTTCTTTAAACCTATAAGCTGACAGTGCTGTTTGGCTGCAATTTATTGACAGATAGCAGAGCAGGCTGAGTTCTTCTCCTTTGGAACAAACGACCTCACACAGATGACATTTGGTTACAGTAGGGATGATGTGGGAAGTTCCTTCCCATCTATCTGTCTCAGGGTATCCTCCAGCATGACCCCTTTGAGGTAAATTTGTACAGCCAAAATAGTCTCCCTTGATAAACACCCCTATTTCCCAACATTTACAGATGTGAACAACTCATATCTGCATATTCTTTTCCCAACTCTCGAGTCCTGACTTCTGATTTACCAATATCTATCATGTAACATACCTGTTGATGAATATATTAGGTGCCTGATCAGAGGGGAGTTGGAGAGCTGGTTAAGCTGGCTACAGAGAGAGGCCGCAAAGCTAGGCCTAACTTGAAGGTCAGCCTTTCACTGGAGCCTAGAGGACATCACCTAGTATAGAATCCATCGTTTCTTATATTGAATGTTTTCTTTCCTTTTGTAAACAGGTGGGCATCTGTGGTGAACATGGTGGAGAGCCTCTGTCAGTCGCTTTCTTTGCGAAGGCTGGGCTGGACTATGTTTCTTGTTCGCCTTTCAGGTCGGTTGAGTGATGAAAATCGAGAACTCTACTCATAAATTCACAGAACAATCACTAACTGTTATTAACTCTCTTTGGCAGGGTCCCAATTGCTAGGCTAGCTGCAGCTCAGGTGCTCCTCTGATGATGGCGCCCTTCTCTTTACCGGCAACCAGATCGCCTGCTGTTGGTGCACCTGGTGAAGAATAATAAATACATAGCCATGGAATGGTGGAAACTCTGCTGCCTGTCAAAGGCGCCGTTGTATGTAGTATGCATGTTCGCATGTAAGCCTATGTGGTGGTAGTTTTCTGAAAATTTCGCTTGAACTGCCATGGTAATGTACCAAACAGCGATGACGACGAAGAATCGAATAAAGGTGGTGATTACCTATAATCCCAAGTCCCTGCATCTTCTTCTTTCGATCGCTCTTCTCCTGAGTTGAAATGTGAAATGGTAGCATTTCATCCTACAACATAGTAAGCCAAGTTGTTGAAAACCAGCAGTTGATTGATCATATCCAATGGAGATGCTCAGGTGTGTGTCCTTGGTGAATTAATCACGACTTGAAAGCTAGATCATCATCATCTTCATACTGGAGAGGAATGACATATGAGTCAAAGATAGATCACATCCATCTTCATTGAAGGAGGAAGGACACTTGAATCAAAGCTAGCTGACTGGCTGGTCCTTCGGATTGAAAGACTTTTTGGAGGAAAAGCAGAGGAATCCAATCCAATGGAATAATTCCTATGAGTCACTTAAGGCCCCTTTGATTCAAAGGAAATTCATTGGAATTTCAAAGGATTTCCTTCCTATAGGATTTTTTCCTATATAACCCTTTGAATCAAAGGAATAAATCTTACGAAATTCCTATAGAATGCATCTTCCCATACAAGTTTTGGAGGAAATTTAGGGCCCCTTTGAATCACAGGAATGAAAAACGAAGGAATAGGAAAAACACAGGATTATAACAGGAATGGAAGTGTAAAACAGAGGATTGCAAAACACAGGAAAAACACCGAAATGACCGTTTGATTGGACCGTAGGAAAAACGTAGGAATCGGATGAGGGAGATAGACTTAAAAGGAAATTTATCAAGAGCTTTGAGCTCTTGCTAAGTTTCCTCCAAAATCTCCATACGATTGTCCATTCCATAGGAATTTCAAAGGATTGTACGTGTTTGCTGTTGGTGTGTCCCCTTGGATAGAGCGATCAGTTCATGACTGTATTCTTGTTTTTTTTTAAAAAAAAAGGTGGACCCACCCATGGAACTTTCTCCCTTCAGTGATCGTACGTACCACATATACTACAGACTTCTCTCGGCCTGTTTGGTTGGAGGGAGTTGGTGATGGGGAATAGGAGTTTATGATATCTGGGATTTTAAGTCTGTAGTTTAGTTGGAAGACTTGGGAATTCGAGGGGGTTTGGGATGGGGAATTAATGGATCCAATTCCCACCAATCTCTTACCTGGGGGAGGCCTGTTAATTCGTGAGACTTGGAGGGAATTTGATGTGGAACCAAACAAGGGATGTAGACTAAAAATGTAACTCCAATGACCAATCCCACCAACTCCCTCCTTCAAACTCCCATTCCTCTTCTTTGTAGAGTGCTTTGACCCATCCCCATTAAACTTCAACTTCCTACTCACCTAGAGTTCAAACTTTGTTTTAAAATAAATCAATTTTTTTCCTCTTATAACCTACGATCATCTAAAAGGGTTTTATCCCAGTAATACCTCTTACCTGCACACTCACCACCTCTTACCTGCCCACTCACCAGTCACTAATACTACCTAGAACACTTTAGTAATTTTCTCTCGCTACTTAAATTTGTATGGCATTTTAGAAATCCGTTTATTTTGGGACAGATGGAGTAGGCACTTATCATGCACTTTTTTCTCTTCCCTGCATTGGCAGCGGGGTGTGGTGGGCAAGTGATCGAGTGATGGACTGATCAGTAACAAATGCTGCAGAGCAATAGCATGCAAAACTCCGAAGTGGCACCGATGTGCATGGCATCGAGAACTTAAACGTTGCAGGTGTAGGCACGGATAAGATATAAGACCAAACTAGACGGGCAAAGCTGCCAATTCCTCTTTCTATCGCCTCTGTTGATTCCACATTGTTGGCTCTTTGTTTCTTTCTTGGAAAGAAGGCCATTGTTATATGCATTTTGGAGTTTTTTTTTTATTGAAGTATTGTCTCAACTGGACTTTTACTTCTTGTTTATAAATATGGTCACCAAACTTTGATTTCTCGGATATATATCGCGAAACATGCATCGCATGTGCACGATTACTAGCAATACAAAAGAGGAAAACTAACTCCACCTTTCCCCTACAAGACTACAACACCTAAGCACTTTCCAATAAAGCCATACAAATGGACAACGAATGCCAACCAATGCCACATAAATAGGCCAATTCTTACTTACCTAGTGAAAAAAGGAAGACCGACTGGACACTGGACCTTTGCACATTGCTTAAGGCATGACGTTGCTAGATGAAAACCAGACAAGCGTACAACTAGTTGTTGACACCTTTTTGGTCACGCCACAACACGATCGGAATCCACCTAAAGTTTTGCAGCGTGTGGAGTCTCCAACCACCTTGATCTTGAGAAGCCCCTGATCAAGATGGGTTTATAGATCAAAAGCAGCTAACGGAGCCGATTCAGACAAATAGGGATAAACACCCGTCTTGTGGGCGGAACGGAATGTTTTAGGGACAAACCTACAAAGATGACTCGCACTCTCGCGGCGAAGACGGACAACTTTCAAAGCAAACCAACGAAGATGGATGAACTAGGCTAAAAACTAGGCAAAAAGTATATGTGATATTGAAAGAACGATTCAATTGGCTAATTGCGCTGTTGTAGATTGTGTGCCTCAATTGAACTGGTCATGGCGACTACAACAAAAACCTCATATAAAGACACTTTTGTAGAGGTATTTTGCAAATTGCCTCTAAGATCTGGGGTTTTTAGTGTAGAGACACTTTACACAGGCACTTTGAAAATTGCGTAGAAAACTTTTACTTTAGAGACACTTTAGAGATATTTTCAGCATATTTTATTAAATTATATCTTATAGAAGTATTTTTTTCGGCACTTTAAAATGTGCCTGATATGTAAATGCATTTCTTGAGATATTTTAAACTTTGTACAAACACTTTTTAGAATGATAATGTAAACTGAAGGACTAAATATAAATAACTCAAAGCACAAACATACAAGTAACGACATAAGGTTGAGTTCGCTAGTGCATTGAAGATAAAAATGATTTGTCCAAGAGATCTTGAGCTCAAGGATTTGCAATAGCAAGGGAAAATATTTTACTCCTTTTTTACATTGGTTTCATAGGGTTGTGGTACAATTTAATAATTTAATATCTCTAGAAAATGCATCTACCATTTTATAGACATTTTATAAAATGTCTCTTTCTGTTTCATATGGTTGTGGTATAATTTAAAATTTTAATGTCTCTAGAAAATGCCCATACCATTTTATAGATATTTTTTATAAAATGCCTCTTTGTTTGTACAGACAATTCATCGTAAGTGTCACTAGAAAATGCCTCTACCATCTTATAGACATTTTATAAAATGTCTCTTTGTTTGTAGAGACAATTCACCATAAGTGTCTATAGAAAACGCCTCTACCAACTTATAGATAATTTATAAAATACCTCTTGTCTGTGGTGAAAAATGCCTCTACCATCTTATATATTTTTATAAAATGTCTCTTTGTTTGTAGAGACAATTCACCATAAGTGTCTCTATAAAATGCCTCTACCAACTTATGGACATTTTATAAAATACCTCTTATTTGTGGTGAAAAATGCCTCTACTATCTTATAGACATTTTGTAAAATGCCTTTTTGTTTGTAAAGACAATTCACCATAAGTGCCTCTGGAAAATACCTCTACCGACTTATAGACACTTTATAAAATTCCCATTGTTTGTTGTGAAAAATGTCTCCACCATCTTATAGACATTTTATAAAATGTCTCTTTGTTTGTAGAGACAATTCACCGTAAGACACTTATTAGACATTTTTGAACATGCCTCTACATTGTTGTAAAGGCATTTGATCAGTGCCTCTACAGTACTACAGTAAACATCATGTTCAGGAAAAGAAAAAAATATTTGTACTAAAATACATCAAATTTCCTTATAATATTTGAAAATATTTTGATCTTCGATAAGTTAGTAGAAAACTAAACTCTCTATCCCAAATAAATTTTACAAGAATTGAACTAGCCATTGTGATAATTGTGCAAAATTATTATGTTCTAAATAAACCAGAAAATATATACAATCTTTTTTCCATGAGTTTTAAAAACAGATAAAATTATATATTATAGGAAAACTCGAAAACTAACCAATATATGTATTAAATAAGTCATAAGTGTTATATAGGCTATAAGTACTAGGCGCACCAACTGGCGCGCCATTTTCTAGTTATTCTCTACTAGGCTTCCCTGGATAGCTTACATATACATCATAAACTTTATGTTCTACTTCAATTTTCTTTTCTGAAATATAACTAATATTTTTCTTCTAAGTTCTCCTTCCAGTCAAATTTAATAGTTTAGTTCTCCCAATGTCAAATATTTTTTCCTGGAGTAGTTTTGAACAAAATGTTGGATTTTTTATATTTGATTGTAGAATTGCGAAGATATTTGGTTACTTTATTTCATAGAAGCACACATATTTGTAACTAGCATCCCTTTGTTTATTTAAAGTACTTAAATTCCATGTTTTCAATGTTTACTGAAGATGTTCCAATTATGTCTTGCATGATATTATTGACAACAACAATAAATTTATATTTGACAGGGGAAACCAGGTTTCATTACCATGTACGCCATCACATGCTGCAAATGCGAGAAATGGCGTACGATTCCAACAAAAGAAGAGTTCGAGGTAATCCGTGAGAACTACCCCGCGGAGCCATGGTTCTGCAGCAAAAAGCGCGACTGCTCATGTGAGCACCCTGAAGATATCCAGTATGACACCAGCCGTATTTGGGCCATTGATAGGCCCAACATCCCTAAGCCTCCGCCGAAGACAGAGAGGCTACTGATCATGAGGAATGATCTATCTAAAATGGATGCCTATTATGTCTTGCCAAATGGGAAGCGTGCAAAGGGCAAACCTGATATAGATAGGTTTCTGAAGGAAAACCCAGAGTATGCTGCTACTCTACCACTTTCGAGCTTCAACTTCTCAACACCTAAGATTGTTAAGGAGACTGTTTCCGATAGTGCAAAGTGGGTGATGGCGAAGGCCGAGAGGGAAGAGCGGTGTATGCAACTAGACGCAAAAGACGTTCCAAGTTCCAGCAGCAAGTAGTTACCATTGTGACCTCTGAATCTACATACGCGTTACTTTAGGTGATGCCAAAAACTTAAGACAATATGGAGCAGCCACCTTAAAAACCTATACTTCCCCTTCCTTGTTTACCTCCAGAAGTTATGTTATGTTTTGCACTACATGTGCTTTTGTGTGTTGAACCTTTTCATTCTACCTCATGTCGAATCCTGCAAAGTTCTGGAGCTATTTTCATGTGGTGATTTTGGCTGTGTTTGCAACTCCTTTTTCCCAACCCCTCTCCCTCGTTTTCCACGCGCACGCTTTTCAAACTGCTAAACAGTGTGTTTTTTTAAAAAAGTTTTTATACGAAAGTTGCTTAAAAAAATCAAATTAATCCATTTTTTTAAAAAAAATTAGCTAATACTTAATTAATCACATGCTAATGGACCGCTCCGTTTTCCGTGCGGGGAGATGGGTTCCCAACCCCAAACTTACGAACACACCCAAATTTGGATATTTTCTACATATGCTTTGTTTCGCATGTATCTGGAACTTCTCATTTTAGGTCCTTATTTCAATAACTATACATATTAATGATAACTAATTAAACATTAGCTAAGAAACTTTAAAAGTGAATTAATATAATTTTTAAAGTAACTTTTATATATATTTTTTTTTTGAACAAACATATTTTTCGTAGTTTAGGAAGTGTGCGTGTGAAACGAGAGTAAAGTTGGAAAAGTGTCTGAACACAACCTACCAACCAAGGTAGAGGTGCACACTGCACATCACCGTATGTGTGCCGGGCCCGGTGATATGATTGCCGTGTGATGCCGTTTGGATGGCTGGGCAAGGCCCGCATCCCGCAGGGGTCAAAACCCTGTCGGTCTATCACCGTGAAAAGGCCCGCTTTGCCGTGCCGTCCCTCTACCCTCGGGATTCACTCCCGCTGTTGTCCGTCCTCGTTTCCGCCCCCCACACACACCGGCCCAGCAACGCGGCCCGAGGCTTCCTCTCCTCGCCACGCGACCGCTCCGCCCAACCTCCGCCGCCGCCGCCGACGACGACGGGCGGCCAACCGCCCCACCGTCGAGTATGGCCTCATCCCCGTCACCGGTCTCGCCCCCCTCGGCGCCCTCCACACAGGTCCGCCTCTCGCCCTTTCGCCTCCTCGATCGTACGTCGCCATCTACGTTTCCTCGTACTGGTATTTCCCCCCGCAGCTTCTTTGGTCTGTTCCCCCGAATCCCCGATCCGGTTTGGTGTATCTGGTGGTGGCCATAGCATGCTCGGTTGTTGGTTTCATCTGGTTGTTTGGCTTGAGAAATTGTGCCAAATAGTGGTTTCAGAGTTCAGAATAGGGGTTTGGTTATTCCACTAGGTTATTCCGTAGGATGAAATATTTAATCAAATAGTATCGTCAATGCCAAGAACAGATGAGGGAATGATCGATTTAGAGCCTTAATTTAATCTGATGAACTGAAATTGTGCCATTTTGGATAGAAATTGTAGGCGTGTTGCTTTGTACTGCTGTGAATACCTGAAGCCTGAAGTTTGTTTGTCAGCAACGGGAGTTTATGGGCTGTAAAGAAATAAAAAAGATCAGCTTGCATTGGTTTCTCAAAATTTTGTTTGAGATCCAAGAGGAATTTAGAAGCATGAAGGATAATGGAATCCGTCCAATAACAAAAATGCATATACTTTAGATTGAGAACATAAGAGTTAATGTATTACACTATTTAATACTTTTGCAGTTCTTAAGTTCTGATGACATTTTATACATTAGCGAAGGGGGGCTGCAGGGAATGGAGACTGTAGAGGGTTATAAGAGAAAGAGGAAAATGAGGACTTTTCTACTTAGAGCTGTCTGAACCATTTCTTCACATCACTGGGTCTATGAATCAATTTTAGATTTCTTCACAAAATGCTGCGCAATTTTTTTAAATTTCTGCCCCTTCTAAAAACTGAATGCAGAATCTTTTTCTATGGTTGCTTTTGTGCAGCCAAACATAAGTGTGCCTTATACTACATGGCATCTGCATTATACCAAAAGTGGCCTTACCATATGGACTCTATGCAAAATATAACTTCCAACTTCTAAGAAGCAGCTTTTATGGACTGTAAAGAAAAAAACAATGTAGCGGTCTTTATTATTTCTATTTGCGCGTTGGGAAGTTGTTCTGTTATCCTATCCACTAGAAGTATACATCATGTCATTAACATCCATTTTCCATTTGTTTGTGCCTGATAGAATTAAAATTTACATTCCAAATGCATATTTTAGGATCAGAAAAATTATTTTGCTTGATATACAATAGTAATGAATGGTAACGTTCTTATTTCAATAGAGAAAACGAGGCTCCTCCACAGACTCCATTGGCATGTATGCAGTTCAATGTTGTGAGTGTCACAAATGGCGCAAGGTTCCGACGAAGGATGAATTTGAGACAATTCGTGAGAATTTCACTGAGGAGCCATGGCACTGCAGTAGAAGACCTGACTGCTCGTGTGAAGACCCTGCTGACATCGAATATGATAGCAGCCGTATATGGGTCCTTGACAAGCCTAACATACCAAAGCCTCCAGCAGGAACTGAGAGACTAGTGATTATGAGAGGTGATTTGTCTAAAATGGATACCTACTATGTCATGCCAAATGGGAAGCGTGTAAGGTGCACTGCAGAGGTGGATAAGTTCCTTGAGGCCAACCCGCAGTACAAAGATCGCTTTTCAGTTGAAAGCTTCAGCTTTACAACACCAAAGATTGTCGAGGAAACTGTTTCTCACAACTCCGTGTGGAAGTCTGGAAAGGCTAAGAAGCAGGACAAGATAAATGCTTTGAGCAATAACAATTAATTTCTTTCAAAAGACTTTATATTATGCTTAGGTGATGCTCATCTCAGGTTGTGGTGCTACCCTCATCTACTTTGTGGGCTGGTCAAATCTGTTTATATTTGCACTTAGTCTGTTCGGTCTCTGTGATCTGTGTGTTATGATGCGCTGAACCTTTTCTTTCTTCTTCATTATGTATTAACTCTTGGCAAACTTTGAGATGGTTGAGAAGGGTTGTGGGTATGTTGGCCATAACTAACCTTAGTTATAGGCATGCTCTTTTGTTACATCTCACATGTTTACTTTTCATACTTCTACGTTGTGAAATTTGATCATATAACCTCCCTTTAGATTGAAACTAGGATTTACCCACCTGACCCACACATGTCAGTGGCACAAAATGGTAATTCCTTGATCCTCATTTTCCAGATAGGAAAATTCAACAACAAAGCACTAATACAAGTTGGGTCAGCTGCTATCATGTGAGAGCTGTTTCTATACATGGGTATTGCTACCAGAATAATCATTTGAGATTTGATTTGATGTAATATGTTAGGTTTCCATTTAAGATTAGAAACCAAGCATTAGCATAAACTAATTCCAGATCAGGAATGTTCAGTAACAACATATAAAGGATAGCAGGTGTGCTGACATACCTGTGACCAAAATCGCCTTCTTCCATGTTGTGAAATGGCTCTTCGTTTTTAGTGTGATTGTGCAGCTTGTGGGAAGCCCGTGGAAGCGCATGCATCAAGTCCTGGTTTGCATTGTGAGATGGTATTGCATGAGGCTTTAGCAGCAAATCAAAAAAATACAATGTGTAAGAAGAAGCAGTGGAATCAGATAGTGCTGTCTTACATGAAACGGAGTGCTCAAATCTGTGGCTAAGCCCATAAGCACTTCACTCATCGTGATCAGACTTTGAATGTGGCTTTTTTTGGATTCTTGTCTCCTGCATGACTTGCAGTTCCGTTCTCGCAATTCCCATTTTGACTGATCCACAAAACTTCAAAGCTGCTTCTTCGTCTCTGCACAATCAAACATAATCAAATGCACGGTTCCAAAAGTTAGCAGAAATCATTCCAGGTCAATCGATTCAAAACCATCAGGTATTCAGGTCAGATGAACATCATACTTTTCGGTGGCCTGTCACTTGGGTCATTCTCATCTCAAAGACTTGCAGTGCAATCTGCACTGTTCCTCCGACTTATCCTACTTCCCAACTTTTTTCTCTGCACAGTCAGATCATAAAACGCACAATCCTGTCAATGATCAAGACCAATTTTCACGGACAATGACTCAAATACCAGGTCTCTGAAAACTGCTTACCTTCCATAGCCTGTCATTCAGGCCCTTTCCATCCTTTTTCTCGCCGGCTAGAGAAGGAAGGCGGCCAAATTTTATTCAGAGTTGAGGTAGTTCGTCATCTGAATTATTTTCTGTTTTTGCTCGAGCATTTGACGATATCTTCGTATCTGAACAGCAGCAGAAGTTTGCCCTCAGAAAAATCACGAGCCCTCACAAACCCTGTTCTGCCACTCCCTAAAGTAGATCTCAATAGCTCTTAAAAAGAAGAGTAGATCTCAAATCCTCAATACAGCTTAACGTGCCAAAAATTGCCAACGAGGCTGAAAACCATGGCCAATTTGACCGGCACTGTCCTTGCAAACTTGTTAAGAATTCGCTACGAAATTCAGAACGGCAGAACATGTAGTAGTATACAAGCATCTGTGGACCATCTTTGCGAAGGATCCAGGGAGCAGAACTCTGATGAACCGTGGCCTTCTAACAGCTGCATTTGTCTTGTTATTAATCAAATCTGCCGAAGTGTCAACTTCACAAAACTTCAAAAAGCAAAAGTTATCAGTGAGTCGTAGTCGTAGAAACATCGACAATGCAAATCTAAGTAGTAGACAGGTTGGTCTCCAGAAGAATTTATGCGATCTTCTGTAAAAAAAAAAAAAAAAAAAAAAAAAAAAAAAAAAAAGATCGAACACCTTCACGGCGAGTTACGCGGCGCCCCCTTAGTGCCTGAACCTGAACACGAGAAAACCACCCCCATGACAACGCCATGAGCGCGCGCGAGCTCCGCCAAACACGGCCGCGTGTGCCAGGAACGCCCGGTCTCCCGCTGAACCTCCATGCGCCACACCTTCGCGAACGCGCCCAACACCAGGAGCACCCCGCTGCCGTCGCCGGCGACGCTGCGCACGCAGCGCCGCGCGCGAGTGGTGGATACCTTGGCGTAGGAGTGGGTTTCGTGGCGTGTACCTGAGCTAGCAGTGCCGGAGTAGTAGTGGGCAATGGGCGTGGAGAATCTAGGGCACCGCCGATGAAGAGACACGGCAATGGTCGGAGTCCTCCAGAAGTTGAAATGTTGAATTCTTTCCTGGGAAAATAAACCGGCGGATAAAAATCGTGCCACACACGCGTCAGGAAGGAAAGCTTTGAATCGTTTCATTTCCTTTTGAGAAAAATTGCTTCGCACCAACCATCGGGGAAAAAGAATCACTGCACAGCATAAAACAGAGATGTTCTCAAATTAGTATCATGTAAATGTTCATGTTTGTTTCATATCGTGTCCAAATATTTGGATGAATATATATGTTTCTGTCTTTTCTGTTCGGTTTATTTTAAGAACTGCTAATGTGAGGCATATCAATTTTGGGATGGTATAAATTATAGGAGATCGATCCGTATAATGTCATCTTTCGCGGCTTCCTTGAGACACCTTACTTTGCCTCATCTGCCACGAGCATGCATACCAGATCCTCGTGTCTCGTCCCAATCAAGTATCCATGGTTCAAGTATGTGATACCTTGTCGACGTCGTTGCCCTCTCAATTCATCCTTGCTATCTTGTTGGCATAGCCTCATCCACGATGTTACCTCGATACTTTGGGCCTGTTTGGGGAGCTTAATATTCTAAGTAGTAGCTACTAAGAAGCTAGCTGGTGAGAATCTGGAGAAGCTAGAAAACCCAGCTTCTGGCTTCTAGTTCATTTTCTAGATTCTACAACTACAGATTAATCTGGGTAAAAAGCTAGATTGTTTGGGGGATCTTCTGGTAACTGGAGATTCTAGGAGAAGCTGCAGCGGCTAGAAGCTCCCCCAAACAAGCCCAATTTATCAGCTGTGTTCACTGGGGAGGATGGGAACATGCACAGTACGCGCGGAAAACGGAGTAGTCCATTAGCGCATGATTAATTAAGTATAAGCTTTTTTTTTCAAAAATGGATCAATATGATTTTTTTTAAACAACTTTCGTATAGAAACGTTTTGCTAAAAACGCGCCGTTTAGCAGTTTGAAAAGCATGCGCGCGGAAAACGAGGGAAAAGTGTTGGGAACTTACTCTTGCAAACACAGCCCAGTCGTTTTGGGAGTTTGGGTAGGTGGTACCTTGTCGGCGCCATCATTTCCAAAATTCCACCTTTGTACTCCCTCGGGTTGATAATACTTGTCATTTTGAATAAGAACATGGTCTCCAAAAAACAACTTTAACCATTTTTTTTAATTATAAAGTGTATAAAAATGTTAACAAATATATGCTTTTATTAAAGTACTTTTTAAGACTAATCTATACATATAGTTACCATATTTGAAAGACAATTATTTAAAAAATGATTCATAATCAAAGATTCTAAAGTTTGACATCACACTTGTCTAAAATGATAAGTATTATCAGCCCGGAGGGAGTACCTCATTGGAGTCTTCACCACGGTTCATCAATCCCTAGTACTCATGTATCATTGCTAGCCCCTTTAGGCCCTTCCCAGTGCGTGTGCGTGGCCTGTTACCTTCCCCTGCCATATCGGACTCGCGCCTACATGTCGACGAGGCTCGCATCTCTGCTTAGCCGCTCACCCCTTATCTGGGAGACAAGTTTCTTCGTTGCAACGAGGGCACGCGGCACAAGAAACCCCCTCCGCGCCTGCGCTGTGGAGGTCGTCGCTCCGATTCACCGCTTCCTCGCGCCGCCCTGAAAAGTGAATACCCAAAATCGCCCTCCCACCTCACCGATTCTTGCCTCCCGCGCTTGGATTTGGGGGAGAAGCGGTGCAGTGGATGGACGAGGAGAAGTGGCACAGATTGGGAGAAGCAGTGTGGCGGATTTAGGAGGAGAAGCATCGGATTTGGGGGGAGAAGCGCACGGCGCGATGAATGGGGGAGGAGAAGCGGCAGATCTGGGGAGAGAAGCGCGTGGTGTGGCGGATGAGGAGGAGAAGCTGTGGATTTTTTTTTAACGGAGGGGGGCAGGGTGGGTGGGGCCGGGGAGCGGCGCGGAGATGGGAGAAGTGACGGAATTTTTTGGTGCGTAAAGGATAAGCATGAAGGGGCAGGTGGGGATATTTAACTCTGTCTTCGTTCGGTTGGGAATTTCGACTTGGTAGCGTATTGTGGGTCACGAGCATTGTGGGGTGCGTGGCCTTTGGGCCAATTTTATTGCACAAATGGGCTAGAGGCGCGCTATGCGTACCTTGCACTGCTACTGCCCTTACAAGTATGATGTGTGATACTAACAGAGTATCGTTCCATAAGCATCGGAGTTGCTACCCACATATATCATTGCTGGTACACATATGGTTAGTTTCGTCGATCTAATCACCAGGATACAACATATCATGGAATAATGTTGGAAGAGAGAGAGAAAGAGAGAAGGGAATTAGGTCACTGCGCTGTTGACATGGAGAACAACGGATGGGTTATTAAGGAAGGGATGAAGAGAAAGGGATTAATCCGAAGCGTCGCCAGTGTAGGGGCAGTCGATATGGACAATATATCTGGACAGAGCGTTGCCTTGTCCAGAATAGGGAAGGAGAGGCGCGGGGGAAGAGAGAATAAGAGGAAATTAAACCAGAGCATGGTCCGTGTGTGGAACAAGCTTACGAGGGTGATAACTTGAATGAAAGTGTTCTCATGTATGAAAATATGAGAGAGGCGGACATGAGAGAGGATATATTTTCACATGTTATTTTCTCGTTAAGATTCAGATTTTATCTCGATTTCGTTAGCACGTTTTTCAAACTACTAGACGGTGTGTTTCATTTGAAAACTTTCTATATGAAAATTGATTTAAAATATCTAATATATCCATTTATTAAGGTTGTAATAATTAAAGCTTAATTAATTATGTGCTAATTAGTACAAACTTGACAAATGTATATATTTGATATTTTAAAGCAACTTTTATATAGAATTTTTTCGCATGAAACGAATCGTTTAATAGTTCATAAAATATGCTAACGGAAACCGAGCTAATGAGACAAGAAGGGAGCCGCTAAATAAATTGGACGGCTGAGATTCTATCTGCTATAGGAAGCGACCAACCAACGTCCACGCTTCTCTGCGAAACACGGAAGCTGCAGCCGCGGCCACGTCGGCACAAACCGAAGGCGGGAGGACGGACGACGGCCCTCCATTCCCCATCTTTTCCACCATCTCTCCTCTCCCCCTCCTCTCCCTTCCCACAAGAAAAACCTCGCGCGAACAATGTACAGCTCTCTCGGCAGCGGCTGCGCGTTCGCGGCCGCGGCCAGCTCCGCGTTCCCGCCGGCCACCGTCCCCGGCGGGATATTCGCGGGCAGGAGGAGGAGGAGGAGGCCGGCGAGGCTGGTTCTTGCGTGGGCGAGCTCGGATGGCTCGGACGGTGGTGGCGCCGCCGCTGGTGCAGTGGCGGCCGAGGCCTCCGCGGTGGGAGAGAGCAATGAAGGGGAGGAAGCTGGAGGCGGAGGTTCTTCCGCTGAGTCGTCGGCGGAGAAGAAGCCCGCTCCCGTTGATCCCAACATTGAGAAGGAGCTCAAGAAGGTCGGCTCTTCTCTTTGTCCCTTGGTCTAAGAACTTAGCACTCAGCTTGGCCGATATAACTTATAAGTTGTTGCAAATAATACTAGGCAACTGTAAGAATTCGAAACACTTGAAAACTTCACAATTCGACAGTAACCTAGTACAATGAATTGCAGGAAGAAACTAATTTGAGCCAGCAGAAATGTTGTAGTCTTTTAATAGTTGATTGAACTTTAGCATACATGTAGTTTTGGTCGTAGGCCCATATGCACAAAGAAACTCAAAATGTTATTTTAATGGGTAGAAATGCTCAAGATTTTTGCTGATACAGCAAACAACATAACTTTATGAGGTCGTTTTTTACCTGTTGCCCCTAGGGGTTGTATTTTCTCATGCACGATTCAATGAAAAGGCACTCTAGTGCTATTTTCCGTTCAAAAAAAAAAAAAAAACCACCAAATGACTATGCTGTGTTCTTGAGCAGGCAGTTCAGAAGACCGCGGCAACGTTTGCACCAAGGGCGTCCACTGCCACAAAGAACCCTGCAGTGCCTGGAACAGCTCTGTACACTATCTTTGAGGTCCAGGGATATGCCTCCATGCTGTTGGGTGGAGCCCTTTCCTTCAATCTCGTGTTTCCGTCGAATGAGCCGGACATTTGGAGGCTGATGGGAATGTGGTCCATCTGGATGTTCAGTAAGTAAGAATTTGATTTGTGGTACTTGTCGTTGTGCAGTAAGTTTATACTACCTCCGTTTTTTAATAGATGACGCCGTTGACTTTTTCTCATATGTTTGACCATTCGTCTTATTCAAAAATTTTATGCAAATGTATAAGATATAAATCACACTTAAAGTATTATGAGTGATAAAACAACTCACAACAAAGTAAATTATAATTACGTAAATTTTTTGAATAAGACGAATGGTCAAACATGTGAGAAAAAGTCAACGGCGTCATCTATTAAAAAACGGAGGGAGTACGTTTGTAAATTGTTCCCATCAGCAGCAAGGATTATGATCTATCCATGCATCAACCAAGCCCTTGCTCTTTTTTCGTAAGCAGCAATGGCTAAAAATGTATTGAAAGTGCTCTTGTGCTACAACATTTTGAATCAACTGGCACAAGGGGTTAATTCGTGCTCCACTTAGCACAAGGGGTTAATTCGTGCTTCACTAGCCATAAACTTTATAGTGCAGTTCATCCAGTTCTAGATAAAGAATAGTTCTAAGAGCAACTGAGAATTTATTTTCTTTCTAGCACGGTGTCTGTTTAGCTGTTCTATATATGCATATATGCTGACTGGAAAAACATAATGAAATATCCTTCTCTTTGCCAACCTTTAACAAAAATCCTTGAGGTTGTCATATCAAGTAGTAATTAACAGTGAATCTGTATCTCAATATTAATTATTAATCTGAGGCTGTCGATATAATGAACATAATTTGGTCTCTAGATGCTGTGTCGCTGTTGAGGTTAATAAGATTCAATGTTGATGCAATGAATTAGAAACATTTTCTGTGATGCTGTAACTGATCAACTACCTACTTCTGCAGCTATTCCTTCTCTTCGGGCCCGTGACTGCTCAAGTAAGGAGAAAGAGGCTCTCAACTACTTGTTTCTACTGGTCCCTCTAATCAACGTCATTATCCCGTTCTTCGTGAAATCCTTCGCTGTTGTCTGGTCAGCAGATACGGTTACATTCTTTGTGATGTATGCTTGGAAGGTATTTCCTCATGTCAAATGTTGTCTGCTCCTTCAATATTCAGCCAGTTTTGTTGTCAAATGTTTAACAAGATTCATTTCTACACAGCTTGGATGGCTGCAACGGTCAGAGTGAACAATTTCCTGAACGAAGGAGCATTTGAACTGCAAATTTTGCCTAAGTGAATTTTGGAGGGCACGCTACATGCGATGAATTTTTCCTAGATTTAGTTTCGTGTACATCCATGGAGTGTAAAGAAGCTTGCTATGTAGATGTACCTTAAATTGTCAACATTAGTGTTGACTAGGAACTGGGCATCTCTCAACCTGTTATGGTTTCCCAGTAGATCATATAAGTCTGCGTGCTGCCATGAAACGGTTGCCAATTGTAGCCCAAAAACGAAGCAGATGCAAGTGTGTAGCACCAACAAAATATGTATGGTTCAGTGCCTGATTTCATGGAACAAAGATCAAACTGCACATATCTCATTCATATGATCAATTGACCATATCTGGTTCTCTTACCCAGTTTCATAGCACAATGTCTGAGAGCACGTTTGTGCTTTGATGCTATCTCGCGTTGACAACTCGAAAACGTGTTTATCCATGACCTAAGCAGTTCCATGTCCGTATCAGGAAAACGTATTTCTGATTTACGCTTTCAGGGTGTGTAGCGACATCAAAATATGTATATATGGTTCAGTGCCTGATTTGAGGCAAATATTTTTCATGGAAGAAAGATCAAACATTCAAACTGCACACATCTCATTCACATGATCAAATTAACCATGCCTCAAAACAGGAATAATTAACTATTTGCCACTATTACAAGTGGCAATTGAGGATTTGCCCACGCTTGTGCTTTGATTCTTTCCCGCTTTGACAACTGGAAAGCGTGTTTATCCCTGACCTAAGCTGTTCCATGTCCGTTCCTCGAAAGCATACTTCCAATTTACGCTTTCAAGGAATGGAACCAAATAGGAGTCCGGGCTCGAGCCGCTCGACTCGACCGATTCGACACCGACGAAAGAGGGCGAAAACCATGGGCTCCTCCTCGAGCAACGGCCGGGCCGCGCCCGCGCCGCCGCCGCCGCCTCCGGCTGCGCCTGCGCCGCCGCACCCACTCCACGTGATGGACGCCGACGAGGAGGACGAGAACGTGAAGCAGCTCAGCGAGTGCGCCGCCCTCTACCTCTCCCTCCAGGCACCGATTCTCTCCCGCTCCCTTTCCCCTCTCCCTCCCCTGCGCGTTCTCTTCCCCGCCTCGTTCTTAGTTGAGGACTTGAGGAGGCGAAGGCGCTTCCTGTCCTGCTGCCGCGCGCAAATCTATTTCCTGACTTAACAGTCTCTGATCTTGCTGTTCGCTTGGATCCTTTGCAGGATTGCCTCGTGGAGTCCAACCGCAACTGGAAGGCCTGCCAAGCACGTAAGCATCGCGACAAATTCGTCATTCCTTTCTCTCTCTATAGTAGGCCTCGGCGTTCATATTGGTGAACCGAATGAGTTGCTGATTGCTTGCTCAGATTGGAACTGAATTTGTTGTCAAGTGGTTTGGAATTAGGCAAAATCTTGGATTTGTAGTGTTGTGTTGAATACTCAGGAAGTCAGGATTATTGCCTCATGTTACATGTGAATGGTTTCTGGTTTATCAAGTGTTAATGTAAACTCAGGAATGCTACGAAATTTTCTTCTTCAAAAGAGAGTGCTTATGGTACGGTATAGCAGTAGTGAGGCTCACTTGCTTATCACATTACACTCTTAGGCCGCATATGAAATGTGTGGAATTTTTCTTGCCTATTTGGGAATTAAATTGTTTTGTATGAAATTCTTGAATCATAGATAGGATCTTAATGGCATGATATGGACTTCAGTAGCTTAAAAAGTGCTAGAATGGGACTTAGAATCATCCAAGATAAATCTGGATGTCAATGTGGTTTAGCTTCAGGTCTTTCCTAAAACTATTCTAAGGCTTCGTGAAGTTATGTCTTTCAGCGCTTATTTACAACCATGTGCACTTGTGCAATATTACTGGGTAAGTTTCTACTAAAAGAAGTTGCTGATCCATGAGGCAGTTTGTACACATTTGGCTTACCTAACAGGTCGCTGGCCCATAACAAGTAACAACAGCAGGCATGCAGATCCAACTTTGCCATATAGCACTAATCTCCTAGGCTCCTAGCACTGCACAAAGTTTGGTCACACATTTGCATCCTAGTTGCTTTCCAAAATTGAATAACTTACAGGAGCAGATGATTTTGTCTTTTGGCTGTACAATTGCTGTGATTAGGTTAATGTTTGTTCAAGGGGCTAGACCTGAGTTGAGATGTTGCAATTTTAAGATGCCTTGCATTGTGATACAAGCTAAATGTAGCATTTCTTTGAGGATAAAAATATGGTATCTATGATAGTTACATCCATATTTGTTTAAAGTTAGTGCTGTCTTAGTTTTTCCACAAGCTGGATTCTGGTTTTATTCTTGTAACATTCTCTCACTTTGTTCTAACAATATCTGTGTTACAAAAGTGAAACAAGATAAAATTATTTTGCAATAGTTGGCACTAATACCAGGCAAGTACAAAGTTAATAACGTTTGAAGAGTTTTGGAATCAACTGACTTGTCTCTTCAAATATTGCGTTATGGCTGTTGCAATCAGCATCGAACTGAACACTATGTTTTTTCACCAGTCTGCTTTTGGAAGGTTTATCATATTCTTCATTGAGGATGGCGACACCATAGGCAGCGTGTTTAGAGCTGTTAGCTGATGATGGAGAAGGTCTACAGCATCATAACCTGGAGTTAACTTGTTAAAAGAACCTGTAGTTAGATTTCGACCGAAAGGACACCGGATGAGCTCGCCACGTTAACTGAACTTGCTTGATTGTTTCTGGTGGCTGTCGCTGTTTCTTCACATTTTCATGAAATGAGACAATATCAGCATTACATGCGCCTTTGGATAACTGCTGATATGAGTTCATAGCTTAAGATTATCATTGTTGCTGAGATGCCTTTAGGCTTTTCCAATACCTGTTTTGGCTTTGTTTTGGGGCGCACATGGTTCGCCACATCGTCTATACAAGTGACATCGTAGCGACAGAATCAGCGTCTTCAGTGACGCAACTGCCATTGCAGACCGCGAACACCAACTCCTGCCATTCTCCCGGTGGCTTTCTCCATCGGATAGTTTCTTCCGTGTTCAATTATGTACGGATATGAACTTCTCTGGTTATCAGAAAAAAGTAGAACTGGAAGTGTAAATAGGTTACAGCCAAAAGTTTTCGACAATCATCAGACTTGGTATTTCGCATTATTGACAAACTGCAGAGTACAAATTGCTTTCTGAAAAATCCGATACTTTTTTTTAATAATCACAGGTTTACTATGACTGCGCAGACTGTTCTATTGTAGGCTTATACTTTCATGCTCAAAGCTTACTATCTTCTGAGGCTGGAATGAACTTGAGTGAGATACTGTTAACACAATGCCGCTCATCTGTAGGCGTGTTGAACCCCTCCCCTTTGAAGACATGTCCTAAATGTCCTCCGCAAGCCGCACAGGTGATCTCTATTCGCCTGCCATCAGGATCAGGCTGAATTTGCAAAATAGTGCCAGCATCAGTAGGAGAGTATGGAACGACCGAAAGAGGAAAGCAAAACACCATATATATTCATCGCCATTCGATGTAGAAGACAAAACCATACCGTTCGTGCGATGGCTCCAGGAAATCCTTCATAGAATGCTGGCCAACCACAACCTGAGTTGAATTTAGTAGATGACTTGTACAATGGAGTCCCGCATCCAGCACATTCATAAACACCCTCCGCGAAGAGCTTGTCATATTCACCTGTTCCAGGATACCTAGAAAAAAAAAAGATCAAATCAAAATTAGTTCAAGACACTACCAGATTAACCATGTCATACACCAGTAATTCGTTAACTGTACGACAACACAAATGTTGATAATGAGAATAGGATCAACACTGCAACTTCGTACAGAATTATCTTTTTGCAGTTTTGTTTCATTACTCAACTGTCAGGACTCAGGACTACAGTTGCAGATCAGGAACAAAACAAGCCTCAAAGGATGGTAAGTTGGTTACAACCAACAAGCATTTGTAGTGACTTCGCTTTAGTAACTTTGGCTGAGCTATTTTTCGCTTACATTCTGCACTTCATGATATGCAGCTGTGTCCAATGAGACAATAACATATTGGTCAAATACTAGACAAAAGAAATATTACCGACAAAAGGGTTCATGCACTAGTACTATGTCTGTATAGCAAGATACAATCCCGGTCAAGACTCAAGACAAAGAGGATATGTCTAGAGACAAACCTAAAATTAACATTTCATACAGGATCATAGTAGCAAGCTGATTTTTTTAGACAATCATATGTATATACACAGCCAGTAGTAACGGGCTGGTAAACTGATAAATTTTGTCTTCAGAGTAAAATATCAGATACTGTTACACATGAAATTCCACATGTAATTCTACCATTTGATATCCAAAGTACAGCTGGTACTTAATTTATGAACAATTGTGTGCACAAAAAATCATTATGTCATCCAAATGCAAAAATAGGAAGGCATCCATTCCAAGAACGTACATTCAGTCATTCAGATGAGAGTTATGTTTTTTCACAAACTGGCAAAAGGATTGCACGTCATTGTATTAGAAGAAGCAATTGTAGTTTACACGACATGACGACTGGGAGCCATCGTGAGTTTACATATCAGTTTCCACTTTCCTACTAAATCTGTAGCCATAGGTGCGTGTTTTTCTTGTGCTTGAGCCGATGATTAGGAAACTAACTATATCTATTGTCACATCATTTTAATTTTAAACTTCTGGAATATTAGTCCTTCAATTTGTTGCTAATTTTGCCAAGTTTTTTTTCTAATTACTGTCAATTTATATAGACTTTTAGCTCTGATGTTTTTTTTATCATCTATAAAAAATCTTTGAATTTATGTAATACTTTTTATACAATTTTTTTTATCATAATCATTTGTTAAGCTGCCCCCCTCATAGTTAAATCCTAGCTTCGCAACTGATCACAAGCATTTTAGTTTGTTTTTTCTTCTTTTGCTTGGTAAAATCAATTGGCCTGGTCGGCTATTATTTTTGTGGCTGCTCCCACTGCCAATAGCTTTGGCTGTGCAGCTGTACACTTCACAGCTGAGCAGGGCCAAATCATAACCACTCTAAATTGCATTGGCCGGTCTAAAAACTTTTGCAGCATGCAAAAATGTCCCAGAAATGCAACTTGATAATATTATAGCTGTTGACCCATGGCAAAAAAAAAAAAAAAGATGGAAACTCGGGAGCAGATTAATAAAGAGACAGGATGGTTGGCTGCCCATCCAGAGCCAGTAACCATGCATAGGCAAGTCATTTCTGAAAGAGCTCTTGCAAAGTAGCAAGGAAATGCACCGTTCCACACATGCTCATATATGATCCGAGTATATACTGATTCAAAGTTTTAAGAAATGGGGAAAAAGAAGGATAAACAGTGGGAAGAAAGACGGCTTACTCCGTGCCCTTGAGGCGGAGGATGCGGAACTGCTCCGGCGAGAGGACGGCCTCCCACTCCTCCTCCGACTTCTGCACGGATCCCGGAGGCGGCGACGGCGCCGACGAGGACATCGCCACGACGCCCTGCAGCCGCCGCCGGCCCGCCGTCCCGCGGCACCGGCTGGCGGCCCACTGGTTGTTTGCAGTGCGGCCGCGAGCACGAGAGGGTGGACGTGCCGAGGAGGAGGCGCGCCGGCGGTGGAGGAGGGCCGGGCGAGAAGAAGGAGGCGAGCGCGGAGAGCGGGCGCGCGGCGAGCGGCGCGCCGGGGTGCGGGTGCGGGTGGGGCGACGCCATCCTCAGCTTGAGCAGATGCTGGACGCCCATTTTTTTTCTTCCTTGGCTTGTTTCGTCTGGCAGTCTGTAGTACACGTGTCCTTTTCGTTTTCTGGTGGCGCTGATAGCTGATAAGGTTCTTGTGCAAGTGTAGTGACCGGATAACTTGTAAGGCCATGTATAATGTGGTGCCTCAGAAGTCAGAACTGTGTTTTTAAGTTTTAGTTAGATTTGAATACCACACTGAAGGTTTGAAGTGATCTCGCAGGGTGGCAGAGGAAACGGTGGTTGAACTGTGGTTCTAGGAGAGAGAAGACGATTTGTGTGATCCGGGAAGTTGCAGAGGAGAAAACGGGGAACTGGAGGCCACCGACGAGTTGACGAGCTGGAGGTCATCACCGTCGGCCCATGCCTCGTTGTGGCCCGTGCCGTCAGGGAGGGAGGAGAAGCCAGCTTGATCCGTGCCGACAGCGGCAGCTTCAAACAAATCGACACCACCTCCAGGAAGATGCCGACGACGGCGGTGGCTCGGCCAGATCCGGCAAGCATGACGTCAGATCTGTGGATCTCTCTAGCGCTCGAGCTCGTCCAGATCCAACGAGCATGATGCTAGATTCGCGCTGGAGAGCTCAAGCTCGAGCGCCGCCGATCTCGTCGCCCTTTGCCACACGGAGCTCGACGGGCGGAAACTCATCACCACCACAAGCTGGACGGGCCACGCATCATCGACAAACGGCGACGGAAGAAGGGGAGGCAGTGCGAGCTCAAGTAAGCAGAGAGGAAAGAGAGACGAAGAAGGGGAAAAGGAGCACCGACAGCGAAAGAGAAGGGGAGCACCTCCGCCAGCGAAGGAGAAGGGGGGAGAGGTGAGAAGAGCGACAGTGGTGGTAAGGGGTGGGGGTGGAAAATGAACGTGAGAGGCTGACTGTGGGACCGTTAGGAGGTTAGAGTATATATGTGTTCTTTTTTGTTGGAGTGAATTGCATATTGGGCTAGCTATTATGACCAAAGTTTCACTTTGGACCAGGGCACATCCAATATTTTCAGTTTAGACCAGAGTCTTTTACCTTGGGTTGCACATTAGACCACCCTATCCATTTCCACATCCCACTCAGCCACTGCTTGCTCCTACATCAAGCTGCTGCCTGCTGCTAATCGTCTCTAACTTATGGCCTTGAAGAGAGGAGCTCTGTCTATGTTGCCTCTGAGCTTGAGCTCGAGCTCCATCTGTGGCCACCTTTGTCAGCTGCGTGCTTGAGCTCGACCTCCGCCTACCATGCCCATGCTCGAGCTCCACTTGCACCGCTGTGGCGCCTCGACAGCCCTGCCCCGAAGCTACTCCTTTTTCTCCCATGTGTTGTGCTCATTGCTCTTGCAACAGTAGCGGCAGCAGGATCTGGTCTAGTGCTTGATGTAGTCATCAAGCTCCTAATCTAGATGCTCAAGCTCGAGGGAAACAACAGATGGTCAGCTAGATTGCTATAGGCAAGCTGGAAAGGGAAGTGGAGGGAGCGATAGTGGGGATGGGGATGACTGGTCTGGAGGAGGAAGAGAGAAGGGGAAGAGGGAGAGACACACCTGGTCTGGCTTACACGTGGGCCTCTAGTCCAAATTACATGCTCAAGTAACTATGGCTGGTCGAAAGTGAAAATGTTTGATAACACCTAGTTCATTGTGAAACATGGGTAAGAAAATATAGTCCAACATGCAATTCACTCTTTTTGTTGTTATAAGATCTACAATATAAAAGTATTATCGATGTGATAATAGAAAAATTAATAAGGGCTGACATGTAAAAACCTAGGGGCTAAAATGAAAAAACATTTAGCACTTACTCCCTCCGTCCCAAAAAGAATCAACCTAGGAGGGGATCCCTCCTAGGTTGATTAATCCCCTCCTAGGTTGATTCTTTTTAGGATGTCCTCATACATCAACCTAGGAGGGATCACATCCCCTCCTAAGTTGATTCTTTTTTGGATGTCCTCGTACATCAACCTAGGAGGGATCACATCCCCTCCTAGGTTGATTCTTTCTGTAACAGAGGGAGTAGCAGTAGTCTCCATTGAGGGCCCCTTTGAATCGTAGGAATGAAAAAACAGAGGAATAGGAAAAACACAGGATTCTGACATGAATACAATTGTAAAACACAGGAATGGCCGTTTGATTGGACCATAGGAAAAACGCAGAAATCAAATGAGAGAGATAGACTCAGAGGAAATGTTCCTAGAGATTAGACCTCTTGCTAACTTTCCTCCAAAATGTGCATAGGATTACCCATTCCATAAGAATTTTAAAGGATTAGATAGGATTCAATCCTTTGTTTCAAAAGCCTTCATAGGATTTTTTTCCATAGGATTGAAATCCTCCAAAATTCCTACAAATCAAAGGGACCCTGAAGGATGGTGTGTATATTAGTGGCCTTAGCCTATGTGGTAACTTGAGGCCACTGATGGTAGTGGCCTCCATTGTACATGTCCTCTCGGAATACAACCATTTATGAAGAAAATACAGATCTGAGATAAATCAACCTCATCTTTTCGCTTATACATATACCTATCAGCCAAAATTTAAAATTTTAACCTAAAATTTAGAGTTAATTTTGAGCCTTTTTCATCATAGTTTATTTTTTACCCTTTGCTTGTAGATCGTCGAGAACACATATACAAAAGTTTTATTTGTAAATTATTTTTCATCTGTAAATGTCGTTTCGCTTTTTCCTCCAATATGCCAATTGCCAGACCATGGGGCTGATACCTGCTGCGTTCCAATTGAAAGGCAGCCACTTTGTTCTTGTGACAACTTCTAAAACTAAAACCTGTAGATATCTCTGCCTTTTTCTCTTACTGAGCATCTGAAATACCCTTTTCCAGAAATGCAGAAAATGCTGCAACTTCGTTGCTCTCCTTAAAGACAGGATTTTAGTCTTAGCACCTGCAAGTTATGGATTTAGCTCATCTATTGGCAATCTATATCAGTTTTGAGTGTATGGCACTTGCTGGTGACGCAATCTCTTTTCCAGCTTGTAGGCATAAACCGTATAATCCTCTCAAAGAAAATCATAAACGAATGGTACGTTTCATGAAAAATAACAAGAGATGGAAAAAAAAAGTATGCAAGGCCAACAAATGTTCTATGCAGTACAACTGTCCAAATTCTGAAGAAAATGTGAGCCCCTAATGCACTGGCCAGAACCAGGTTAAAATGAAGTTTCGTATTCAGGAAATATGAACTGTCCACACGAGGTATTTTTTCTCAAAAATATGTTTCTAAATGGAAATGCCAACTTGTCAGTAACAAATATGAGCAATACAGCACTACACAGATCAAGGATATCTGAATGCATTGGACCTCTAAGCTACAATTTTATATATCCAGCATTTGTTGATCAAGCCAATCCTTCAAAAACAACCATCTAGTGACTGCATGACTGCATCATATCATGTACAACAGAGCATCAAGCTGAAGACCTACATGCAAGTTCGTCAGCAAACAGTTGATACTTGAAGCATGTTACTCAATAAACTCATCATCGGTGCTGTCATAATCACTATCCTCATCCAGATCTTCATCTTCCACCTCATCCTCTACTCGCTCCGACAAAGTGTTCGTGTCAAAAGAGTTATCAACTTCCATTTCCTCAATGCCAATCGTATCATATTTCATGCGCTCATCGAATTTGGCATCAGAACAGTTTAGAAGCCATGCAAGAGAGCATGTGAATCCCTTCTTCGCCACCATCTCATGCCGTGGCCTTACAGTCGACTCAAGGCCATATGTAAAGAATGCAGGGAATTCAACCAGCTCCACCAAATCCCTCTCCATCTCATTCTGGAAGTACTCAAAGCTCATCTTCATTATATCCATGTTCAATGCGAGCAGCTGTGGGCATGCTACGACCATCTTGCTGACCTGAGAGAGCAAGAAGCCACAAGATGTAAGGAAATTAACATGCTTTAGAACTGCAGTTCGGCCAAGGCTAATGGCTTGTGGCATCCTCTCTATCACTCTACCAAAATCTTCACTGCTGACCAAAATGCTAGACTCAAACAAGCTCTGTTGTGCAGCAAGCTTGTCTCTCAGCTCAATTCCAAGAATGTCTGGGTATTGTGCCACAATGAATGCTAATGCCTCCTTCCTCACCCCAAATTCCAGAAGCGCCTCAATATTAGGCTTCACCTTGTCCTCCAACCCAAAACCAAGAACATATGGCTTCTTCTCGATGATTCTGGCAATAGCTAGCCTCTGCAACCCAATGCCCTCAAGGTGTTCGACGAAAGGCTTAATGATCTTACCGACCCGCATGCCCAGCACCTCAGGGAAACGGGTGATGACGCTGCCAACCTGCCGCCTTGCCACGCCAATGCCGACGAGGTAGGCGATAGAGGTGCTCATGGTTCCCTCGAGCTTGAAGCCGAGGAGCTCGGGGTAGCGCTCGAGCACCCGCGGCACGTCGTGCGGCCTGACGTCCATACCCTGGAGGTACTGGACAACGGGGGCGAGGTCGACGACGACGCTGGCGTGGAGCACCTGCGGGTAGCGGCGGAGCAGGTCCGGGAGCGCGTCCTGGCGGACGCCGAGCTTGCCGAGGTAGTCGAGGACGGGGACCATGTTCTTGCGGACGCTGCAGCCCAGGGCGAGCGGGTACGCGGCGAGGTCCTCGTTGGAGAGGCCGAGGGAGTGCAGGAACTCGACGCGCTCGCGCATGACGTCGACGGTGGCGGGGAGCTCGAGGCCGGCGAGCTCGCCCGGGTCGACGCCGAGCGAGGCGAGGAACGCGTCGAAGTCGCGCGGCGGGCGGCGCGGCCGCGCTCCATGTCGAGGAGGCTGGGGCGCGCGTAGAGGAGGAGGAGGGGGAGGGCGGGGGCTGGGCCGGGGCCTGGCATGGGCGGGGGCCCGGGAGCGGCCGGCGCGGGGCGGAGGAGGCGGATGTGGAGGCGGTGAGACGGAGGAGCTTGCGGAGGTGGGGGGATGGGGGGAGAGGTGGCGGCTTGGGGTGGGCGGAGAAGAGGAAGAGGGATTTCATCATTTGGCGAGAGGAGGAAGAGAGGCGATGAGACGATGGGAGCTCGGCCGCTCGGGGCCTCGGGGTAGAGACGGCGCAGGTGGCCGGCCGAGTCGTCAATGGAGGGGGATATCTTCCTCTGAGGCTCTGAATTGATTCCCCTGGTTTTCTTTCTGAACTGACAAATTTTATAAACAGTTATTAATCCGTTTAGTATAGTTACTAGTATTTTTAAAAAATGAGAAAAAAAGACTCTAGCCACTACCTGAAATATTTTTTTTCTAGAAAACAACCATTTTGTAGAAAAAAAGATTTAAATCTCAAAAAAATGCCCTGCGTTTCAATTGAAGAGTAGTTAGTAGTCACTTTGTTCTTCTGACAACTTTCTAAAATCTGAAAAAGGAGCATCTGAATTCTTATTTTCAGATTTTTGCTTGTCCTGTGAAGAGGTGATCGAAATGCAAGTTTGAGAGTAGTAGGGGAGGCTTAGAGAGAGTTATAGAGAGGCCACTAGAGAGCAGGAAAAAAAAATCTTCCCGACCCCTCTTCCCCCAACTCCAGCAGCTCACCATGGGTGATGGCCGGAAGAGGGGTCGAGCATCTACTCTACTAGTTCTTTAGTATAGATTAGGTTAGAGTTTTCTATAGTCAGGTTCTCTCATAGATCAAACTAGTCTTGTTTTGGGTTTTTTTTTTCTTCCCATGTGCTAGCTCATGGAAGTGATGCTTTGGGGAAAAGAATATGGTGATGAAGGTTGTAGGAGGTGGTGGCTTCGTTTGTCAGAGGTGGCAAAATGGAAGGTTTCGAGAGAAGAACCCACAACCGACATCTTGGCTGGGGGTGGAGATGGAGGCCCTTCCTTCCAGCTTGGAAGCCGACTGCCAAAGCTGCTTTTGTGGCGGTCAGGAAGAATCAACTTAGGGGAGTTGTTGCTCCTAGTTGAAGACCTCGACGATGGTGGTTGTTTGGTGCAGTGGTTTTGTGCTTGGCTCCAGATCTGTAGGGGAAGATGTTGACGGGAGTATTGGGGAGGGGGGGCGACAAGCTCTGCGCTATGACATCGGCCGGGACACTAATATATGGTCATATGGAGATAAAAAGGCAATCACTAGAAAGTTGACTGCCTCCAGATGAAGGTTGTCGTCCTGTTCCTCGCTTCTAGCCATTCCTTTGCTAGTACTTGCTATCGTCAATGCATTGGTTGTGTGCTTGTCCACTCAATCAATGGCCCTGACAGTGATGATGGCATAGTGCTGAATGGGAGTTTCTCTTGGTTGATTTGGCCATCAAGCAATTTATTCAACATCCACAAATTGCAGGCTACCTCTTTCTCAACCACTTTCGTCCAGGTCAAAAGACAATGGTTCGTTCGTCACCATCCTAATCTTTCACTTGAAGGTCAACTAGACTTTAGAGATGGCTTCATTTTTGCTTCCAGATAGTGGGTACCATGCAGGGTTCGCCATCGTTGAGCACGGTTCACCTGTGCAACCTTGGTTCACAGGACTATAGTCAGTGTTCCTCATATTTAGATTTAGTGGTGAACTCCGTGAAAATCATTTGCTGTGTTCGGTGAAGCTCATACCAAAATCTACGACGCAACAACAAACCTCTCATTTGTGCCATTCCGGTGGAGGCAACTGAAAGAAATTACCGGTTTGTCAAGCAGTGTGGATGTTTATAGAGGCCGTTGGATGTAGTTGTCGCGGCAATGCCGCAGCTTCCTGTCAATTGACATCCTTTATCACTGTTTGCTTTTATTATGAAGCATGTTTCTTTAGTCTAGTTAGCCTTCCTTTTAACAAGGATGGTTCAATGCTTTCACTTATTTTGTATGGCGATGTACTTAGGATTATTCCCCTGATCCCTGACTTTCTCTAATAAAAATGTTCTCGAGTCTTAAAAAAAATTCTTATTTCTAAAGCTGCAGAAAAATTGAAATTTTCTTGCACACCTTAAGACAATGTTTTAGCCTTGATACCTGCAAGTTATGAATTTAGCCCATCTTTGTAGTTTACCTTTTTAACCGGGACTAAAGATCATCTTTAATCCCGATTTTTGTTGCAACCGGGACTATTGTGGAATTAGCCCGACCGACGAAAGATGGTTTCTCCACCAGTGATAGGTGCCGGTTTTGGACAAACCAGCACCTATGAGGCTGGTTCCTCTCAACGAAAAAGTCTTATGTATTGACCTCCTGGTTGACTGATAATAAATTAACAGCTAAAAGCTATAATAGATTAATACCTCTTGACTGATACTAAATTAACTGCTAAAAGCAAGAATAGAGTGCTAAAATCAGTAAATTAAGCAACAGCTAGCAAACAGTTGTTGGTTTCCTTGGCTCATTTGCAACCTGCAACGCCTAGAGATTATTGCATCTAGGGACATTACATAAAAATTGTAGGAGACGGCTATAGGCCAGGCAAACATAGCCGCCTCTCCTCGGGGCAGCAATTGTCATCCGCAGCCTAAGCGCAGGTACAGAAACAGGCTATTAGCTAGCTGTAAACATATTTTAAGGAGATAAAAGATAAGAGAGAAGAGCAGCAGGCTACAGATATGTAGCAAGCTGCAGCGCGGATTCCAAGACGCAATGTGTGCATGACAGGTGGGACCATATATTAATAGTGTAGTAAGTAACTATTGTATGAATTGACTATTAAATTAGTTGTAAATGAATTGGAGCCGGTAGTGGGCTATACTATTAAACTTGCTCTAAGCGATGTGCGCTCAAACAAACAAATTGAATGAAGATGATTTGAAGCGTTTTGCTGCTGGTGGTGCCTCGCATACGCACGGCACGTGACGGCGGAAGGGGCAGTGCGCACAACTACGAAAAGTAGACATGGCACACATTGCGCTGTGCTTCGATGCCAGTGCACCATCCGGAGAAGCGCCTAGCAAAATCATCCAATCTGAGATACTTGAATTTCCGATGCCTTCTATGCCCAGTTGTACGCAGGACTGTCAGGTAAATTTTAGTCATAAATAAACAGGTTATCAGGCACACATGCAGCTTTAAGTGGCTTTTTTGTGCACACATGAACTGGTGCACCCTTCCAAACCTAGTTCTCATTGTGAGGTCGCATTAGTGCACTGCATATTTATACACTGCACACTGTGTTCGGGAGGAGGGACTGGGAACCCCTCCTCCCGGCACGTAAAACGGAGCACATATTATTACATGATTAATTATGTATTAACTAATTTTATTTGAAAAAAACAGATTAATATGGTTTTTTAAAACAACTTTCGTATAGATAAATTTTATAAAAAAATACACTGTTTAACAGTTTGAAAAGCGTGTACGTGTAAAACGAGAGAGGTGAGTTGGGAAAAGTGGGATGATGTTTGATTAGGAGATGTTCCTCTAAAAACACAGTTTCCATACATACACAGCATCTGCTCTGAGCCTAACAGTACTGTTAAAAGAATGTACTTAGACGGGGAGTGGAAAATTGACTTGAGAAGGGCTTTGGGCCAAAATGAGTTGGAGGAGTGGGTGGAGCTGCAGGAGAAACTGGCTCCTATTAAGCTACACTCTGGAAAAGATGTTATGATTTGGAAATTAAACCAATCGGGACAGTTTACTACTAAGTCCTTATATAGGGAGATGATTTTTGGGGGGATTAAAGACATAAAAATACAGGATCTTTGGAAGTCTTTCATCCCTTTAAAAATTAAATTTTTTATGTGGCTAATGCTAAAGGGGAGAATACAGGCAGCCAAACAACTTAAGAAGATGAATTGGTCGGGGAGCCCACTGTGCAAACTCTGTGGAGAGGAGGAAGATGCTGATCACATAATTTTTAGATGCCCTCCAGCTCAATTTGAGACGCTTTTCACTGGGATTTAATTCCTACTTCTAGAAATGACCTTCTTGACTTAATCCAAAACCAAAGGGGAGTTAGAAATAGATGTCTTTGGTACATGTTTGCTGCTGGGGCTTGGGCAATTTGGCTTGTGCGGAATGATTGGGTGTTTAATGATAAGCTGTTGAATAATGTTGTCTCACTTCCTCACAAAGCTCTGTCGTTTTTGAAACAGTGGGGACCCTTATTGCCGCTGCAGCTGAGGGACGAGATGGAGAAGGCCAGAGGATCACTGCTTGCCAGTGTCCGCGGGACAGGAGATTCAAGCAGCTAGGAGTTTTTCAGTGATCTATTTTTCCTGCTTCTTCTGTCTGTCTACTGGGTGTGTGTTTTGCTGCTGCGTCAGCATCTCATGCTTCTGCCTTTGTCTTTGTTTCTGCGCTACTTGTAAGTTGGAATCCCCAGCAGTTACCTGTACTCTTATGCTTTTCTAATGAAAGCTGGGCCTTGGCCTTTCATCCAAAAAAAAAAAAGTGGGATAAGAACTCAGTCTAAGTATCAGTAGCTCAACCTATTGTGTGTCTGCAATAGACAATTAAGTATTAGTATAAGACCAGCAACATTATTGTGATATAAATTGCAACATAAAAACCGTTTAGGCCCTTTTTAGCAGTAAATAACAAGCGTATTACATTTTAGAACTCAACCCTTCGAAATTTGTGTATCTTGGGGTTACGTGATCGATCATAGGAAGAAGCAGAAAATTGCCCTAAATTTGTATCCCTGCACTTGTTTACCTTCTTCCTCTGTTTTTTTTCTCTGTTCTGCTTATACCGCTGCAATATCCTCTCAAACTCTCACAAACCAACCAAGCAATTGGGCGTGGAATCCCAAGTACTCCCTCCTACCTACTCCCTCCGTCCCAAAAAAAGGCAAACCCTGAGTTTCCATGTCCAACTTTATCTATCCGTCTTATATAAATTTTTTTTATAATTCGTATTTTCATTGTTGTTAGATGATAAAACATGATTAATATTTTATGCGTGACTTGTCTTTTTAATTTTTTTCATAATTTTTTTAAATAAGACGAACGGTCAAACGTTGGGCACGGAAACCAGAGTTTGTCTTTTTTTTGGACGGATGGAGTATAATGTAACGGATTTTTTCATCCACGCGGCTCTCTAGCATTGTTGCCTACCCATGTCCATTATTTCTCATTCATAGTCGTATCACTGTTTCCACAACAATCCATTTAAACCCGTCGATACCCTCTATCCCTAAACCCTAACTTTGTCAGGGCATTGCATCTTATTAAAGCTTCGTTGGAGTTTAAGGAGAAGGAGCTGAGATTGTGGGAGCGCGAATCACCGAAGCAAATTGTGAAGTAAGAAATTTATAAGGTTTTAGGCCCAAGTCTAGGATAACAACCATTTATCCATTAAAAGAAGTACTCAGAATAAATCCCCTTAATCCCAAGGGGTACCGTGAAAAAAAGGAGTACGGCTAAACCCTCGCGAGTCCCCACTCTTCCTCTCCCCGTTCTGCATCACCATGTTCGCCGCCATCTGCCGCCGCCGGCTCGCCGCCCTATTCCCCCAAATCCGCGGCGGCGGCGGCGGCGCATATCATGTCCAGTCCAACCCCCAGGCCGCCCTCCTCTTCCACGGCTACTCCACGGCCGCCGTCACCGGCGGCCCCGACTCCGAGCCATGCCCCGACACCGTCTCTTACCTGGTCTCCTGCGGCCTCCCCCCGGCCGTCGCCCGTCACACGGCCGCCAACACCCGCGGCCTCCGGATCCGATCCACCGAGAAGGCGGACGCCGTCCGCACCCTCCTCCGCAGCTACGGCTTCTCCGACGCGGACGTCGCCCGGATTGCCCGCAGCGCCCCGCTGCTCCTCACCGTCGATCCCGACCGCATCATCCGCCCCAAGCTCGAGTTCTTCGCCACGATGGGGTTCCAGCCCAGCAAGCTGTCCACCGCGCCGCTCCTCCTCGCGCGCAGCCTCGAGAAGCACCTCGTCCCCACCATCCAGTTCCTCCGCAGCATCATCGGCAGCGACGACGGGATCCGCCGCGGGTTCTCCCGCATCCCTCGCGCGCTCATGGTCAGCCTGGACAACTGCATGCGCCCCGCGGTGGAAGCCCTCCACAGGCACGGCCTCACCGGCCGCGAGGACGTGTCCAAAGTCCTCGTCCTCCAGATGGGCGTGCTCATGCTGTCGCCGGTCCGCATCGGCGAAATCTTCGAGGATCTCAAGGCTATGGGTATGTCCATCACGGACGGCCGCTTTGCCAACTCGTTCCGCGCGATGTGCAGCATGAGGAGGGCGACCTGGCTGCGGAAGGTGGCGCTGTACCGGAGCTTTGGCTTGTCCGAGAGTGAGGTGTTCGAGGCCTTCAAGAAGCAGCCCACGGCACTGCTTGGCGCTGACGAGACCATAAAAAAGAAGGCGTCGTTCTTCCGCGACGCGCTAAAGCTTGAAATGCGCGAGGTAATGGTGCATCCTGTTGTTATGGCATATAGCTTTGAGAAGACCATCCTGCCAAGGTGTGCCGTGTTGAGCGTGTTGATGAGAGAGGGGAAGATTAATCCAGATATCCAGTTGCTTCATGCATTGCTTGGCAGTGCCAAGACATTCTCAGGGAGGTATGTAGATAGGTTTGCTGCTGATGTGCCAGACGTTGTTGAAGCATATGAGGGTAAGATCAAATTCAAAGGATTCAAGGGTCAGGGTCAGGGTCAGGGTGTTTAAGTCCACGGAAGCCAAAAGGCTATTCTTCTGGAGCAAAATCACTTCAGGTTGGGTTGTCTGTTTTTCTTTTAGAGCCATTGAGATCAAGGCATATGATTCTAAATTCTAACACTGTTTCATGGAGCAGCATTACTCTGTTGTTGGACCATGGTTACTTAGTATCATATATTTGTAGTTTAGCAGTTTCCATTTTGAAGTATTCTGGTCTTGGGAAACCTAGATACATGACGTCGTAGTGATACCTTTAAGGCCAATTCCTCTATCATTTTCTGATTTCAAACAATCTCGTAAATTAACTTAATTTGTGATTTTCAAACAGTTCTTTCTTCAACACACCTGAAATATCTGTGGTTTGTCTGTGTAGATTATCAAGTGTTCAGATTTCAGAGTTTCCTTATATGTGGTTATCCTGCAGCTTTACGTATAAATCTGGCATTGTCATTGAGAGAAAATGCAAGCTAGCACAATGAGGACATCATAAAACAAGTATAGTGGAAAATTATAGCTAGTGGCATGAGGCATGGCTTGCAATGCCTATAAGGCAAAGAACTAAGCTTCTAAGCCTTGCTCTCCAGATCACTAAATAAGTGGATTTACTCCCTAATACATAGTAGAATGAAGAACATCAGAAGAAAACTAATTACTGGTATATTGATATGCAGATCAATGCTAAACTTGAACTATTTCCACTGCCACCATAAGAGAAGAAACATATATTTATCCCTATATTTTAATTGAAGATTACACTGCAGTAATCGTGCTGTACTGCTCTTGAAGCTTGCCAGGTTAACCACCCACAATAACCTGCATCTAACATGTGCTTAGGACTTGTCATCTGCAAATCTTTGTTGTATGATTGCTAAGAATGTTCAAGAGTATCTGATAGTCTTGGAATTGTGAATGCGGAGTTACGGTGACTTCTTTGAACTGGTTTGATGTACTGTTCTTGCGAGGTATTGTGAAGTTTTGTGAGGAACTTGCTCAAAGTTTCAAAGTGTCCTTAATTCTGCTTAGTGGGAGTTTTAGGTCCTAGAATGGGATATCCATTTGGTTGAGAGTTGATGACATACAAATCATACTTGGTACTATATCAATAGGCTGAACTGTTACACACCATCTGAGTACTTGAGTCCTTGTTGTTCTCCAAACCACATGTTATGTTCTTTGCTCCAGTATGATTCCTGAACTTATCCATATTGCTTCCATGAACTTGGAGGAAAGTTAGTCTTGTTTCTTCACGCTTGTTGTCTTCCTTAATGATTGTTGAAATTTATTCCTAGAAATAAGCACACTGCTAAAGTTTCTAGCCTACCCTTATTCCTTAATGATTGTTGGATTGTTGAAATTTATTCCTAGAAATAAGCACACTGCTAAAGTTTCTAGCCTACCCTTATTCCTTAATGATTGTTGAAACTTATTCCTAGATAGAAATAAGAATACTGTTAAAGTTTCTAGCCTCATATTGAATAGTGATTTTTTACGTTTGATACAGCAGTGATACATGTTAATCACACGTTTTCACTGGATACTGAGGTAACTACATGATTCGTTTTCACTGGATACTGAGGTAACTACATGATTCAGTATTTCAGTTATCCATACAGTAGTAACTCATGTTTTGGAATGTGACATTTTCCCTCTAATGATTTGAGAGGTAATTAACAAGCATGACAACTGTGTATTTATCAGTTTAATTATAGGTATCTTGACATCTTTTCATTTTTAAGGATCAGATGCTGCAAGCCTGCAACAGTGGTTCCGAACAAACGGTCCAAACGGCAGGGCGTCAACTGATGCTCCTTGCCGTCTATTAATGCAGACAAAATTTTATTTTATGTATAGATAGATGAAGTTATGAAACATGCTGGTAGAGAAACGCTCAACTGGCTTGATGTACATACCTCTGTTGGTTTAGGTGAATCGCTGTTCAATCGTTTCTGTGGTGCACACAATCCTTTTAACACAAGTCTAAGGATAGGGGCATAACAATGAATCCATAAATCTCAATAAATTTATATTGAAAATGTATGCATGTGAATGCTATTATGAGCGCAAGAATTTAAACTCTGATGCTTAAAGTATAAGCACGACTCTACCATACCACCAAATCTCTGGCGCTTCCTCTACTTGAGATTTTGCTGACACATGGATTAGTGTGAATGTGATTATAGGCATAGGAGATTTTGAACTAGTGAAGTACTATTTGGCTGTTTTCTTTCCTCTTTTTTCCCAACCCACCTCTCTTTTCTCACACGCACAAGTACGTTTTTCAAATATTAAACCAGTGTGTTTTACAAAATTTTTTTTAAGAAGAAAGTTGTTTTAAAAAACATACTAATTTATTTTTTAAAAATACTAATACTTAATTAATATAGAAAAGTTGTTTAAAAAATCATACTAATTTATTTTTTTTAAAAAAAAATACTAATACTTAATTAATTATACGTTAATAAATCACCTAGTTTTACAAGCAGGAGGATTATTTGCTAACCTCGTGTACCAAACACAGCTTTACACACGACTCTGCCTACCACTACACCTACTATTTGAGATTTTGTTAGCACTTAAGAGTACTTGTATAATTATTTCCCTACAATATTGTGTTGACTTTATAATGCATTAAGAATTGAATTCGATTACAAACATGTTTGATGCAACTTTTTTTTTTCAGAGTTTGAGGTATCTCGTTAACTAATTAATTCATCCGTCTCATGATATAGCAACATAGTATCGGATAAGACGTTTGAGGTATCTCGTTAACTAATTATTTCCTCAGTTAGATAATATAGCAACATAGTATCAGATAAGACATTGCATAGTGACAGATACACATCTAGATTCATTTTACTATGAAATTTCTCATCCGGTACTAAATTATTATATTATAGGATGGAGGGATTAGCTATTAATCTAAGCTGCATATGGATGAGGATATTATTGCATTTCAGAAAATGTTACTACTGTCAAGTCAGTTGTAGTTTGAAACAGAGTAAATTTTACGAAAAAGTACGAATTACCTCACTAAACTATCGCAGTCGACCGAATTACCCCCTGAACCCGAAAACCAGACATTGTTCACCCTGAACTTTCAATACCGGACGAATTACCCCCTCGACCCAATCCAGGCGGTTTTGCTTACGTGGCGTACGCGTGGCAATAGTCAGCATTTTATTAAAAAATGTGGGACCCACCGTCATACTCCTCTTCCCCTCTTCCTCTCTCTCCTCTCTCTTCTCTCTCTCATGGGCAGCACACGGGCGGGAGGTGGTGGCGCGCGGGGACGGGCGGCGGCGGTTGGCCGGACGCGCCCGGCGTTGTAGCAGCACGCACGGCGCGGCGGCGAGGAGGGGCGTGACGGAGAGGCAAGCGCAGCCACCCATCTTCCCCTTCGATCTCCCTCCCCTCCCACCCTCATAATGGCGGATCTCGGTGAAGTACGTAGCCGCGGTGAGCCCCGTCCTGCTGCCCCACCCTGATCCCCGTTGACGACACGATGAACACTGTCACCAGCGACGTCCCCAACATCGACTAGTTGACGATGGGAACATCACAACCGGCTCCACGGACGCGTGTTGCGACGCTGGCCACGCCGAGCTGACGAGCGTCGACGAGCTGAATCCGACGAGGCCCACGCCCTCACTGCTCTGCAGCCCGATGAACGCCAAGAAGAGCCCAATCCTGGTAGACGACGATATCCGGACGAGCTTGGGAATGAACTTGGCGAACTTGGAGCGCAACCCGATGACATAGATGAAGAGGAAGATGTGGCCCTCGAGGAAGACCGTGGCGAGCGCGGTGCTACGGGAGCCTGCCGGAGGCCCGGAGCCATGGAGCAAACACTCTCCGCCCCCTCGCCATCCCCCCTCACCGTCGCCGATGCGTCCTCCACCCCGACGACCGCTCCCAGCCCGCTCTCCCTGTTGCCAGGGCGGACGCAGGATTAAAATAAAGATGGGGCGAGATGCTCGTCTCAATAAGAACAACTAAACGCAAAAAATATCATATTTATGTTGTAATCATATAAACTATAGTATAATCAAGAAATTAAGGCAAACAAAAAACAAAAATGATATTAAAATAAAGTATATAATTTTTACGCCATACATAATTCATCATACATTAAAAAAAGATATTAAAATCGTAGACGCGTGACAAAGTCAGTGGTATATAATGGATTCTCTCAAAAAGATACTAGTAAACATATCAATTTGCAAAATGATCAATTCATAAAGAATGGTGATAGATATCTTTTAAAAAATAAATATATGAGAAGATATTGCATACCAGAATAAGATGATTATTGTTTTGCTTAGAAGGAGAGAGGGAGAAAAACATTAGGCACCTAACTATAGTAGGGGACGGGGTGAGCCAGTGCCGAGGAATTGACTCAGGAAAGCATCACGTACACAGGATTAAAATTGGACACTTGAACTGCTTATTTATAGACCAATTGTGAATTGAATGTGGTGGTAGGCGCCCAAGAAGGATATGGAGGGTTGGGCGGCACGGGCCGTAGCTGGGCCGGCCGCCCAACCCCGCCTAATGGGTGGACCGCCCCTGCCTGTTGCCATCCCCACTCCCGCGCGTCGGCGCGACCAACGCCTACCTCAACCCTCGCCTAGCGGCCGCCGCCTCAGTCCACTGCTCACCCCCACGTGCCGCCATTTGCCGCCTACCCCTCCGTGTCGCCGTGCGCACCCGCGCCCTTGCACGCGAGAGAGAGAGAGAGAGAGATTAGGAAGAGGTGAAGAGGAGGTATGACAGGTGGGTCCCACCAATTTTTTCAAATGCTGAATGGTATGCCACGTAGGACAAAACCGCTCTGGATTGGATCGATGGGGTAATTCATTAGGTACTGAAAGTTTAGGGCGAGCAATGTCTGGTTTTCGGGTTCAGGGGATAATTCGGTTGACCGCGATAGTTCGAGAGGTAATTCATACTTTTTCCTAAATTTTATAAAGAGTAAAACCCCACCTATTATGGTCCAAGTTTCATGAAACCACAAGAACTTGTACACATTGTCGACGTTTGATGTCGCGATTCCGGTATTTGCATAGTATGGGGATCGTTGGTACTAGGGTATATGCGAGATTGAGGTAAAAAAAGATGGAGACAGGGATTTTTATATAGGTTCGGGCCCCTGAATTGTCAGGTAATAACCCTACTCCTGTTGGCCGAAGCCGGTCGTTGCTCTTATTCACCATAATCACACCAGTATAATATTTGCGGTAGCCTATCTATCTGTTGTCGACTTGGTGGTCTAAAGTGCTGACTCGTAGTCAACAACATGGTAGCCTTCCTCCTCGAATCCGTGCCCGGCGAGGTCAGAGATAGCACTAGATTCCTCTCTTCGGTCCTCGTAGGTACCATATTGGGTTTTCCTAGGCTTATCTCTGATGTCGATATCTGGCAGCTTGTCTTGGCGTATGTAGGCTTGTATTGGCTTGTGGCTTTGTGGCGTCCATGTTGTCTGTGTCCCCTCTCCTCCTAGGGGGCCTTGTATTTATACCCATAGGTTTCCCCTTTCCAAGTAGAACTAGGGAAACCAATATGGATACAATCCGACTAGTCCTTGTCGTTTCCATGTAGAACTCTATTCATCCTTCCTTACGTGAAACTCCTTCTATATCCGAAGGTTGTTCCCGTATAAGACATGGTATGTGGTGGATCCTGCCGAGATTTAGTCAACTACTATTAGATATGTGGTATCAATAACCCTGACACACATGGCACCTACCCTTAGACTATTACGGTCCTAACGTTTTTACAGAATCACATTACTTATCACTTTGACTTTGGCCTATCACATTTTTAAGTTGTACAGTCACATCTTAAATTTATGAGAATTTTATCCATCATATAAATGGTGCATCCGTTTTTCTCTTTTGATTTAGGAGTATGTCAAAATAGTTAATACTGTGATTTATGAAACTTTAGATCATAATACCTAACATTATATGTCACATATTAAAATACCTATGGTTTTATATAACTTTGGACAATATAATACTCCCTCCGTCCCATAAAAATCAACCTAGTACCGGATGTGGTCCTAAATTTGTTTTTTATGGGACGGAGGGAGTAGGTGATACGGAGTAGGTTTAATGAAATTTAATCTTTATAAAATAAGTGGCCCAATATTAAACTCAAATTTCACACATGGAGAGGTCGCATCGTCTCCTTCTCGCCTCACCACATAGCGTCTCCTCGTCTCCTTCTCGCCTCCTCGTCCCCTCGCCTTGCCGCCGCCCGAGCAAGCTGCCGGCGTGCCGGGCGGCAGCGAGGAAGGCAGCGGCGGGGCTTTCCTGCGGAGACCACGGCACGGTTTAGGGGTTTACCGGATCTGGGGTTCCGGCCCACAAATCTGGCGATGCGGGAGGCAGCGGGGCCATGGGCAGCGGTGGCTGGCCGGGTCTTCTACCAGCTGCTAGCTTCTTCGCAGGCTTGCTTCTTAAGCTCCCAAAAGCCCTTAATCTCAGTCATCAGCAGGGCTATAGCCGGCACCCTTCTCTCTTAGCAACCAGAGCACGGGAAATTTAACTATTTGCAATTTTAGGTCTTAGCGCACTTATCCAAATGCCCC
>CM020182.1:12234091-12262152 GCA_009805545.1 Oryza longistaminata | reverse complement strand
TGATGAGGCGGAGGTGGCGGGGCCGTGGGCGGCGGTGGCTGGCCGGCCGCACGCGGCGGCGGAGGTGGTCAGGAGGATGGAGGCGTGGGAGTTGGCAGTGGCGGTGGCAGAACCGTACCTGGCGCGCAGCAGCGGAGGGGTTGGGAGGCATGTGTGGTGGCGGGTCAGCAGACGTCGTCGGCGGCGACGACTCTTCGAGCGACGGTGGGTGCAGTGGAGAACGGTGACGGACTTAGCGTCGATGCCGGTCCTCGGCAAGGAAAGGCGTTCCAGCGAAGGTTGTTTCGTAGCTAGCGGCGACCCTAGGGGCGGCGACGGTTTGCGAGTCCGAGCAGTACCTCCTCGGTTGCGGGCGGCGTAAGCGCCGGTGCAAGGTGGTTCAGGTGAAGTGGATCCTGTTTTGACGACAGCCCTAGGGGCGGCGGAGGCCTAGGAGTCCGGGCGGAAGATGATATCCTCTCTGACCAAGGCAATAGGACCCCGACAGAAGTGGCGGCGAGCTGGAGTCTGAGAGAGGAGGAGGATTCTAATGTTGGCAGCGGCCCTATGGGTGGCGGAGGCTTAGGAATCCGACGAAGCAGATCTTTCACTCGCGTCTGTTGGATAGTTCTGACTGGACGATGATGGATGGCTAGTTCTGACAGGACGACGATGGATGAAGGTGGACTACCCGGCGGCGCGTGGCATCGGTTCACTTGAAGTAGATGAAGATGTGCACCAGTGGAGATTCGCAGCGACAATGCACTAGGGGCGGTGGCGACTAGACGACTTCCACTCGTCGTTTTCGACTGTTTCAGAAGAGAATGTCGGGATGCAGGGATGGTCAAGGTTGTAGGTTTTTCTTTTTTGGTTGTGTGTCTCCTCTTTATTGAGGTGTGAGTCTAAGTGCACTTATATCCTTTTTGGCTGTGTATGTATATCCCTCGTGGATATAGAGGATTAATAAAATCCATTATCTATAGAAAATCAAACTCAAATTCAAACCCTTCTCTCTTTCCAAATCCCCACATCCAAACAGTAGACTAAAAACCTAACCCGCTTTCTAACAGTCGCAAACTCGCATTAGCGCTTCGAAATCCCAGGCATGTTCCCCACAGCCGGCGGCCGCCGGTTCCTCGTCCTCATCCGCCGCGCCGCCGCCGCCGCCGCAAACCCTAAACCACCACCACCACCACGCCAGCTTTTCTTCACCCATCGCTACTCTTCGGTCCCCCCTAGCAAGAACCCCTGAGGCGGAATCCTCCGCCGCGGCCTCCTACTCGTCGCCTCCGTCGGTCTCCTCCCCGCCGCCGCCCCGCCAGGATCTCCGCAAGGCACGCTTCCGTTCCAACGCCGACGCCGAAGCCGTCGTCTCCCTCCTCCGCGGCCACGGCTTCTCCGACGCCAACATCGCGCAGGTGCTCCCCAAAATCCCGGGCCTCCTCATCCTCAACCCGGACAAGATCCTCCGGCCAAAGCTCGAGTACTCGCCTCCCTCGGGGTGGTCCCCTCGGCACTCGTCCCGCGCACCCCTCCTCGCGCGCAGCCTGGAGAAGCACCTCGTCCGCTGCGTCGAGTTCATCCGCGGCGTCGTCGGCACCGACGCCAACCTCTGCGCGGCCATCTCCCGGAACCCCTGGGCACTCTGGTGCGACATTAACAGCAGCATGCGCCCCGCCGTGGAATCCTTCGCCGCCACGGCCTCTCCGAGGCGGACATCTCCAGGCTCGTCGTCATCAATCTCAGCGCTCTCACGATGTCACCCGACCGCATTGACGGGATCTTTTGGGACCTGGAGGCGCTCGAGGTGCCCATCTCGCTATTCGCGCTTCGTGTACGGCTTCGGGCACTGTCCAGACTCAAGAGGGGGCATGGGAGGAACGGATGTCCGTTGTTCATGAGATTTGGGGTTTCCAGGAGCGAGTTGCTCAAGGCGTTCAGGGAGCAGCCCGGATATATACAGTGTTCACAGCTAAAACCATCCAGCGGAAGCTCAGTTTCTTACCAGGAAAAGCTGAAGGTTGCACCGGCAGAATGTGATTGCACATCCTCTTCTCTTGACGTTCAGCTTGGAGAAGAACATCATAACCTAAATGTGCCGTGCTGAATGTGCTATTGAGGGAGGGGAAGATTAAGAGATATGGGAGAGAGATGGACTTGTTGAGACCCTTGCAGCGTAGCAATGCAATTTTCTTTGAGAGATTTGTGAGGAATATGAGGAAGATGTGCCAGATGTTGTAAAAGCGTACGAGGGAAAGATTAAGTTCACGGGATTCATGGATTAGATGTCAATGTTGATTATGCTGAGGCCAAGGCGCCAGCTTTCTAGGGTGTGTTCTCTGTAGCCTGTAGGTAAGGCCTAAAATTGTCGTCAAATAATGCATATTGCTTCCTCCTTTTTTTTTAACTAACTAACATCATATAAATGAAAATGGAGGTAGTACATTTTACATGTCTTTTGCCATGCAATCTTATCATATCCTATATGTTGGATTACTTTGCTACCGTTAGTACAAGTAACTAATAGCATCATGAGAATAACGAAGTTGTGACATGTTATTTAGCTTTATTTTGTAGTTTTGTGTTTAATATGCACTTAGAGACACAATTGCTCTTACCCTAATCTTCACTAAAGGGACAGTACATTTATCTTTATGGATAACCAACTCATTCAACTGTCTGTGCTGAATAAGCTAATTCCCCCCTCCTAATAATGGTGTGAGCAGAGTATTTTCACTGGCACTGACAAATTCCACTTCTAAGTTATGCTGCTCAAACAGTATATATTGTTCTGTGAAATATTATGACACTGACAACTCATTTTTAGAGTTAAGACCCTGTCTTGTTTGAAAATTCCCTTTTTTTTCATTTGTGAAGCATGTCCTCCCACATTACAGAATTTGTCTTCACCCATGGAATTGACAAACTTTCTTAAGAGTAGACCTGTCATGTCTGAAATTCTTATTTATAAAATATCCTCCTCCTGTATAAATTTCTTCGCCCCTCTTGGACTTTTGTTAAGTTCTTCAGAAAACATGAAATAACTGCAGGTCCATTGTCCTTCATCTTATCCCCTTTATCCTTGTTGGTAGGCTAGGACTCCATTAATTTATTTATAGAAAAACATTTTTTTTTTTTTAATCGAAGGAGCCCTTGTAATGTTCTCATGAGTCATTTAGAACTTATAAATTTATGTGGCAACTTATATTGAAGTTTGTAAGTGTCCATAATATGAATGCTAAGTGGAAGTTTTAGGTCCTGAAATGAGTATCCATTTGGTTAGAGTTGATGGCATTACCATTGGTACTTGGTATATCAATAGTCTGAACTGTACATGCCATCTGAGTATTCGAAGCTTTGTTGATCTCCAAACCAATGTAAGTTAGCTTCAATATGGATTTATACATATGCTTTTCATTAAACTTGGGAGGAAAGTTAGTCTTGTTCTTCACGCTTGTAGTATATGCTGTTTTAATGATTGTTGAAACTTATATTCATAAAAAGTAAGATAACTGTTAAAGTTTCTAGCCTCATTTCAACGGTGGTTCTAACTTTTCTTTAAAGCATAGTGATACATGTTATGCGTGCGTTTCACTGGATATTTGAGTGGCAAATGCATTATTCACTTATTCACACAGTAGTAATTCATGTTTGAAATGCTTTTTTTTTTCGATGTTATATTTTGAAAGTGGTCTTCACAATTTCATTATTAGTGCCTTGTCAATTTTAAGGATTAAGCTGCCAAGGTAAGTGGTCCAACAAGGCAAAGCGTCTACTGATGCTCCTTGCCGTATGACTGCTAAAGACAAGTCATAGAATCAAACTCTGCTATGAATCTGGACACCCATTTGTCTAGATTCAATCAAGAATTTTTTGTTTTTAGGACGGAGAGAGTACTTTGATCATGCCGGTAGATGGCAGCCTCTTAAAATGCTCAAACTTGGCTTATTCGCTGTTCCATCTATTCTATTGCTCTCCCCAATTATATTTATATCGGGAAAGTGCATCTGTATCATTGTAGTATATGTGTAGCCTATACGCATAAATCGAACAACCACTACACTAGTAATGATTCGCCTTGACGATTTGTAACTATGTGAACTAAAAGTATATAAATTGTTCCCGAAACAATTCTATAGACTAGGTTGGTTTAAGTTCACGCCAAAATTGGAAGTTTGGGTGAAATGTGGAACGATGTGACAAAAAAGAAAAGTTGAAAGTTTGTATGTAGAAAGTTTTGAATGTGATGGAAAAGTGGGAGTTGAAGAAAAAAATTGGAATTAAACTCGGCCTTATAATGCACTTGAGAATTTAAGTTCAACTGCCAATAATGTTCGAATCTTGTCCATGTTTTGCAGTTCACATCGGCAATGTGCAAGGATTGCTGTCCCTGGCGACATGGATCTCATGCTGCCCTTTCTGTGCCTCGAAGCTTCGCCGCGTCGCTGCCAGCCTTCTTCAAGTCCTTTCTGGTACCGGGTTGCACCGGCCAACCTCCTTGTGCCCGCGGAAGCCCCGCTATTGGCGGTCTCTACAGCCAAGCTCCTCCTCAGAGTCAAGGACTCCGCGCCCTGAGCTTCATCACCGGAGCTTGAGCTGACCGAGACAGGCGGGAGAGCTCGAGCCCAATATGCGGGGCAACGAAGCGTAAGTGCTTGTGGACCTGCAGCATAGGCGCATAGCATACTCGATGTATTGTTGGGGTCATTGGTGGGTGCATCGACACGATGATTTTCCTTCGGACAAGCACTCCAATAAGTTACAGGCGGGTTTCATGAATGTCCACGTATGTAAAAAATCAACATCCATTTCGCGTGCATTGCAAAAATCCCCTATCTTCCAAACTCTTTTTTTTATTCTTCCCTCCTCTCCCTCTCCTTACCTCCAATTGCGGGCACTGGCGACGGCAGGCGTGAGTTGGCGGCGCACGCGTGGCCCCGTCCGCCCTTCCTCGTGCTCGCCCCGCATGGAGGATCTGGCGGCAGGTCGAGCGGCGAGGGCCGGGCAGAGGAGCAGCCCTGCTAGAATCTGTGCTGCCAGATGCGAGGTTTGGGCACGCGTGTGAGGGCAGCCATCTCCCGCACGGATCCAAGCGGGCGTCCGAGCCCTTCCCCTGTGGATCTCCTGGGCGGCAAAGGGGGCCCCCTTCCTTTTCCCGTTTTTGGGCGGGGTCCAGCGACCAACGACCTAACCCGTCCAGGATGACAACGAAAACCTCGACGATGATGCCCAGGTGAGGCAGTGGCTACGGTCTAGCATTTCGATTAACCGCGCGAGCGCGGGGCAAGCGGATGTAGGGTTTAGGTAGGGAACTTAATAATTTGCCACTGGAGAGAGATGATTTCTTAACTATTTGCCACTTTTGCCTACGTGGCATGTCATCGTGGCGTGTCCGCATGGAAAGCAGCCTCAACCCCACCCGTAAGCCCTTCTCCTCTCCTTCTTCTCCACCTCCGGCCTTTCGTAGCCACGCCCTGCCGGCAAGGGGACGGCGGCGGCTACGCCCACGAGCTGCTCCGCGCATGCGACCGCAACCGCGATGGCCGCGTCGGCTACGACGACTTCTGCAGGTACATGGACGACAAGGAGCTGGAGCTCTACCGCATCTTCTGCTGCTTCATCCGTCCTCCTAAATCAATGCGATGCTAAATGTGCTTCATGTTTAGGTGTGAGACCTTTAATCATGATAGAGTTGCTCGAGCAAATGTGGCACGCGGTATTGACAAATTGACATGCAGTAAGCCTAGGCTTTGTGATTTTCCGATGTAATTTAGTTGTGCAACTTTGCTTTCTAGTTCACCTTCGCATGTTGCTAGCACTAGAAGCTACATTGGGTCCCATGAAAGTCGAAGCGTATGCAATGCATGCTTCATGAAATGGCTGATAAGTTGCATATTATTAGTAGATACCTTCTCCCGGAGATGGCGGACGTGGCTGCGACGGCCGGAGGTGGAGAAGAAGGAGAGGAGAAGGGCTTACGGGTGGGGTTGAGGCTGCTTTCCATGCGGACACGCCACGATGACATGCCACGTAGGCAAAAGTGGCAAATAGTTAAGAAATCATCTCTTTCCAGTGACAAATTATTAAGCGCAAACCTAAAAGGGGTATTTAGATAAGTGGCAAATCTAAAAGTGGCAAATAGTTAAATTCCCCAAAACCTAAAGCCGCTTTCTAACAGTCGCAAACTCGCATTAGCGCTTCGAAATCCCAGGCATGTTCCCCACAGCCGGCGGCCGCCGGCTCCTCGTCCTCATCCGCCGCGCCTCCGCCGCCGCCGCGGCCGGCGCAAACCCTAACCACCACCACCACCACGCCACGCTTTTCACCCATCGCTACTCTTCGTCCCCCCTAGCAAGAACCCCTGAGGCGGAATCCTCCGCCGCGGCCTCCTACCTCGTCGCCTCCGTCGGCCTCTCCCCGGCCGCCGCCGCCAGGATCTCCCGCAAGGCACGCTTCCGTTCCAACGCCGACGCCGAAGCCGTCGTCTCCCTCCTCCGCGGCCACGGCTTCTCCGACGCCAACATCGCGCAGGTGCTCCCCAAAATCCCGGGCCTCCTCATCCTCAACCCGGACAAGATCCTCCGGCCAAAGCTCGAGTACTTCGCCTCCCTCGGGGTGGTCCCCTCGGCACTGTCCCGCGCACCCCTCCTCGCGCGCAGCCTGGAGAAGCACCTCGTCCCGTGCGTCGAGTTCATCCGCGGCGTCGTCGGCACCGACGCCAACCTCTGCGCGGCCATCTCCCGGAACCCCTGGGCACTCTGGTGCGACATTAACAGCAGCATGCGCCCTGCCGTGGAATCCCTTCGCCGCCACGGCCTCTCTGAGGCGGACATCTCCAGGCTCGTCGTCATCAATCTCAGCGCTCTCACGATGTCACCCGACCGCATTGACGGGATCTTTGGGGACCTGGAGGCGCTCGAGGTGCCCATCTCGCATTCGCGCTTCGTGTACGGCTTCTGGGCACTGTCCAGACTCAAGAGGGGGGCATGGGAGGAACGGATGTCCGTGTTCATGAGATTTGGGGTTTCCAGGAGCGAGTTGCTCAAGGCGTTCAGGGAGCAGCCTGGTATACTAGTGTTCACAGCTAAAACCATCCAGCGGAAGCTCAGTTTCTACCAGGAAAAGCTGAAGGTTGCACCGGCAGATGTGATTGCGCATCCTCTTCTCTTGACGTTCAGCTTGGAGAAGAACATCATACCTAAATGTGCCGTGCTGAATGTGCTATTGAGGGAGGGGAAGATTAAGAGATATGGGAGAGAGATGGATTTGTTGAGACCCTTGCAGCGTAGCAATGCAAGTTTCTTTGAGAGATTTGTGAGGAAGTATGAGGAAGATGTGCCAGATGTTGTAAAAGCGTACGAGGGGAAGATTAAGTTCACGGGATTCATGGATTAGGATGTCAATGTTTGATTATGCTGAGGCCAAGGCGCCAGCTTTCTAGGGTGTATTCTCTGTAGCCTGTAGGTAAGGCTAAAATTGTCGTCAAATTAATGCATATTGCTTCCTCCTTTTTTTTGAACTAACTAACATCATATAAATGAAAATGGAGGTAGTACATTTTTACATTGTCTTGCCATGCAATCTTATCATATCCTATATGTTGGATTACTTTTGCTACCGTAGTACAAGTAACTAATAGCATCATGAGAATAACGAAGTTGTGACATGTTATTTAGCCTTTGTATTTTGTAGTTTTATGGTTTATATGCACTTAGAGACACAATTGCTCTTACCCTAATCTTCACTAAAGGGACAGTACATTTATCTTTTATGGATAACCAACTCATTCAACTGTCTGTGCTGAATAAGCTAATTTCCCTCCTCCTAATAATGGTGTGAGCAGAGTATTTTCACTGGCACTTGACAAATTCCACTTCTAAGTTATGCTGCTCAAACAGTATATATTGTTCTGTGAAATATTATGACACTGACAACTCCTTTTTAGAGTTAAGACCCTGTCTTGTTTGAAATTCCTTTTTTTTTTCATTTGTGAAGCATGTCCTCCCCATACAGAATTTGTTTCACCCAATGGAATTGACAAACTTTTCTTAAGAGTTAGACCTGTCATGTCTGAAATTCTTATTTATAAAATATCCTCCTCCTTAAAATTTCTTCGCCCTCTTGACTTTTGTAAGTCTTCAGAAAACATGAAATAACTGCAGGTCCATTGTCCTGCTATCTTATCCCCTTTTATCCTTGTTGGTAGGCTAGGACTCCATTAATTTATTTTATAGAAAAACAAGTTTTTTTTTAATCAAAGGAGCCCTTTGTAATGTTCTCATGAGGCATTAGAACTTATAAAGTTCTGTGGCGAACTTATTTGAAGTTTGTAAGTGTCCATAATGATGCTCAATGGAAGTTTTAGGTCCTGAAATGAGTATCCATTTGGTTAGAGTTGATGGCATACCATTGGTACTTGGTATATCAATAGTCTGAACTGTTACATGCCATCTGAGTATTCGAAGCTTTGTTGATCTCCAAACCACATGTAAGTTTAGCTTCAATATGGATCTTATACATATTGCTTTTCCGTTAACTTGGGAGGAAAGTTAGTCTTGTTTCTTCACGCTTGTAGTATTGCTGTAATGATTGTTGAAACTTATATTCCTAAAAGTAAGATAACTGTTAAAGTTTCTAGCCTCATTTTCAACGGTGGTTCTTAACTTTTTCTTATAAGCAGTGATACATGTTATGCGTGCGTTTTCACTGGATATTTGAGTGGCAAATGCATTATTCACTTATTCACACAGTAGTAATTCATGTTTTGAAATGTGCTTTTTTTTTTTTGGTTGCTGATGATTTGAAATGGGTCTTCACCAATTTCATTATTGGTGCCTTGTCATTTTTAAGGATTAATGCTGCAAGGTCAGTGGTTCCAAAAGGCAAGCGTCTACTGATGCTCCTTGCCGTAGTGACTGCTAAAGACGTAGTGACTGCTAAAGACAGTTATAAAATCAAACACTGGCTATAAATGTGGACAACCATTTGTCTAGATTCAATGGCCCGGAGACCCGCACGCAAAAATCGGTTTTGGTTGTCCTGGAATACTAGTACGTATTGTAAAATACTAGCCCTCCGTTTTATATTACAAGTCGTTTGACTTTTTTCTTAATCAAAATTCTTTTAAGTTTGATCAAGTTTATAAAAAATATAATAACATTTTCAATACAAAACAAACATTGTATCAAAATATATTCAATGTTAAATTTAATAAAACTAATTTCGTGTTGTAAATATTGCTAGCTTTTTCCATACACTTGGTCAAACATAATAACTTTGATTAAGAAAAAATTCAAACGACTGGAGGGAGTGAAACTTTGGCAAAAACTTACTCTTTCATTCAGAGATTGGTATTTTCAGACATAAGGCCTTATTTTGTGTTAAACACCGGGGGACCCCAAATTTGTAGGTATGGCCATGCATACTAGGGAACGGGGCAAATGCCAGCATTGCTACATGCTAGCCGAGGCGAAAATTATTACAGGTCGTCTGCCGAGACGGGAGGTATGAACTGAACCCCAGCCGCGATGCCTCCAGGTCAAACTCCAGCAGGTTGTCCTCCATCATGTGCCCGCCGATCACCACCGACGTCTGCGGCTCCGTGCCGGCGTCCACCACGCCGAGGCAGAGCGCGCCTCCCTTGGTGGCCACCATCGAGTTCGCCCCAAACACAACCCACGACGCGGCCGTGCTCTCCAGCACCAGCTCGACGGTCGGCACGGCCGGCCCCACGCGCGTGCTCCCCACCTTCCTCCCGTCGTAGCACAGCTTGAACGGCTCCACTGCCGGTGCTCGCGGGATCGCGGCCATCTCCTTCGCGAACGCGTCGGTCACCGCCTGGTGGATGGACCTCTCCAGCACGGTGTAGGGGGACACCGTGCTTAGCTTGGCGCCGCCCACTCCCTTCTTGTCGATGGCCAGCAGCGTCGCGTTTACCGGCACGGTGTGGCCGTTAACCTTGATGCCCGTCAAGCCGATGAAGTAATCGGTTGACTTTTCTCTCCAGACGCGGCCTTTCAGTTGGATGGTCGTCTCGCCGATGAAGTACTTGGTCGTCTTGTCCTTCCTGCCGTACGGTGCCGTGCTCACCGGGTTGATGAGCAGCGGCGTGTAGATGAGAGACTTGGAGAGGTCCACCCCTGGCTGGAACGTGTAGGGCGCGTCGCCGAAGACGACGACGCCGGCCGCGGAGGCCGGCGGGAGGCAGAGCGCGAACTTGCGGGAGAAGCCGAAGGTGTCGGCGAGCTGCGTCGGGAGCGCGAAGCGGGCGCGGCTGAGGGACACCATGCCGGTGGCGCCGTCGGCGAGTCCTTGGGTCAAGAACGTGTGGCCGCATGTGAACAAGAACGCCGGCGCGGTGGCGAGCGGCCCCGGCGCGGGGCGGAAGGTGGTGGGCAGCGACAGCACGTCGGTGATGATGTTGCCGGCGGTGCTGACGCTCGTGGCGGTGTTCTTGGGGAACTCGCTGCAGGTGTCGTTGAGGCAGCCTGCGGATGGCGCGTCGAGGCAGGTGATGGCGCAGCCGGCGTTCTTCAGGAGGCGGCAGGGCTTGGCACCGCACCGCACGCCGGCGTACGACGAGGACACGTACCCGGCGTCGCAGTCCACCCAGACAGAGGCGGATCTAGAAAAATATAGTAGTGGGGGCTGAATAAACTACATCAGCATAAATTGAACCTCCAGTCCTTATATCCTATGAATCTATGGAAAAAAAATTAGTGGGGGCTTAGGGGGGTCTCCACTGTCCCGGGGGCGGTAGTGGGGTCTCAAGACCCCTCCGCCCCCATTGTGGATCCGCCCCTGCACCCAGAGCATGGTGCCCGCGAGGTCCAGCACGGCCTTCACGGGCACCTGCGGCGTCCGCTGCCGGAACATCGTCACGTACTGCTGCGTCGCGTCGTCCTTGCTCACCGGCAGCACCACGGAGCTCGGCCCGCCGCCTGCCACCGCGCGGCACGGCGAGACCGAGACGAACAGCAGGAGGAGAGCGCCGGAAGCCACAGCAAGAGGAGGCAAGCGTGCCATGCTGACAAGAGTCAGAAAACGAAGGACTCGATGGGGATGGAGATGTGAACTTGTGAAGTAATGATGCGGCAATCAACGACATTTATAGGCGCAACACGAGCGATTTGGGTCTCCCCGTCTCAAGTCTCAACCTCTTATTACGAGTTACGATACCGCGGCGAGGGTTGGGCAGTACGTAGTGGCGCGCAACCTGCCCACCGCGGGGCGAGACAACGAAGTGGACAGGGAACTCTGCTGTTCTGGTACTAGCTAGCTGTATTTGACGGTCTGGAGATGTGCGATCTTTGGACGCGTCCATGGCGGGCCACGCATGCATGCACGCACGCCTAGATCATCTGTACTACATGTACGGAGTACATTTTCTTATGGCCTGTTTAGATTAATTTGGTCTGATAATTTTTTTTAAAAAAGTCTTGGTGGTAAAAGATTTGGCATTGAAGTTTTGCTAGTCGGTGTTTACATGCATGGTAAAGTTTTGCCATTTTACTATTAAAGGCAGAGAGAGCACGGCTCCAACACACTTTTTACCAAAATTTGCTACTCTAGACTTCCAAATGACAAATGCCAAATTGCAAACTTTTGCTACTAGTGTTTAGATCTATTTTAGCAAAAAGTGCTCTAAAACAGCAGAACTTTTGCCATTTTGGAGGAAATAAGGGTCCCTTTTAATCGCAGGATCGAGAAAACGTAGGAATAGGAAAAACATAGGATTTTGATAGGAATATATGGGCCCCTCTGATTCAAAGGAAATTCACATGAATTTTAGAGGATTTTATTCTTATAGGAATTTTTCCTATATGGCCCTTTGAATCAAAGAAATGGATTCTATGGAATCCTATGAAATTCCTATGGAATGCCTCTTCCCATGCAAGTTTTTTAGGAAATTAGGGCCCCTTTGATTTGTAGGAAAAATATAGAAATTTTGGAGGATTTCAATCCGATGGAAAAAAATCCTATGAAGGTATTTGAAACAAAGGATTGAATCATATCCAACTCTTTAAAATTCCTATGGAATGGGTAATCCTATGTACATTTTGGAGGAAAGTTAGCAAGAGGTCTAACCTCTTGGAAAATTTCCTCTGAGTCTATCTCTCTCATCTTCAGAATCATGTGTTTTTCCTATTCCTTTGTTTTTTCGTTCCTACGATTCAAAGGTAGAACCTCATGGAAAGAATCATTTGAGTCTTTATCTCTCCTCAAATTTCTGTGATTTTCCTGCGGCCCAATCAAACATTCATTCCTATATTTTTTCTGTATTTTGCAATCCTCTATTTTACACTAGCATTCCTGTCAGAATCCTATGTTTTTTCTATTCTTCTATTTTTTTTCATTCCTATTATTCAAATGGGCCCTAAGTGTAAAACAGATGATTGCAAAATGCAGGAAAAAACACAGGAATAACCATTTGATTGAACCGTAATAAAAACACATGAATTGGATGAGAGAGACTCAAAGGAAAGTTACCAAGAGGTTGAACCTCTTGCTAAATTTCCTCCATAATTTCTATAGGATTGTCAATTTCATAGGAATTTCAAAGCATTGGATAGAATTCAATCATCTGTTTCAAAGGGCTTCATACAAAATTTTCCTATAGGATTAAAATCCTCCAAAATTTCTATGTTTTTTCTCCAAATCAAAGGGGCCCTAAACAGGGCCTTAATGTGGTTAGGATCAAAGTCCAGACCTAATACCTCTTTGTTGGGCCAGTTTAACCAATGTTAGTTAGGAAAAATGGATTTTAATATCCCCTCGAGATATATTACTTAAATAGTACCCCCTCTATCCTAAAATATAAGTATTTTTTTGACCCTGATACGGTCTCCGAGATGCTACTTTGACAAACAATATCTATAAAAGTAAGATGTTTTAAATAAAAATAGTTGCATATTATGTTAGTTTGTTTAATGATAAATCTAGTAACATCAATTTTACATGATTGTATTTTTTATTTCTTTGCTATTAATAGTTAAAGTTAAAAATATTTGACTTGTTACTATGCTAAAAATGCTTATTTTTTAGATGGAAGGAGTAATAAAAAAATTTGAAAAGAAAAAAGACGAGATAGATTAATATGTGATATATAACTCCAGAAACATGCAAATTTATATTTGATAGCCGCAAGTTGTAACAAAAGTAATAGATTTAACTGTAACTTGTACACATATGCTCAAAGTCATATTTATTTTCTTTTCAACTTGTAGAAGTTAATATTAAACTTGAATTTTGTGAAGTGATATACTAATCTATCTTATTATTTTATTGTTCTTTTTAAGAAAATCATAACTTTGGGACGATATGTAAAGAATGAAACGAGAGCTTTGCCTGTTACTTACCATCTCCACGGCTTCGTCATCGTTGATTTTGTCACGAACCGTGTACAAGGCTACAAAGTAGCCGTAGCAGGATTTGCCATTTTTGGGTGTGTGAGATCTGACTAATCCAAAGCAAAGCATGCATTACTGTGATCTGTCCTCCAGGGCTTGCTTCCTGCCATGATAGCTAGGGCACCATTTGTCGCCGTCTCCAACCTAAAACCCTCGCTGCTGAGTAGGAATAGCTATTTTTTGAATTGGGAATTACCTCACCCATAGGAATTTTACCAGTGGGCGTGAATTAGAGAGGGACTACGTGAGGAACAAGAAAGTCAAGCTTACTATTGGAGAGGCTTTTGTGCGTGACAGCGTGAGAGTAGCTCCAATGTTAGGCTAAAATTGAACCGTGCGCACAAAAGGATCGGACCGAGCAAACTGAGAGTCGACTTGTGTGTTAGAGCAAGTTTAATAGAATAGTTAACAACTAACTCCAAATCATTTATAGTTAATATTATAATAGCCAATTAATACAATAGTTGCTTACTATACTATTAATATCTGATCTCACCTGTCATACACATATTACATCTTGGAGTCCATGCTGCAACTGACTACAGATCTGTAGCCCGCTGCTTTTCTCTCTCTTCCTTTTATCTCTTTAAAATATGTTTATAGCTGGTTTATAGCCTGCTATTGTACCTGCTCTTAGAGCAAGGCTAATAATACAACCGACCTATTGGCTATAAGGTTCTTTGCAGCCTTCTCTCAGCCTACCCGTATAAATAGTTAGCTCTTTACAATTAATAAATGGTCCACTTGTCTCTCTCACAGAGTTTTTTGGTTCTTGTGTCCAAGCCGGCTGTAAGTTTACAGCACGCTTCTCCTCTCTCCTCTCTTCTTTCCTTCACCTCATTATTTAGCTGGCTCTCTTAGTGAAAAAAGCGACTTCCAATGAGCAAAAACATTTCCTATCATAGGGTCACACGAGTGGGTAGGGCGGACGCAGGTGAGATTGAGATTTTCTTTACGTAGATCCCACGAATCAATTTTCACAGCGATCGAAAAGATATTTTGTTCAATTCGCTTGCATGGACTGCACTAGTCAAACCAACAGTAGAGCACTACTACAAAACATATAGTGACGGAAGTGATAAAACCGACACATATAGTGCCTTTCCTACCCACACGCCCATCAGCCCGCCAAAATACTAAGAACCGGCATCTTTATCTCCTAATAGGTGCTAGTTTTTTTAAAAAAACCGGCACCTTTTACCCCTGTCAGAAATAGATGCCGGTTTTAATTTAAATCTAACATCTTTTAGTTGGCGCTAGGCCCACCCAAGAACCATCATCTTTGTGGCAAAAGGAATAAGTGTCAGCTTTTTTAAAAAAATCAACACTTATAATATATTATAGGTGCCAGTTTTTAAACAACCGACCCCCCGTAAAACCGAGCCGCACGGGGAAGGGAGGCGTCCGTTCTTATCCATCCATCCTTCTCTTACCCACCTCTCTCTCTCTCTTCTTCCTTCTCTTTCTTCTCCTCTTCTCTCCTCCATCTTTGTCTCAGCACGGCCCTCTATCCCTCGATGCTCTCTCATGCCGGCCCACGCCCATCGAGCCGCGCGGCGGCGGCGTCCTAGCCAGGTGGAGATGGCCACGGCGGCCTCCCCTCACCAGATCCGCCGGGGAGGAGGAGGCGTCGGCCCACACCGAGGTGCCGCAGCGGGAGTGTCAACATGCGCACCTCCGCCAGATCACCCGGGAGCTGACGGCCCGACAGGAGGGGGGATGGGGACGGCAGAGGCAGGTGGTGGTGGGAGGGAAGGAGGCGGGGGCAGAGGCAGGCGGTTGCGAGAGTGGAGGAGACGGCGGCGGCAGAAGAATCGGATTTATGTTCTTGTTTCTCATGTGTTCTTGTTCATGCAAAAGAATCGAGTTGAAGGAATTGAGATTGTGTTATTGTTCTTGTTCATGTGAATCGGGTGTGTTCTTGATTGGTCGGGGTGAAAGGGAGCTACTCGGCTCGATGCATCAGCCGAGTCGGCTTTTTTTTATTCGTAAAACCTTAAAAGGTGTCTGTTCTAAAACGTAAAAACTGACATAGATGCCAGTTCTAGATCCAGCATCTAAGGTGGGTTTCCAACCAGCACCAAAGTGCTTTAATTTCTGTAGTAGTGGAGGGGCCCTGATAGGAGTAGCATTGATCCCGGTGGAGTGTGCAGTGTTACGAAGACATGCTACTGCTATAGTGTGAGACGTGTGAGGTACAACATCCAAGTCAACATGAAAAAATGAGTAAATTTCGTAACACCGTATAAACTTTGCTAAACTAGTATTCGATGTTTTCTACAGGAGAAACACAAATTTTACACTCAAGTTATTGCATAACTATAGTTTTAGAGCTCCACCTTCACATGAACCGCTACAAGACAAGTGAGTTATACATGTCAAACATGTAGTTTTTCTCGTCAAAACCTATCATTTTCTTCAGACCAGCGAGAGTGCGAGACTCTATTCGTCGGCGACATGGCGTTGCACGTACTGGTGGAGTCTAAACTTCTAGTTTTATGAACGACGACTTAGCTTAAATTTCATAGTTCTATGAGATATAAAATCATGAATTTGTAGTAGTGTGATAATTTAGATAAAACATATGTGCTCCCTCCGAAAAAAAATTCTATGACCGAATCTGAATAAGCATCCATCCATTCATTCTTGAAAATTAGTTTTTTCAAAGACAGATGGTGTACTTGGTAAAAATTAAAGATGTCAAGTGTGAAATGGATTCTAATCTCTCAAAGGGATGCCTCATCGTTTTTGCATGTCATTTAAATAATTATAAAGAATTAAAAAATAGCAAGATAGAATAATATGCAATATATTACTTCAGAAACATGTAAGTTTAAGTTCAATTTTGATCTCCATAGGTTATAACAAATTTAACTCTAAATAGTATGCGTGTGCTTATAGTTTTTTTTTTAACTTGTAGAAGTCAAATTTAAACGTGCATGTTTGTAAAATAGTATATCACATATTAATTTGGGTATTAATTTATCTTATCGTTTTTTAGGATATATATAATTTTTAGACAGACAAGAAACAAGAAACTGATAACATCCGCCGAGAGATTAAAAGAATTCAGTATGTAAGATTTCGCCAAATTTACTGATGTTTTTTCATTACAACAGAGATTGCAAAAGGCTAGCACCGAGATACTTCGCACTATCACACACAGAAATGCAGAATTTATACAAAGTGAGCATAGCTCAACTGATCAGGTTTCTTGTGGTGGAACCTGTCCACCGGGTTCAAATCTCAAATTTAACATGGGATTGTGTTTGTATCATTTATTTAAAAAGAAAACAAATGAGCTACCCTGGCAACTGCCGGCATTGCTATATACTACTAGTACAAGCTAGCTAGCCAAGGTGAAAGCTGTTGCAGGTCGTCTGCAGCAACGGGAGGTAGGAGGTGAAACCCAGCCGTGACCCCTCCAGGTCGAACTCCAGCAGGTTGTCCTCCATCATGTGTCCGCCGATCACCACCGACGTCTCCGGGGCTACGCCTCCATCCACAACGCCGAAGCAGAGCGCGCCGTCCTTGGTGGCCACCATAGAGTTCGCCCCGAACACCACCCACGACACGGCTTTGCTCTGCAGCACCAGCTCGACGGTCGGCACGGCCGGCCCCGCGCGGGTGCTCCCCACCATGGTCCCGTCGTAGCAAAGCTTGAACGGCGCCACGGCCGGCACACGGGGAATCATCGCCGTCTCGGCGGCGAACGCGTCGGTGACCGCCTTGTGGATGGAGGTCTCCAGCACGGTGTAAGGGGACAACATGCTCAGCTTGGTGCCGCCCACTCCGCTCTTGGCGATGGCCAGCAGCGTCGCGTTCAGGGGCACGGCGCGGCCGTTCACCTTGATGCCCGTCACACCGATGAAGTACTCGGTCGACTTATCCCCTGCCGTCGTGGACACCCCCGTTGTGGTCACCGGATTGACGAGTAGCGGGGTGTAGATTAGTGACTTGGAGAGGTCCATGACGGGCTGGAACTCGTAGGGCGCGTCGCCGAAAACGACGACGCCAGATGACTCAGCCGGCGCGAGGCAGAGCGCGAACTTGCGGGAGAAGCGGAAGATGGAGGCGAGTTGCGTGGGGAGCGCGAAGCGGGCGCGGCTAAGGGACATCATGCCCGTGGCCGCGGCGCCCAGGCCTTTGGTCAGGGACGTTGCACCGCAGGTGAACAGAAACCCCGGCGCGGTGGCGCGCGGACCCGGCATGGGGCGGTAGGTGGTGTACAGCGACAGCTTGTCTGTGATGATGTTGCCGCTGGTGCTGACGCGCGTGATAGTGTTCTCCGGGAATCCGGTGCAGGTGTCGTTGAGGCAGCCCGGGGACGCCGCACCGGAGCAGCCGGTGGCACAGGCGGCGCTCTTCGCGAGGCGGCAAGGCTTGGACCCGCACGGCACGCGCGCATACGACGACGACTCGTACCCGGACTCGCAGTCCACCCAGAGCATGGCGCCCGCGAGGTCAACCACGGCCTTCACGGGCACACTCGGCGTCCGCTGCCAGAACATCGTCACGTACTGCTGCGTTGCGCCGTCCTTGTCCACCGGCAGCAGCACGGCGCTCGGGCTACTGCCTGAAGCCGCGCGGCACGGCGAGAGCGGGACGAAGAGCAGTAGCACTAGCACTGGCGCGGTGGAAGCGAGAACGAGACGAGGAGGTAGGCATGCCATGCTGGGAAAACCAAGGATGTGCAGTGACGGTAGTGAAGGATCGAATGGTTTTTATGGAGCGCGCGCCCACGCGCGGCCTGGAGGGTACGTCGCCGCGCAGACGCAGGCGCAGGGGCGAGACCGCGCCAGGTCGCGAAGTGGACCTCCGGAATATAACTCTTCTACCACTTGCTAGTGCTGCTCCTGTATTTTAATTTTATTCTGAATTTTAATGAGGGAGTTAATAGCATTGCTTTATTTTTTTTATATTCATCACCCATCCTGCACGCGGTGATTAAGGTAGCATGGTACCAGCCCTCTTTGATCATGCGATGGTGTGGCGAGCTGCCGAGCTGAGGAGCTCATCCATGTGTTGGCTGGTGCACGAACATATTTGTTGTTTTGCCTTTTGCCTTTACCTGTGTGCAAACTGGTTTGCCTTAACCTACTCCAATCTCTACACCTATGTCCGTACTGTTTTAGACAGTTGCTATACTATATCCATCTCTAACCTACTCTAACTCCTCATCGGTTTTTAGCAGTAGCTTCTCTATACGACTCTGATCCAACATAGATACATTAAATCTTATCCATTAAAATATAGACTTACTATGATCCAATGGATAATATTTTTTTTGTTTTTTCTTCGATTAATGTGGAAATTTCTAGCCTCCATAGCGAATGTGGTGCCTCCTTTCAAGGCTGTCTTAATAATATAATAGATGTAAGTGTAAAACAGAGGATTGCAAAAATACAGGAAAAACACGGGAATAACCGTTTGATTGAACCATAGTAAAAACGCAGGAATTGGATGAGAGAGATAGATTCAAAGGAAAGTTACCAAGAGGCTGAATTTCCTCCAAAATTTCTATAGGATTGTCAATTTCATATGAATTTCAAAGGGCTTCATAGAAAAATTTTCAATAGAATTAAAATCCTCCAAACATGGCCTTAACGTGGTTTAGGATCATAGTCCAGATCTACTACCTCTTTGTTGTGCCAGTTTAACCAATGTTAGTTAGGAAAAATAGATTTTAATATCCCCTCGAGATATATTACTTAAATAGTACCCTACGTCCCAAAATATAAGTATTTTTGACCCTGATACGGTCTCTGAGATACTACTTTGATAAACAATACCTATAAAAGTAAGATATTTTAAATAAAAGTAGTTGTATATTATGATAGTTTGTTTAATGATAAATTTAGTAACATCAATTTTACATGATTGATTTTTTATTTCTTTGCTATTAATAGTCAAAGTTTAAAATGTTTGACTTGTCACTATACTAAAAATGCTTATATTTTGGGATGGAGGGAGTAATAAAAAATTTTGAAAAGAAAAAAGACAATATATATTAATATGTGATATATAACTCCAGAAACATGCAAATTTATATTTGATATCCGCAAGTTGTAATAAAAATAATAGATTTAACTGTAACTTGTACACATATGCTCAAAGTCATATTTATTTTCTTTTTAACTTGTAGAAACTAATATTAAACTTGAATTTTGTGAAGTGGTATATTATATACTAATCTATCTTATTATCTTATTGTTCTCTTTAAGAAAATCATAACTTTGGGGCGATATGTAAAGAATGAAACGAGAGCTTAATTTGCCTGTTAGTTACCATCTCCACGGCTTCGTCATCGTCGATTTTGTCACGAACCGTGTACAAGGCTACAAAGTATACAGCCGTAGCAGGATTTGCCATTTTTGTGTGTGTGAGATCTGACTCATCCAAAGCAAAGCATGCATTACTGTGATCTGTCCTCCAGGGCTTGCTTCCTGCCATGATAGCTAGGGCACCATTTGTCGCCGTCTCCAACCTAAAACCCTCGCTCTTCTGAGAGGAAGGATGCGATATTCCGATGGGGTGTGAACCATTGCAGCGGCGAGGAAGGATATTTATAGGGCGCACACTCGCGCGCGGTTTGGTATTTCGGCTCTCGCACCAATCACCATCCCAGAATACAACGGCGATGGATCATGGATGGCGGTGGTAGCCTGGTAGGGCAGACTGTATAGTCGCGGGCCGAGCGAGAGTACGACTGTACGAGACGCCGAAGTGGAAACGGAACTCTGCTGTTATAGCAAGGAAAATGCTGGTAGTCTTTGACGGTCTGGGCATGTGCGAATTGCGACCTTTGTTCTCGACCAATGGCGGGCCACCATGCAGGCAGGCAAACCATCTGCACAGCCTTTTGCAAGGGTGGCCATTGTTGTATGGGTGATGAGATGATGGTATCCAACTCATCCAACTAATCTAAACTGGATCAGTGCTGATCAGCTGGAGCGAGGGGAGCTGAAATGGGAGAAGACTGCACAAGCAGCGACGGTTGATTACATTTGCTGACAAAGTAAGGTCAAGTGCTTGAGATTACCTATACATTTGACGATAATTTTCTCCTAAAAGTTTGATAAATATAATTATAGTACAATTATAATGTAATTACACTGTAACTTACATACAACTTGCATGTAACTTTCAAAAATCTCTCCGTAACATGCTATTTCTGTCAAACGGAGGTCGTGGAATGAACCCTCACACATATGTGCACACGGTGACTTTTTTTTCTTCATTTGCATAGATCTAACGGTTTAAAATTATGTGAAAGTTGCATGCTTACATTATAGTTGTATGCAAGTTATACTGTAATTATATATATCAAATTTTTAGAAGAAAATTTATCGATAAATATATAGCAAAATTAAATTACATTACGATTGTACTGTAATTACATCCGTCAATATTTTAGAAGAAAAATTATCGATAAATATATAGCAAAATTGATTCCAAATTGTTGTTTCAGTCAAACGCCACCTCTCACTATCAAGGATATGATAAAGAACAAGTAGATCCAAGTCAAATGCCTACGCTGGTTGACTAGTTGTAATGGATGAACAATTTATTCCAACAACTTCACACGATTGCACAAAGAAATGCAAAGCATTATTTGCCATTGGGGAGGCAAAGTAAACTTATTTTAAGAGAGACCTATACATAGTGCAAGTAATGAGAAAAAATCGAAGGCAAATATAATTTGCCATGGGGGAGGCAAAGTAAACTTATTTTAAGAGAGATCTATACATAGTGCAAGTAATAATAGGTGTAAAATTGAGATATATATAGTGCAAGTAATAATAATAATAGGTGTAAAATCGAGAGGTAGGAGGGACTGGAACCCGGGTGGGCGAAGTGAAAACTTTCTTCCTTAACCAAGTAGGCAGACTAGAGAGGCAATTACATGGAATATACATATACCGTATCAGACACGGTTTTGGAGTAGATTAAAAAAGAGTAAAGTGCACGAGCGGTCCTTAAACTTGTAGCGGTGTGTTATCTAGGTCCTTAAACTCTCAAAATGCATATCCAAGTCCTAGAACTTGTCATAGTGTGTCATCTAGGTCCCAAATCGCCACAGCCTCTTCAGGATCCTACGTGGCGCTGATGTGGCATGTCACAGGGACATGACGTGGCATATTTTTGACTGACAAATGGGATCCATTTAAAATTTTTCTTTTTTCTTTTTTTCTTCTCTTGTATTTTCCTTTCTTCTCCTTTCTCTGTGACCCGAGCAGAAGAAAAGAAAAAAAAAGAAGAATGAGAAGAAAACGGAAAAGAAAAAGAAAAGAAGAAAAAAAAAGAACACATCACGTCCATGTGGCAGGTCACATCAGATCCAAGACAGGATGTGTCAATTTGGGACCTAAATGATACACTTTGACAAGTTCTAGGATCTGGATATGCATTTTGAGAGTTTGGGGACCTAGATGACACACCACTATAAGTTTAAGGACCACCCATGCACTTTACTCATTAAAAAAAGCCCGATCCGGCTGTTAACCGGATTAAATCTGGATTTTAGCGAAGCGCGTGGTAATGACGGACGAAAAAAACACCCGGAAACCTTACGTATTTTTTAATTATTAGGTATAGATATAGATTTAAGACGCCATACAGTTTGATAGTAATATGGTACCTTTTCAGCATGTAAAATATTTATAAAGAGGAAAAATTTTAAAATGAATACGCTTAGTGTAAATTATTTGAAAAAGGAGCAGTACATTAATAGGCAAAAGAGTTAAAATATGATATTGGTTTGATGCCGAAATTGTATAAATACGAGAAATAAAAAGGTAGGTAATCAGAATTTTCTAATATATGTTTTTGTTATGGAGATTTGCTCTTTACTAGGAACTTGCGTTAATAAATTTTGGTGCATAGCAATATAAGGTTTAGGGTTCTTTTGAACCGCGGGCTTAAAGAAACATATGAATAGAGGAAAAAAAGGGGGCAATTGCTTATTTGACCCTGTTTCGTAAACTAAGTACCGATTTGACCCTACTTTTTCAAATCGAACATAACGTTTGACCCTAATTGTACATTGTTAAAGTTTCTTTAGAAAAAAGAAAAAAATAATTTGTTATTCAAATAGACCAAAATACCCTCACTTCTCTCTCTCATCTCTTTCTCTCATTCCTAGCCTGACTCACTCTCTCTAATCTCTCTCAGCGCGAGCATGAAGAAGCTCTGTGGCATGGAAGGATTTTTATAGCGCGCGGCGCGACGGGTTGGTCGCAGCCACGATACCGCGGCTTGCGACGGTGCGACTCGTGCGAGGCAGCGAGTGATGCGAAGTGGTGACGCGCAGCCGCGGGCGGGAGCCGGGAGACGCCGAAGTTGACCGGACTACGACTCTTCTACTATTATGACTATCCAGTATATACTCCTCTATTTTGGCAGCTTCCATTAATTTATGGTTTGGTCATGTGCGAATTGCGATCTTTCAACGAGTCGTTGGCGTGCTAAGCATGGATGCTGGGTGTTGCCATTTTTGTATGGATGGGACGAGATCCAAAGGCAAATGGTTTCTGTGCGCACGTGATCTTGTCCCAATCCCAGGCTTATCCTGCCATAAGCCTCTGACGCGGTGACGCGGAACCATTTGTCGCTAATCTTACCTAAAAACTCATGTTAGCGAAAAACTTAACACCTTTGCGTGGCCGACAACTAACAAGTCGTCTCCATGGAGAATATAATCGACGCGGGATTTTGTGGGCGGGCACAAGCTTGAGGCCATGGGATGGAAGGAAGTCTATTTTACATGGGGCTTTTGTTCGGAGGAGTAAAAAGTTGGCCGCTGATCCGGCACGCGGGGCGTGCATAAACATGTAAATTAAAATTTAACTTCTACATATTGAAACAAGAAAAAACAAAATTAACTATAATTATGCGTTAACTAGTTGTAATTTACTTTTTTTACTTGTAAAAGTTAAATTTTAACTTGCATGTTTGTATAATGATATATCGCATGTTAATATATCTTTATTTTTTTAAAAAAAATCACAATTATTTAAATGACATGCAAATAACAAGATAGTAACGTTTCTCGGGAGTTTAAAATCCACTCATGAGATAGAGATGATGGTATCCAACTCATCCAAGCGCTTAAACTGGACCACTGCTGATCAACTGTAGCGAGGAGAGCTGAAATGGGAGAAAGACCGCACAAGCAGCGACGGTTGATTGCATTTGGTGACAAAAGCAAGGTCAATTACTCAAGGGATGCACCTGGGTTCTGCAGGCATTGTAATGGATCCGGTTTGCCGATTTGGTAGTCGAAAATTGAAGATATGCTTGTCTTTCAGTTGGATTAAGGTTGTGTTTAGTTTCACGCTAAAATTTAAAGTTTGAAGAGAATTGGAACGATGTGATGGAAAAGTTGGAAGTTTATGTGTGTAGAAAAATTCTATGTGACGGAAAAGTTAGAAGTTTAAAAAAAATTGGAATCTAAACAGTGCCTAATTGGCTAGGGCCAAATTTTCTCTCCCCTAGCCTATTCCAAATTGCTGTTTCAGTCAAACGCCAGCTCTCACTATCATCAATGATATGGTAAAGAACAAGTAGATCCAAGTCAAATGCCTAAGCTGGTTGACTAGTTGTAATGGATGAACAATTTATTCCAACAACTTCACACGATTGCACAAAGAAATGCAAAGCACTTTTTTTTCAGATAGTAAGCTAAGCTGCAGTGGCGACTGCCTGCGTTGCACATCTAGCCGAGGCGAAAGTTGTTGCAGGTCGTTTGCCGGAACAGGAGGGAGGAGCTGAACCCCAGCCGCGATCCCACCAGGTCAAACTCCAGCAGGTTGTCCTCCATCATGTGACCGCCGATCACCACCGACGTTTCCGGCGCCGCGCCGCCGTCCACCACGCCGAGGCAGAGCGCGCCGCCCTTGGTGGCCACCATCGAGTTCGCCCCGAACACCACCCACGACGTGGCCTCGCTCTGGAACACCAGCTCGACCGTCGGCACGGCCGGCCCCACGCGCGTGCTCGCCACCTTGCTCCCGTCGTAGCACAGCTTGAACGGCGCAACGGCCGGCACTCGCGGGATCATGGACGTCTCGGCCGCGAACGCGTCGGTGACCGCCTTGTGGATGGAGGTCTCCAGCACGGTGTAGGGGGTCACCGTGCTCAGCTTGGTGCCGCCCACTCCCTTCTTGTTGATGGCAAGCAGCGTCGTGTTCAGCGGAACGGCGCGGCCGTTCACCTTGATGCGCGTCAAGCCGACGAAGTATTCGGTTGATTTGTCTCCCTTGGTGGACACGCCCGCCGTGCTCACCGGGTTGACGAGGAGTGGTGTGTAGATCAGCGACTTGGAGAGGTCAACACCAGGCTGGAACACGTAGGGCGCGTCGCCGAAGATGACGACGCCGGCCGCGGCGGCCGGCGGGAGGCAGAGCGCGAACTTGCGGGAGAAGCGGAAGGTGGCGGCGAGCTGCGTTGGGAAAGCGAAGCGGGCGCGGCTGAGAGACACCATGCCGGTGGCGCCGGCGGCGAGGCCTTCGGTCAGGAACGTGGCGCCGCATGTGAACAGGAACGCCGGCGCGGTGGCGAGCGGCCCCGGGGCCGGGCGGAAGGTGGTGGGCAGGGACAGCACGTCGGTGATTGACATGTTGCCGCTTGGTGCTGACGTCGTGACCGTGTTCTCGGGAACCCGCCCGCAGGTGTCGTTGAGGCAGGGGCGACGGCGCGCCGTCGCAGCTGGTGGCGCACGCGTTGGTCTTGGCGAGGCGGCACTGCTTGGACCCGCACGGCACGCGCGCGTACGACGACGACACGTACCCGGCCTCGCAGTCCACCCACAGCGTGGCGCCGGCGGGGTCCAGCACGGCCTTCACGGGCGCCTGCGGCGTCCGCTGCCGGAACATCGTCACGTACTGCTGCGTCGCGTCGTCCTTGCTCCCGGCAGCAGCACGGCCGGGCCGCCCCTGACGCCGCGCGCACGGGCGAGACCGAGACGAAGAGGAGGAGCAGGAGAGCCGTGCAAGCGACAGCGAGAGGAGGCATGCGTGCCATGCTGGGAAGGCGAAGGATGTGACTGATCGATGGTGATGTGAAGAAGCTCTGTGGCAGGAAGGATTTTATAGCGCGCGGCGCGAGGGTTGGTCGCTGCCACGAATACCGCGGCCTTGCGACGGTGCGACTCGTGCGAGGCAGCGAGAGATGCGAAGTGGTGGCGGCAGCCGCGGGCGGGCGCGGGAGACGCCGAAGTTGACCGAACTACGACTCTTCTACTATTATGACTATCCAGTATATACTCCTCTATTTTGGCAGCTTCCATTAATTATGTTTGGTCATGTGCGAATTGCGATCTTTCAACCAGTCGTTTGGCGGCTAAAGCATGGATGCTGGGTGTTGCCATTTTTGTATGGATGGGATGAGATCCAAAGGCAAATGGTTTCTCTGTGCGCACGTGATCTTTCCCAATCCCGGGCTTATCCTGCCATAAGCCTCTGACGCGGTGGAGCGGAACCCATTTGTCGCTAGGGCACCCACAATGGTTATTTTATAGGCTACCTACAAGAGATCTATGTCAGCAATATTTTTCCTGAACTTGGAAAAGATTAATGCAGAGAAAGAAGCAAAGCTTCTACTAAACCTGGAGATAGTCTTATAGAGAAAACACGAGACAATGAATTCGAGAGCTATAGAGTCCGGCATGTAGACATCCATTGAAGTGGTTTACTATTAATCTAGTCTATTGCTGAGTGTACATGTTTTATAGATAGCACCTTACTTTATCATTGTGGGTGCTCTAATCTTAGGGCCTGTTCACTTTGATGCCATTTTCAACCTTACCGTTTTGGTAAAGTTGACAAAAAAAAAAATGACTACATTTAGTTTGTGCCAAATTTTTGGTACTATAATTAAAAAATCCTGTCAAATTTTTGGCACATGATAAGGTTTTTTTTTCGACGACAAAAGTGAACAATGTCCTTGACTAAACTCATGTTAGCGAAAAACTTAACACCTTTGCGTGGCCGACAACTAACAAGTCGTCTCCATGGAGAATATAATCGACGCGGGATTTTGTGGGCGGGCACAAGCTTGAGGCCATGGGATGGTAGGAAGTCTATTTTACATGGGGCTTTTGTTCGGAGGAGTAAAAAGTTGGCCGCTGATCCGGCACGCGGGGCGTGCGCCGGCAGCTTTTCTTCTGGTCGCGGGTGCACGCCGACTCGCCGGCGCGGCCATGGATCTGCAGGGAACGAACTGGACCACGCTGTACAGTGTCCACTGTCCACCGTGCGAGGCGATAACGACGGTTCATCTGCTGGCAAAGTTGGTCCAACTTGGGCGAGGTTGCAATGCAGGTGGAGGTGGGCTCTGCAGCCTGCAGTCCAACCATGCCATGGGATATGGGCCATGGTCCAGCCCAGTGTCGTGATGGACTAAAAGCTAGGATGGGCCGAACTATCTTGATTGGGCTCAATTGGCCAGGGCCATATTACAATGAATGAGAGCTCCATGTTTTACATTTACACTAGAAAAAAATGCCCGTGCGTTGCAACGGGTGATGGCTATTTTAATTATATTATTGTTATGCTAGAAAAATGCACATGCTTCGTTATGGGTAAATGAACAGTTAAATGCTATAAAGTCTAGAGTTAACATGTATATAGTAATGTTTCAAGATAGATAAATTATTCATTAGGCTAATGATAAATCACGCCGGATAAAAACACGCTCTCTCTCTCTCTCTCTCAACACTTGTGTGACAAACTGTGATATCATTGCACTGGGTAATGGTGAGGTGAATGAAATTTTGACCTCAATGATTTATCGAAGCACCTTCATAGTTATCACAAATGCATATTTGTGTTTGGATAATTAATCCGCTCTACGCGTGCAGGATGTGAATGATGTCCCTAACACATGGTCCCGAAGATTGTAGCATTGGAGAAACGGATGTCCGAGCAACGCACCTTTACGTATAAGTAAATAATGAATTTTTTGGGAGTTCATTAATTATTTTAAACTACATTTTTTATGACACTTCTATAATCTTTTTTCATAATTGATGATTGCTATAACATTGCATTGATTATAATCACAATGCAACAGTACAGTGCTATGCTCTAACCGACAAAACCTGAACAGTGCCGGTCGTACCATGCCGTTCCTTTTTCTTTTGTAGAAAACCTCTGAGCACATGATTAATTGAGTTTTATTATTAAAAAAATTAAGAAAAATTATCTAGTATTTTATATCAACTTGTATATAGAAAGTTTTAGAAACACGCTAACAAAAATCGAGATAGAAGGAACGGAGCCATGGTGTGAAGTTTCACGCCATGCACATATTCAATTTTCATGTTTTAAAAAAATACCGGTTGGTTCACGTGTTTATACCGATTTTTTATATAATATAATAATCTTTATTTTTCGAATTAAAAACTGGTGCACTATAAGATTTCATAATCACTAAAAGTCTGTTAAAGAAAGAGGTGCAGAACTTTTGATTTTTCAGCCATCGGATGTGCATGATCCGTGCTAGTGGTTGAGAGAAAAAAAATTCTAAGTTTTCAACTCACCTCTCTCTTTTTTTCGTGCGCACACATTTCAAACTACTAAACGGTGTGTGTTTTTTTTTAAAAAAATCTATATGGAAGTTGATTTTAAAAAAATCATATTAATTTATTTTTAAAAATGATTTAATCTTAAA
>CM020182.1:12189386-12233541 GCA_009805545.1 Oryza longistaminata | reverse complement strand
ATACTTAATTAATCATGTGCTAATGAGTTGCTCTGTTTTGCATGCGCGAGGGATTAGTTCCCATCCCCAAATGCCGAATACAGCCTTAGGGTAGGGCAATGTTGTCTTCAATCTGCATTGTGATGCCTAAGCATGTGCACTAACCACTTTTATCGGGTGCCCTTAGGTAAGATTAAATTGTAGCTAGCTCTCAATGGTGAGAATACAGAATTACAGACTCAAGTTGGGAGTCGAACCTTGAGTACCTCATTGGGGTTTCCTTGTTTTTCTAGAGTTGAATTCATGAATGCACTTCAACTAGCCAAGAACAACCAGGGGTTTCCCCTGCTGGCCTGCTGGCAGTTACCGCAAGGTAGCCACATTAGCCGAGCTTTACTACAGGGTACAATAGGGGTAACCGCTGGTAGGATTTGGGGAATTCTGTTTGAATTTAAATTTGAATAAAAAACCATACAATAATTCAAAATAAATTCCTACAAGTAGTACCTATTTTCTATTGCAATATGGTGAACAATATTTGTGAAAATGATGAAGTTTACTTCATTTTGGAGCTCCATTGGAGCAAAAAAAAATGAAAAAAAGCAATACCTACTTTGTTTAAATATAAAAAATATATATAGCAAATGTTATGCCAAAAAAATTATGCAATATTACATTATTTTTCTAGAGATAACCATGTTTTTTCATGAATTGTCCATAAGTTTTTCTTTAGAAAATTTACCACATTTTACATTTTTTCCGCAATTGTTTCTTTTCAGCTTCAACGCGCACTGCGTGGTAATTGTGTATTACCGCATGGAGTTTCAAATTTTGAATTCGAAGTTTGGAATATGAATTTATAGTGGTTGCCATGATTACTGTGCTACCACCAGTCACTAAATAGTCTGCTGGCAATAGGGTAAGCCCTAGGAACGTGTGTTCAATGGGCTATGTGTTTTCCATAGATCGGATACTAGACTACCCAACATAATGCACGTGCGCAAAGTAAATATACACACATGTATAGTGTGAACTGCTAAGCATGTAGACTGTAGAGTGGGTGTGTTTAATGTGCTGCACCTTTTGGTTGTTTTTTTCCCTTGCTATGGTTTGGTCAAAAATCATATGCCATTATACTCTCTTAATAGTAAGTACATATATGCCATTATATATGTACTTATAGGCAATCTCTAGATTCATATATTAAATTTGTTCATCATGCCATATTAGAGCGCCGTCTCCGTCTGAGTGGTAAAATTACGTCTTATGTGGAACAAATGCACAATAACATGGTCTTAATTTGTATTAAAAAAAATCATTGCAATGAACCGACGCCTATCTTATTCAAATTAGACTCCAATTTCTCATTCAATGAGTTTTCCCCATTCAATGAAAAGACAAGTATAAACGTGTTTGATGGATATAGAGAGACAAGATCTCGATGGCGCTTCCAAGCGTGTCATGCTTAATATTGGACAAAACTTGTTTTTCAGAATTCGAAGTTCATGGTTTTAGTTGTACAATATCGAAATTGTACGGTTGAACATAAAAAAAAAATACCTCAGTTACTCATTTCTAACATTTGGTCAAAACTACCATGAAATTTACTTACCATATCGTTATGTCGTCTTCTTCACCCCTCCTTTGCAACAACACTAACCAACTGTTGCAACAAAGTATGCTAGATGGAACAATGATAAGCGAGCTGGAGGGTGGTAGTACATCCAAACAAGGTTGATGGATGATGGTGAGTGAAGTGGAGGGTGGCGCATTTGGCGGGCTCGAGGGTGGTGCAGCATACTAGCTCGAGGACAACAATATCGGGGCAAGCTCGAGAGCGCCAACATATGGGCATTTAGGGTCTAGGTGAGCTAAAGGGTAGCTCAACTAGTAAGCTTGACGTCAATTGCTATTGGCAAACTCAATAGTAGCGGTGGCCGACGAGCTCAAGCATAGCTGCAAAGCGTGATCATTGGCATGGTAGGGAGGACGACATCAACGGCAAAGCACATTCGATGATAGCGAGGAGGATGATATTCAATCTTGGTGAGAGAGGATTGGAGGTAGGACAACCGCAGAAGTGCACGAAGGGCAACGATATGAATAGCTAGCATTTTGCACAACACCACCATTGTTCAACACAATACATGTTGTTTGGCTCGTACTGGTAACAATAACGATTACTAGAACACATGCTACAATTTGATTTGTATTGGCTACATGCTCACATGCTAACCATGAAAATTAGATAGACTCGGAGCCCCACGATAGACTTTGATGCTATAGAACTTTCTGAGCTGTTAAAGTGAACCATAGAATTTTGATGTTCGATATGAATGAACAAGCTTTGTATTAATGAGATTAAAAGAGCACATATGCACAAAATATCAATTGGCCATAATCATTGTAAGCACTATACAGTACTCCAGTATTTTTCATGGGAAAACAAGCGTCATCAGACTTCATCTTCTTCACGATCTTGTCCAGTACTCCGTATTATGGTTGTTAATCTCGACAAATACTTTAGCTTTACACGCCTTTATAAAATCGAAAAGAACGTGAATTGAAGATAAAAGAAAAGTTACTGGGATTCAGATCTCATGGCCGTCACGTTCCGCACCGTAACGAAACGTAAATAACGGCCGCCGAGGAAGAAGAGGACGGACGAGCAGCGAAGCAGCCGCGGCGGAAGAAGAAAAAAAAGGAGACCACCCGTCGCGCCGCGGCCGCCGGTCCGGCAAACGCGGCCGATCCGACTCCGCCGACCCGGTAAAACCCCACCCAAATCCCAACACCTGCAACTGCAAGTGCAACCCCCCTTCCTCGCAGATTCGCATCGAATCCCGATCTGAGCTCTCCCCCTACCCCCGCCGACGACCACCTCGCAGCTCTCCCGCCCCGATCTTGCGGGCGCCGGGCATGGCGCGGTTCGAGGTGGGCGGCAAGTCGGTGGAGGGCGTGGACCTGCTCCGGCGGCGGCACTGGGCGTCGCGCCTCGACTTCTGGCCCTTCCTCGCGCTCTACGCGCTCTGGCTGGTGGTCGTGGTCCCGGCGCTCGACTTCACCGACGCACTCGTCGTCCTCGGCGCGCTCTCCGCCTCCCACGTCCTCGCCTTCCTCTTCACCGCGTGGTCCGTCGACTTCCGGGCGTTCGTCGGGTACTCCAAGGCGAGACACCTCTCAACTCCCCAATCCCCCCCCAATCTAGCCACCGCTACATTTGGGCGCGCTTTAGTGTCTAGGGCTAAACAGCTCCCGCTTGGTGATGGTGCAGGTGAAGGATATCCGTGCGGCCAACTCGTGCAAGGTAACGCCCGCGAAGTTCTCGGGATCGAAGGAGATCGTGCCCCTGCATATACAGAAAACTGTGAGTATGGCGTCGTTTTACTGTGGAGTGTTGGTATTTTCCATTTTTTTTGGTCACTGAGTGTTGGTTTGGGTGGCTGCTCAGGTGGCCTCGTCATCGGCAGCAGGTGAGACGGAGGAGATCTACTTTGATTTCCGTAAGCAGAGGTTCATCTACTCCTCGCAGGAGGACAACTTTTTCAAGCTCCGGTACCCAACAAAGGAACCATTTGAGCATTATATCAAGGGCACTGGGTATGGAACAGAGGCTAAGATTAACACAGCTGTGGATAAGTGGGGGAGAAACATGTAAGCTGCAACTTAGCTCCCTACTATTTGTTTATGCCATTCAGTAATGAGTAAATTGATCGCTTGTATGGCTGTGAATGATATCATCTATAACAATATAATTCAACTTAACAAATACAATCTCCGCAAAAAAAAAAAAAAAAAAAAAAAAAAAACTCAAGCACTATTGTCGTTTTTTTTTTCAATGGATGATTGTCCTGGAAACTAGCTAATCACCCATGTTTTTTCCGTGGATAAAAATGAATCGCATAGGCCCTTATACGTTTCAAAGCAGTACATGTGATGTTTCATCAAATATGTCTTTCACATATTTTTGTTACAAGGAGTATCTGACTGTGTTGAAACAATCTTATTCTAAAGTTAACTCATACGCTACATATTTGAATTACATTTAAGTTTCCCTAATAAGAAGAAAAGAAGATGTAAAATATCTGTTCTGTAATATTGATTAAATTTAGGGTGTAATTCATAAAATGCAGTTTCGATATGGTGTGGGGGAGATTCACTACCACACCACCGTGCCTTCTTTTTAAAGGAGTATAGATTTTTGTGCAATTGAAGATTAACTTGTAGTCACGTCTTGAATGGAACTCCTAACTTCATGTAAAAGACATGCTTGAGGAGAAGAGGAACACAATAAAAGTAGACTCTTGCGTTTTGCAGCATATAGGGTGATGATGAAGTAGAGTCCAAAGAGCAGATGAAAGCATTTAGGGCATACTTAAATATGTTTACACTTGGGACTATCTAAAAAACTTTCACAAGTTTTTTGGGTCAAAAACTTTCAAATGTAACTGTAGTATAATTAGAGTGTAATTACATTGTAACTAACTATAGTTACAATATAACTCATATTTAACTGGTATGTTACTAGAAAAAAAACCATGTGAGATGAGTTGGCTAGCTACAGCACGTGCTCGTTCAACACATCACACTCCACCTTCCTACGTATGGCTGTGATTTTTTCCCAATGTTGCACAAATCTTGAGGCGAAACAATGGTTGGAAATTTGAGAGTTTTGATTGGAAAAAACTGTTGCATGTTCTGTAGCAAATCCTTACACTTTGCACTAGAAATTCAATTACTATCTCTTTATAAATTGCGCTATCTTAAGACCACTTTGATAGGCAATTTGTATCTTTTTTTATCTGATTATAAATACTAATTGGGATGTAAAGCAACAGCTGTCTGTGGTACTTTTTTTTTGGTGCAGTAAAATGCTGCAAAAAACACAGGCTAGGTGTATAAAATCTGTATATCTGCATTACTCAAATCAATAATGTGAAAAAAAAAGAGATTTGTATCAAAACTGAAACTTCCATCATATATACATATGTTTAGCTATTGTGGATTAGTGTCTGATGATCAAATTGTTTCCTTCTCTAGATTTGAGTATCCACAGCCTACATTCCAGAAATTAATGAAGGAACAATGCATGGAACCATTTTTTGTTTTCCAGGTTAGCCTATCTCATCATTGACTTGGTATTTTAATGGTTCATCTGCCTTTGCTAATTGTGATCCTTTTTTTACTCTTCAGGTTTTCTGTGTTGGTCTTTGGTGTCTAGATGAATATTGGTACTACAGTCTGTTTACACTTTTCATGCTCTTCCTGTTTGAGTCTACTATGGCAAAGAATAGACTGAAGACATTGACTGAGCTAAGGCGTGTGAAAGTTGATAATCAGATTGTTGCAACTTATCGCTGTGGAAAGTATGCCTGCTTCATTTGATTGATTGCTTATACTGTTTTTAGCATGTTATTCATCCTACTTATGTTTTTTTTTTATTATACAAATATTCAGATGGGTTAGAATACCTGGGACAGAACTACTACCTGGAGACATTGTGTCAATAGGCCGCTCAGTAAGTGGAGAAGACAGGTCTGTGCCAGCAGATATGTTATTGCTGGCTGGATCTGCAATAGTAAATGAAGCTATTCTCACAGGAGAATCTACTCCACAGTGGAAGGTCCCTCCTCTCCTTTACTCATTAATTCTAATATATTCTTTTTTGTGTGGTGAAACAACCAAGGGTTACAAGCAAACTTATTGATTCTGTTATTTTTTCTTCATTTGAATTTACCACCAAATTTGACTACCAGAATTAAAAAGATCTAAGAAATGTTAAATCCATAATAAATTCCCATGTCAAACATGCACATATACAATTGGAAAAACCCATTGTCTCAAAATCTGGAACAGATGTCTCCAGAGAATTTACTTACATCACAGGTGTAGGAACTAGGAATGATGAATTTGGCAATCAGATATTTGCATATACTTTAAGCGTGTGAGCTAGGTAGTTACTTTTTTGGCATGGAGGTTAGGTAATAAAACAATATCTGGTTAGTTTCCCAGCCCACCATTGGAGGAGACACTACGGCTTGTAGCATATTTACTTGAAAGGTTGGGGATTTGGGGGTTTCTCTACAATGATTGCATTGAGCTGGTATTTCTGCTGTTGTATTTCTCTAATTAAATGGTCCAATGGAACACCCCAGTTCTTCTTATCAGAAACAAATAGAATTAAAGAAAAATGCTTGAAAGACGCATTGAATTGTGTTAACCAACTGTGGCATCCAACTTTTGTTTTGTCCTGCTTTCAAATGTGCTATCCCTAGTATTTTTGTTCAAAATTTTCAGTTCTGGACTTCTGGTTCTGACTAATCTTCTATTCTTATAGGTCTCAGTTGCTGGTCGTGGTCCTGAGGAAACACTATCTGTAAAGCGAGATAAGAATCATATCCTATTTGGTGGCACTAAGATATTGCAACATACTCCAGATAAGGTACACACATCTATTATACCTACTGCTCCCTCTGTTCACTTTTAGGTAGTGTTTTGGCATGTTGATTTAGTCATTTTAGATTTTCTACGTAAAGTTTTCCCTTATAACCCCTATCAAAGCTTAGGAATCTCAAAGGTTTTCTGGTTGAGATAACTTCGGCTATGTCACAGCTCCATGTGGCAGTGCTGCTGGTTGTATCAACTGATGCCACTATGCTTTGCCTAATGGGTAGATGGGCTTGGAACTAATGAACGATATTAAACTAATGAAGGTTAAACTGGCTATCTAGCATTAAAGAGGTGCATCGTTCTGTGGAGTATGTTAGAATGTCAAGTTTTGCTGATTGGAGGGAGGAGATGTACTGGGAATCTTGCTGACATGTCTTACTTCTGTGCAGTCTATAAATCTCCGAGCACCTGATGGTGGTTGCATAGCTTTTGTATTGAGGACTGGATTTGAGACTAGCCAGGGAAAGTTGATGAGAACTATCTTATTTTCAACTGAGAGGGTAACTTTTTCATGCATTAGAGTTAATAATGCTGTTAAGATGTGCAAACATAACACTCTGATTCTAACAATATAACAGGTTACTGCAAACAGCAAGGAGAGTGGCCTGTTTATCCTATTTTTGCTATTCTTCGCAGTAATTGCATCCGGTTATGTGCTTGTCAAGGTAATGCCAGATGGAATTATCAAGAAAATCCATATGTTTAATTGTATGCTATATAGCACACTTCAATATTATTTGAACTTTGGTCTGTCCGTATGTAGGGACTGGAGGACCCAACAAGGAGTAGATATAAGCTTTTCTTAAGTTGTTCATTGATTCTTACTTCTGTGATACCCCCTGAATTGCCAATGGAGCTCTCCATAGCAGTCAATACATCTTTAATTGCATTAGCCCGCCGTGGTATTTTCTGCACAGAGCCATTCAGGATACCATTTGCTGGGAAGGTTAATAAAAAAAACTTTGTTGTGCTTATGTTTAATCCTTCTTGCAAAAGCTTTTAAAAGTTCTTTATTTTTTTTATCAGGTTGACATATGCTGTTATGATAAAACTGGGACATTGACATCGGATGACATGGTAAATGATTTACCCATGTGTTGTATTTTCAATTCAAGTGGAATTTTGTCAACCGAGGTGACATGCATTTCAGGAATTCCAAGGTGTTGTTAGTTTGGAAGATGATGAAGAATTAATAACAGATGCAAATAAATTGCCACTCCGCACACAAGAAGTATTGTCCAGTTGCCATGCATTAGTATTTGTAGATAACAAACTGGTATGTAATGGACTATATGTCAGAAATAACTAGCTATGTGAAGCATAGCCAAGGGAAGTTTAGATACCTTCTTTTGTTGATGGTATGTTTCATCTTATCAAAGGTTGGTGACCCCCTTGAAAAAGCTGCTATAAAGGGCATAGACTGGATCTACACATCTGATGAGAAGGCCATATCTAAAAAGTAAGTTGTTGCCTGAAATAACAGATGTAAATATGTGTTCATTGTAGAACTGTTCATGTGATGACCTAAACCTGATCAGACAATAATGTCTATGTCATAGTTAATTAAGTGTGATGCACTTTTGTTTTATCAAGTAGAATTTGTAAAACTGAACATTAGCTGTGTGTCTAGTCAAGCGAAATAAACTTTCATATTGGTTTTAACACTAGTGTTATTTCACCTTGTCAGTTATGTGGCATGCTGCCAACTTTGTCCCTTCTCTGAAGTCAAGCTAGTTGTATTAGGAGTAATTTTTTTTTATCTTTATTCATATACCCAAGATTATAGTGGACTACTTCTCTCTGGACAATTTCTCTTCTCTCTTCTGTTTGTTATATGCACAACTGCGGCTCTGTTTATAGCATTGGAAAGTCCTGTACGCAGATGATAGACTAGATGTTTTTTCTATCAAAAGCAGGATTTCGATGTTTGATTGACTTGCATGTATTACATCTAAATATATCTGAAATGTCAATACCAGTACAGTTATTAGTTATTGATTCCAAAGTAAAAAGATATTCTATTATTTATTTTACTTGATGTCATCTTCATTGCAGGTCTGGTGGTCAACCTGTAAAGATTGTACACAGATACCATTTTGCTTCGCACTTGAAGAGAATGTCTGTTGTTGTCAGTATACATGAGAAATATTATGCTTTCATAAAGGTAGGAATTCCTAGAGACTACATAAATGTTTTACACTTTTTTCTTTTGTTAGTAAGATTGCTGCTTAGGATGGTTCAGAAACAATTTCTTTTGGTTTTGGCCCAGTGTGCCCATGCATTTGGCATGATTTCTTGTTCTTAGATATTTTAAGTCAACCAAAACAAATGTGATTTTCATAAGGTTTGAATTTCACATGTTTATGAATATTTATTATTGGTTTGAACCAAATGAATAGTGAGAAGAATTCACCTTGTTATCCTACATATGTTTTAGATGGATATTAACTAGGGTACACTAAATTTTGAGCGGCTATCCAAAGAGACCTATTCGAGGCTTGGCTCTTTTCTCTTTGTTTGTTTGAAATCATAAGAAAATTAGAAGTCAGCAAAGGAATAATTTACCATTTGTCATGTTAGAACTTATCTTCATTCAAACAAAATTAAATATAGAGTAAAATACACGGCCGGTCCTTAAAGTTGAGCGCGGGTGTCACTTAGGTACATAATCTGGTGTACCTAGATGTGCAATTTACAAGATCATGGACCTAAGTTATATCCGCGCTCAACTTTAAGGACCGGCCGTATATTTTACTCTTAAATATATAAGGTCTCCTTTGAATTCGTTCAATTCCTTCAGGAACCAGGAGAAATCCCCATGTTCCAAAGGAGGCCTAACTATGATACACATTAAACTAATTAACAGTTCATAAAAAATATTGTGTATCAGGCAAGCACCCTGCAATAGATATGTTTGCTTGAACAACAGTCTTCTGGATGCATTAGTGACCATTTAATAGGGAAATCTATTAGCGAAAAAAAAAATCTTGATACTAGTTATTTCGGAGCTAGCTCGGTGCATTACTCTGTACTTTCTTTATTTTAGATCTCGTGATATTTTAAACATTTTTTGCTCAACGTTTCTGTCTAGACCTTCTGCAAGAAACCTTTAATGAATTATCCTCTTATTTTGTGGTTCAGGGTGCACCAGAGACCATCCAGGAGAGGTTAGTTGATTTACCCGCTGGATATGTGGAGACATACAAAAAATACACTCGACAGGGGTCCCGAGTCCTGGCCCTTGCATACAAATTGCTTCCGGATATGCCTGTAAGTTAGCATTTAACATTTCTCGGTTCATTAACAGCGCATTTTGGCATATCATTTTTTTTCTTAGTACTAGCAAAATATTTGTGCCTTGCAACAGATTTCAAAAAATATATCTTAAGTTTCTTAACTTAGACATTATATCTTTGTTCGAAATTCGAAAAGACATATAACTTGCGAGCTCCATACAGGTAAGATATGCAAGGGTCTGCTCTATACTACTAAGCATTTTTAGCAAACATTTCATACTTTTTAGTTAATACATACTCCGTTTTTTAAAACTCCGTAGATGACGCCATTGACTTTTTGTATGACGTTTGACCATTCGTCTTATTCAAAAAATTATATAAATGTTATTTATTTTGTTGTGACTTGTTTTGTTATTGAAGAAACTTTAAATACGAGTTATTCAAAATTTAGTGCAAACGTTATTCTAAAAGTCAATGGTGTCATCTATTAAAAAAAAACAGAGGTAGTACTTTCCAAAGATTCTTTTGTACAACTGTTGTTTCTTTTCAGTGAAAAAATGAGTCTTCCTATTTGTGCTGGTGAATATTATTTTTTTTCCTAGAATACGCATGAGAGCTGCGTATCATTGCATTAATAGAAGAAAACGAGGCGTCCAAGATGCTGTTACAACTGCTGAAAAGAAACAAGCTGACGAATATTCACATTTCTTCTTCTTTTATCTATGGCACAAACACTGTTGTTAGGAAAGAAATTCCTAGAATTTGGAAAATGATAAGCGGTGAATATGGTTTCTTTTCCTGATTAGTGATTAATATATAATTTAATTGTTATTCCAAATTCACTTTCATTACACAGACATAGGGCAACTACATCCATTATTTTACATCTCTGCCATCATGATGACTGTGTGGAACGTGTATCTTCTTTAATACTATGCCTAATGTGCTGCATTAATATTTTGTAGCGCTGAGGAGGTTGCCGCGGTGTCTGAATCGCATGATCTCTGCATCAGTGGAGACTGCTTTGAAATGCTACAAAGAACTGATGCTGTTATCCAAGTCATTCCATATGTGAAGGTATCTGAGAACAGATTACATCATTTTGGTGCTTTTACGGTATCTTCTTCTACCGGCGTTAGTATGCTAGTAGGGTCTAAATCTATCAGTTGATTTTCATGTGTACTTAGAACATTTCAGTAGAGGTTTAGCAAGGTAATTTTGACCATTCACCTGTCGTCGCATCACATGCCATTTGACATCTGAATCTATCTATCTATCAACATGCATTTTTATTCCAATTTTGGGGATGGAACCAAAATATCTGCTGTCCATACTACCAGGTTCAGTACCATAGAATCTTATCCATTAGGTCAAATGCAATGGATGGACCAAGGTTTATCCTAGGGTACTATAAAAAACAGTTAAAAGTATATTGAATCCTTATTCCCATTGTTTATTTTGTATGTGTTGTATTTTCAGGTTTTTGCACGTGTTGCTCCAGAACAGAAAGAACTTGTTCTGACTACATTCAAAACTGTTGGGAGGGTTACACTGATGTGTGGGGATGGAACCAATGATGTTGGTGCACTAAAACAGGTCAGTTCCCACTTTTTTTTTCTCAAGTTCAGTATAGATTTACTCAAATATGTGTGCCCACAATACATTTGTTAATCACGTAGATGAAACTTTATCTGAACTACTCTGGTGTTATTGATCTTGTAGAGATATTTCTTACTGCATCTTTTCCTTTTTGTGTGTATTATTTGTACGAGTCATTTGGCCCTCAGATATAATTGTAACCACTATATCTTTACTATGCGTTATGGCTATGAGATGATGGTTGCTGAAGGCCCCACCCTGGTCTTGGCGTTTGGCTATCTGTGGTACAAATGATATAGATGACTGGATAACGTTTATGCTTACATGCTAAACCAGCCGCACAGCTGTTCTAGTTCTAGCATCAGCTGAGGTGGAGAATTTACTTTTCGCTTTCTTTTTCATGAAGTATTAAAAAACAAATCCAGAGACTTTGGATGAAGTTCTTTTCCCAAAATTGGTAACTGGCATGCCGAGAAATCTTAGCTGGGTGAATTTTTAACCTATTCAACACAAGAATCAAGAATCAAGCAGAGCTTGCATTTGGCTTTAGGATTAGCTGTCCTGGATCATTCAATTAAATAAAACCTGAACACCTTTGTTTGTTTAAATGGGATGGGATGGTATATAGAACCTACTTTTACTAACACCATCTTTAGCTGATGGCTTGGGAAATACATGTCCATGTAATAGGTGTTAGGCATGTTGACCTGTATTAGCTTGGTATTTTCTTCCATTCTACCAGTGGTCTGTTCTGCAAGCTTAACTGTAACTGAAAAGGTTACTTCTAAATTGATAGACCTGAGGCATTTCTATCTAGTACTTTCTTGTCAGGTAGTATTGCTTCTATTGATGCTTTAAATCTATATCAAAGAGATGGGATGCATAATTACAACAATATTTGATGGGAACATTTTTTTTGTGATCTCCAAATTTTCAGGCTCATGTTGGCATAGCTCTTTTGAATGCTGAACCTGTCCAGAAATCAGATACAAAATCCCAGGCATCAAAATCTGAAAATAAACAAGGGAAGTTGAAAAAACCGAAACCTTCTCAGGAAGGATCATCATCACAATTGACCCAACCAGCTAACAGCTCCGCTAGAGCATCCAGTAGCCGCCCTTTAACTGCAGCTGAGAGGCAGAGAGAAAGACTGCAGAAGATGATGGATGAAATGAATGAGGAAAGTGATGGCCGTTCAGCTCCTATTGTGAAGCTCGGGGATGCTTCCATGGCTTCACCTTTCACAGCAAAGCATGCCTCTGTTGCCCCTACACTTGACATCATCCGCCAGGGGAGAAGCACCCTAGTCACTACCCTTCAAATGTTCAAGATTCTTGGGCTCAACTGCCTTGCCACTGCATACGTTCTGAGTGTCATGTACTTGGATGGTGTCAAGCTGGGTGATGTTCAGGCTACTATCAGCGGGGTCTTCACTGCAGCTTTCTTCCTCTTCATTTCCCATGCTCGTCCCCTTCAAACACTGTCTGCAGAGCGGCCTCATCCAAACATATTCTGTGCATACGTCTTCCTTTCCATTCTTGGTCAGTTTGCCATGCACTTGTTCTTCCTGATCTCAGCCGTCAATGAAGCAACCAAGTATATGCCAGAGGAGTGCATTGAGCCTGATTCAGAGTTCCACCCAAACCTTGTGAACACAGTTTCATACATGGTGAACATGATGATCCAGGTTGCAACCTTTGCAGTAAACTACATGGGGCACCCATTTAACCAGAGTATAACAGAGAACAAGCCCTTCAAGTATGCTCTATATGCAGCAGTTGCTTTCTTCACAGTGATCACATCAGATATGTTCAGGGATCTAAATGACTACATGAAGCTTGAACCCCTGCCTGAAGGAATGAGGGGCAAACTGATGCTTTGGGCTATCCTTATGTTTTGTGGCTGCTATGGATGGGAGCGGATTTTGCGATGGGCGTTCCCAGGCAAGATGCCAGCATGGGAGAAGCGTCAGAAACAGGCAATTGCAAATCTGGAGAAAAAACACGAATAGGATCTTGTATTTTTTTTTCCTTCACTTTAATTTTTTGCTCCACTGGCATAGTTTCAATCTAATATGTAGTTTAGGAGAATTTTGTCGGACTGTAGGCCCCATTACTAGGAGATACATGGTCAATATCCATTCTGCTTACATGTTGGATGAAGATTTTAAAATTTTCCATATCTTATGCTAATGTTATAGCATTGATGGTTGTACAATGAAGCTGAATTGCTACAGCAGTTCTCTCATGGCAGAAGTTATCCGAATTTACTATACATTTTTATCAATTTATGGATTTTCCACGCCTGTGGCATTTTGTTTTGGTGGACTTGTTTTTTATTTAGGGTGGTAAATCTGCCTTGAAGCATAGCTTCGATTGAGCTGATAAGGTCCAGCGCTTAGGTTAGTGCTGTTTCTGTTTCTAGCCGCCTATTTGAGATCAATTCGAACGAACTAAAATAAAAAAAAAATGCAAAAATTAAGATCAAATCGAGCGAACTTAAAATAAAACGAATGAGATGAAATCGAACGAAATAAAATGTAAAAAAGATAAATGCAAAATTATTTCCAAGGTGATCGCAAAACTGGGGTAACTTCTACTAGACCAAATTGCTATTTACACTAAGGGCCCCTTTGAATCGCAGGGTAGAAAAAACAGAGGAATAGGAAAAACACAGGATTCTGACAGGAATTGAAGTGTAAAACAGAGGATTGCAAAACACAGGAAAAACACAGGAATGATCGTTTGATTGAAGCGTAGGAAAAATGCAGGAATTAGATGAGAGAGATAGACTCAAAGGAAATTTTCCAAGAGGTTGGAGCTCTTGCTAAATTTCCTTCAAAATCTACATGCAATGTGCCATTCCATAGGAATTTCATAGGATTTGGAAAGCTTCAATCCTTTGAATCAAAGGGCCAAATAGGAAATTTTGCTATAGGATTTGAATCCTATGAAATTCCTAAATAAATCCTTTGATTCAAAGAGGCCCTAAATCTGCCTAGTAGCGGTTTAAGGCCTTGTTTAGTTGGCGAAAAAAAATTTGTTTTGGGGTGTCAGGCCTTTGTTTAGTTGGCGAAAAAAATTTGGTTTGGGATGTCACATCGGATACAGACACATTTGATATCAAATTACAACTGCGAGATGAATTTATTAAGCCTAATTAATCCATTATTAACAAATGTTTTGTCTCACAATTTACACACAATCTGTGTAATTGTTTTTTTCCTACATTTAATACTCCATGTTGTGTCCAAATATTCGATGTAATAGGGTAAAATTTTTTGTTTTGGGAACTAAACAGAGCCTAATTCCATCCAGCAAAATCATCCATCACACAAAGAACTGATAAAAACGATATTTCAATCCAGGCAATTGATATTTGGTAATGTGTTACACAAAAAGGTTCCAGAATTATTACGACAAGACATTTTAGATAACCATAGATTGCCCTCTAAGATATCAAAACCACATTTAAGCAACAGCCGCAGAATGTTCCAATGGTAGCCACAGCACCTCCCCAAGGCAAATCAGTACTTGTAGTCCTTGACGTGAAGGCTCTCGGAGGCGCCCTCGCCGAGGACAGCGTCACCCTTGTATGTACCGAGGGTAGCCTCGGAGTTGGCCTTGCACCTGGTAAGGAAGGCCGCCCTGGCCTTCTCAATGTTCTCCGCCTTGCCGGACCACGCCTTGAGCGTGCTCTGCTGGAGGGCACGGCCGAAGGAGAAGGACAGCGACCACGGCTTCTTGGTGCTGAGCTTGTTCATGGCGTTGAGGTTCAGGGTCGCCTCCTCCTCGCTCTGCCCGCCGGACAGGAAGACGATGGCGGGCACGGCAGCGGGGACGGTCCTCTGGAGGGTGCGGACGGTGTACTCGGCGATGACCTCGGGAGACACCTTCTTGGCGTCAGAGCCTGGGGTGACCATGTTGGGCTTGAGGAGGGTACCCTCGAGGAGGACATGGTGCTCGTTGAGGGCCTTGTAGCACGCAGCGAGGACCACCTCCGAGACGTAGGCGCAGCGGTCGATGTCGTGAGGGCCATCGACAAGGATCTCGGGCTCGACGATCGGCACCAGCCCGTTCTCCTGGCAGATGATGGCGTAGCGAGCGAGGCCCTGCGCGTTCAGATCAATGGCGAGCTGCGACGGCTCGTTGGGGCCGATCTTGAGGACGGCGCGCCACTTGGCGAAGCGGGCACCAGCCTCATAGTACTTGGCGCATCTCTTGCCGAGGTCGTCGTGGCCCTGGGTGGTGGTCTCCTTCTCGGTGCCGGCAACCTCGATGGTGCCCTTGTCCACCTTGATGCCCGGGAGGACACCACCCTCCTTGAGGACATCCACGAAGGGCTTGCCGTCCTTGGTCTTCTGGTACAGGGTCTCCTCGAAGAGGATCACGCCGCTGAGGTACTGGAGGGCGCCAGGGGTGCAGAAGAGGAGCTCGCGGAGGGAGCGGCGGTTCTCCTCGACGTTCTCGACGTTGATGCTGGCGAAGCGCTTGCCAATGGTGCCAGTGGACTCATCCGCAGCAAGGATACCCTTGCCAGGAGTGCCAATGTAGGCAGCGTTCTTGATGAGCTCGTCTGCAAGATGGCAAACACTATATTATTAACAAAAAAAAAAAGCAGCATCTCTGTATGGCCTAAATAATAGATCTGTCCAAATTGCCAGGCATAAACTATGTCCAATGCTCAACTAGACCACCGAAAGGCTGTCACTTGAACAGATCAATATTAGATATAAAATTTCTGCTAACAGAACATGCATGTCATCTAGATCAACCAATCTGTCCCAAATAAACCAACTTATTTCTGTCCCAAATAATACACTTCTGTCCCAAATAATACACGACTTATAACTAAAGAAACACTAAGCATAAACTAAATCACTTGAACAGATCACAATAGATAGAAAATTTCAGCTAACAGAACATGCACGTCATCTAGATCAACCAACTTATTTCTGTCACAAATACTACACGACTTATAACTAAAGAAACACAATGCATAAACTAAATCAATATGGCGGAAAATACGTTTTATAATCAATCTTTTAACACACAAGAACAAGATCTGCTCAACTTATCACTAAAGAACCATTATGTATAAACTAAACCAATATGGCCGACAATAAGTCAACAAGTAACCAAATCTTTTACCTATAGACACAATAAAAGATTTCAAGATTACGATCACATAAACAAAAACTACTCCATCGATTTACTGTTCCCGAACAGATCTAACAAACTCACCCCGAAAACCCAACACAAGAACTAGATCTAAACAGCACGCAACTGAAAGCACGAACAGATGGAGAGAGGAGAACGACATGGAGAAGAATGCGGATGGATGGATGGATGGATCCGTACCCTTGTACTTGCCGCAGTAGGCCGACATGGTTGCGGGCGGAGCGAACGAGGGAGGAGGCTACGACGAATAGGGAGATCGAGGAGGAGAGGAAGGAGGCGGCGGCTGTGGGGAATGAGGCGAGAAGGGAGGGGGGAGGGGGGTGGCCTTTTGAAGGGGGGCGATGATGAGTTGATGACCCGATCCGATCTGTGGGCGTCCGGCCGCCTTGCAGGAGGGGTAAGAAACCAACAAATCGGGTGCCAGTGTGCGCCGCGAGTCTGCGACCCGTCCGATCCGTGGGAAGCCGAGGTGGCGGCTGCGGCGCGCGGCGGCGGCCGCCACCTGTGGCGTGGGCCGGGGTCCTGTCCTGGTGGTAGGTGAGGTGCGCGCAATTTTGGGCCGAGATAGATTTGACGACGTGTATGTTCGGCGAAATCTTTGGGCCTGGGATTGCCCCTATCAAAATTTGCCTAACCAACCAAACATCTCTATTAGAACACAACTTTAACATGAACTAGCTGGGTGGCCCGCGTAATTGCGCGGCTAGCAAAAAAATCATATATTTTTTAAGTATGATTTTACTTAGAATTAATTAAATAGCTATCTCATTGTTAAGATTTTGAAAGACCAAACCTTATCATCCTCATGTTTCTAATTATATAGTTTTTAAAAATTTGCTATCCCCTATGTCATCTCCTTCTTTATTTGCTTGCTCGATCTATCAGTATTTCTATTCATTCTTCTTGGAACATTTAAAAATTGGATTTTCTAGTTTTTAGAGTTTATTATCACATTGGGTTTCGTTTTTATAATTTCTAGATGTCCCGTCAAACATTGCCATTATGCTCCTCTATGCCCATCCACTATCTCTTCTCTTTATTGTCATTGAGATTTTAATAAGTCGAACGTAATTATCGTTTGGATTCATTTTTACTTTCTAGAAGTCCCGCCAAACCGTCAGCGGTTTTGCCATTGTACTCCTCTACGGCTCACTCGCTGCCTCCCTTCTTTATTGTCATTGAGACTTTAAAATCGGACATGATTATCATTGGTTTTTTTTTTACTTTTTAGAAGTTTTGAACCTTCAAAAATTAGACTTGTAGTTTCATTTTTTATAATTTTTAGAAGTCCCAGCAAACGATGCCACTATGCCCCTCTACAGACCGTCCGCCGCCTATTCTTTATTGTCATTGTGATTCTAAAAATCGAACATAACTATTGTTGCAATTCATTTTTTATTTTCTAGAAGTCCCGTCAACCATCGGCGGCTTTGCAACTATACTCTTATACACCCTGCCCGCTGCTTCTCCTTTTTATTGTCATTGAGATTTTAAAATTCGAATATGATTATCAATGTGTTTTTTTACTTTCTAGAAGTCCCGGCAATCGCCTTACTTGTTTGCTTCACGGCATGCCCGACGTCCCTCCTTTTAATCGTCATTAGGATTCTATTTGGTGTTTTATTAACAATTCTTATATGACGTATCAACCGCCACCAACTCTACTCCTTTATAGGCATGTTACTTAATTTATCTCGTCACGTGTTAGGATGCCGTCTTTTCTTTCAATAGTCTTTATTTTTATCAAAAAATTAGTTATTTATAAATTTTATTCCTAATTGAAATATTTTTTTTCTAATTTCAGAATTTATTTTTTTTAAAAAATTAGTTAATACCGTATTGTGTTCTTTTAATGTTTTTATTTTTTATTTTCAACTTCAGTTGTTTTAAAATTGTATTCCTACTTGAACTCTCTTTTAATTTTTCTAATTTTGGATATTATTATATTTTTATTCAAAATTTTAATTAATCTCGTATTGGGTTCTTATATAGATTCTTCTTTCAATATTGCTTATTTTTAATTCTGAATTTTAGCTATTTTTAAATTGTATTCCTACTTGAACTCTTCTTTTTTCTTTTGCTAATTTCGGATTTATTTTTATTTTTATTCTGATTTTTAATTAATCTCGTATTGGTTCTTATATGGACTCTTCTTTTTAATTTCTTTATTTTTAATTGCGAATTTCAACTATTTTTAAATTGTATTCCTACTTGGACTCTCCTTTCCTTTTCTAATTTTGGATTTTATTTTATTTTATTTGAAATTTGATTAATCTTGTATTTGGTTCTTATATGGAAACTTCTTTCAATATTGCTTATTTTTAATTCCAATTTCAGCTATTTTTAAATTGTACTTCTACTTGGACTCTCCTTTCCTTTTCTAATTTTGGATTTTATTTTATTTCGAATTTTGATTAATCTCGTATTGGGTTCATACATGGAAACTTCTTTCAATATTGCTTATTTTAATTCCGAATTTCAGCTATTTTTAAATTGTACCTCTACTTCGACTCTCCTTTTCTTTTCTTTTTCTTTTTCTCCGATTAATGTGGAAATTTCTAGCCCAAACAGTGAACATAGTGCCTCCTTTCAAAGTTGTTTTAATAATATAATAGATAGGTAGATTTAGCTTTGCCTGTAAACTTGTGTCTTATAAGCATAGTTTGACTTCAATCCAAATCAATATTTTCAACTATAGCATACTAAAATTTTGTTGGTGCTAAAACTCTACCAAAAATTTAGTTTAATCCAAATAGTCCCTTTAATCCACGAACTATCGTGGTTAGGTCAACCAAATTATCTCCTTAAACTAAAATACCAAACATTTTACAACATGAACTATTCATACTAGACAAATAATCCTCTTAGCATTGTTTTAGTCGGTTTTAAATTGAGTTTGCACACGTGACGTCAGTGTGGCAATCCAACCAACAAAGAATTTTCTCTTCCTATGTCCAATCACATCCCTAGTCCCCTGCTCTCTCTCTCTACCTAGTCCCCTGCTCTCTCTCTCTCATGCTGGAGATTAGAGAAGGTGGACAATGGTGGAAGATATTGATGCAAAGCTCATGGCGATGGCGAACTTGCGAGCCTCCGCATTGCTTCAGCTTGGTCGAGCAACACCATCCTCGTCGTAGAGCGAGTGGCCTCCAGACCTATGGTCGCGTGCTCCACTGCTCTAGCTTGACGGCAAGGTTAGAGGAGAGCCTGCAATGGAGCTCAAACTTCATTGGGGAGGTGTTGGCGGCGGAGTCAAGCTCTTTGTGGGAAGGATAGCTGAGCTCAAGCTCTCTAGGCATTATCTCCTGGAGCTCGATGGGGTGGAAAAGGCCGCAGGCGGCAGCGGAGTCGAGCTCTTTGTGCGAAGGGCAGCTAAGCTCGAGCTCTCTAGGCATTATCTCCTAGAGCTCGATCGGGTGGAAAAGGCCGCAGGCGGTGGCGAGCATCAGTGCACGTGGTGGCGAAGATGTTCGAAGAGTATTTTGGTTGCGGAGCTTGGCGAGATGTGCAGTTGCGTCCGTGTGAGTGGTGGTGGAGATGATGCGACCGTCGGGGTCCATATATGAGACTTGTGCTTTTATCCGGATGTGTGGCATCTTCGTTGTCTCCCTCGCTATCGCTGTCATATTCCCCTCCTCCTCTTCCTCCCCCGTGTATCCTCCCTCTCCCATGGAGACCAGTGGCCAAACGTGGCGTGGACGCAGCAAGCGACGGTGCGACGTATGGTGGTGGTCGCCACCGGGGACGAGTTCCTAGTGAGGACGGGATTCTCGACCCCAAGTTGGTTTCGAGCTCTACATCCACACGCCTCCACTCTGCCTCGGGTTGCTGCCTCCTCGATCCGCCTCGCCCAAGCGGTCTCCGCCTTTGCCCTCCTTCTCTAGCCATAGGTGTAGAGAGAGAAGAGGGGAAACTAGGGATAGATTGGCTTAGGGGCGGGTGGGTCTAGAGATTTTTTTTATTTGTTAATTGGATTGTTACGTTGGCGTCACGTGTGTAAGCTCGAGTAAAAACCACCCAAAACAATGCTCAAGGAGTTTATTTGTCCGATATGAATAGTTTATGGTGTAAATTATCTAGTATTCTAGATCATGAAGTAATTCGATCGAGCGCAATCGTTAACAGTAATTCTTTTTGCTACGAACAAATTCTTCACGCAGGTGCAGTAAAGATGAGTTAAGCACATGTAATTATAGGGATTTCCCCGCAAAAAAAAAATATAGAGATTTATTAACATAACAGCCTATCCACGTGGGTCCAACTGTCAGTGTGTGTGTCACGCGTTCTTCTGACTTCTGACTGAGTGCTGCGCCCACCGATTCGCCCAATTTGGCCCCACCTCGCAGTGACCAGGGGAAGAAAAGTTCGGTCAGATCCCACGTGTACGCTTAGCAAATTCACAAATCCCAACCTCCCCGATACATACGGGTCTCCTTCCCACGAGGCCACCAGCAACCGAAATCCCCTCCTGACCTCCTTCCCCCTCTCTCCCCGATTCCCCCCACCCACCCACCAAGCGCGTCGGAAGCGATGGCGTCGGCGGCGGAGATGCAGCCGCTGGCCCCGGCGGGCTACCGCCGGGCGCCGGAGATGAAGGAGAAGGTGGACGCCTCCGCGGTGGACCTGGAGGCCGGCACCGGGGAGACGCTGTACCCGGGGATCTCGCGCGGGGAGAGCGCCCTCCGGTGGGGGTTCGTCCGCAAGGTGTACGGCATCCTCGCCGCGCAGCTGCTCCTCACCACCGCCGTCTCCGCGCTCACCGTCCTCCACCCCACCCTCAACGCCACGCTCTCCTCCTCCCCGACCCTCGCCCTCGTGCTCGCCGTCCTCCCCTTCGTCCGTACGTGTGCCCTCCTCCCCATCTGATGATGCTTCCGTTGACCTCTATCTTAGATTTCTTGTGCTGGATGAGAAATTGAGAATGGTTTTATCATGTGATCGGTCGTGGATTCATCCGCGTCCCGCTGATTAGCAGCTGGTTTGATTTGTAGGTTACTTAGTTGAATCTAGATAGATCGGTGCGTTACTTCATATATGCCTTGCTGTTGGAATCAAAACTTTGGCCTCTAGATCTAGGATCTAATTAGTTCACGAATTAATACTTAGAATTAGACGTAGTAAGTTCCGCATCATGGATTTGCCCACTCGCATTATGAATTAGGATGTGAAGTAAATGTTTGTGTTATAAACTAATGCTGCAATTGCTTTTCCTATAAATTGTCAATAGCATTTATATGGATCATGTTCAGGGACGGGTTTATGACAAACCAGTTAATGCAAACGCTGTCGGAACATTTTGTTACAAATGTTACGAGACCATAAATGATATGATTTATATGCATTTTGGTTTGGCCTTATTTGTTTCCCTTGACATCATATGATGCGTTTGTGTTAGTCAAGTGCGGAGGGTAATGATATAGGCATGGTGGGGCTCTGTCTATAGAAGTGTAGAACTCTTTTGAACACCTGTGTATCCAGATTTTTTTTTTCTTTCAATCCTGAAATTTCTGCTTTGTGTTTGCGATAGAAGAGATTATTTGATCCCCTAGGTTGATCAAGTAGGCAGCACACGTAACTGTGTAAGAGATAGTCAATGTATTTAGTCTGGTACGAGTTATATTTTAATAGTATATGGAAAAATATCAAGGAAAGTCTCAAATCTTGGATCAGTGGGGCTGTTTTTTTACTCCCTGCTTTTTGTTCATGTTAGTGTTGCGAGCAACTAAACTTCTTCATGTGAATTTGAGAAAAGCCTGAGAATAGGACATTGTTAATTGTTTGGTAGGATGGAATGGTTTTGGTGCTCTCAGCTAATTTTTGTTATTTTTTGCAGTGATGGTCCCATTGTATCATTATCAGCACAAACACCCACACAACTTTGTTTACCTGGGTCTGTTCACGTTGTGCTTGAGTTTCAGTGTTGGTGTGGCATGCGCTAACACTCAAGGTTGGTTTTCTCTTCTTTGCAAGTTTTAGTTAGTTTCTTCAACTGCCAACTGTACTTTTTACATAACAATCATTTGTGTGCTGCAGGGAAAATTGTGCTTGAGGCCTTAATATTGACCTCAGCTGTGGTTGCCTCTTTGACTGCGTATACTTTCTGGGCTTCAAAGAAGGGGAAAGAATTTGGTTATCTTGGACCAATTCTGTTTTCTGCTCTTGTTTTACTTGTTGTGATAAGCTTTATTCAGGCAAGTGTACACTCATTTTGATACAATATACTCAATTCAAATAGCGATCTTACCATTACGAAACCACCAATTGTAATAAGCACTTTGCCGTGATATGCTGTGTTGCAGGTGTTCTTCCCATTGGGCTCTGGACCAGTCGCGTTGTTTGGTGGCCTTGGAGCTTTAGTTTTCTCAGGTTTCATCATCTACGACACAGAGAACTTGATAAAGCGCCACACTTATGACGACTACATTTGGGCCTCTGTTGAGCTCTACCTTGACATCCTCAACTTGTTCCTTTATATCCTGAACATGATCAGGAGCATGCAAAGTGATAACTAGCCAGCCCATCGGCACCAACCAGACGTATTGTCAACTTGCTCAGTGACGTCAGTGTGTCCTGCTCTATTAAGTATTTTGAACAGCAATCTATATAACCGTGAAAACCTTGTGATGTATTTTGCTGTCGTCTGACTCAAAGGATGAGACCGAAGTACAATATATGTATAGTTTTGGTTGTGTTGAGTATGACTGTCGGAAATGTGATCCCATGATTGTGACGTGGTGCCAATAATTTTTACCCTGCGATGTTCCTGAATAGTTTTCTTTTTCTTTTTTTCGTCTTCTGCAAGTTCCAGGTTTTGGTTCGTAATTAGGCTCTGAATGAGCCCATCTTCTCCTCAGTTAGAGGTGGAGACAGGAGATCAGCAGGCAAGCATGTAGATCGAAAGTAGGATGCTGATGTTCACTAATGTTTCTGATCTTCGTTACAGAACATCTTTCAGATGAAGGGATATTTTATTAATCACTACTCTTGATCTTGTTTGCTGGCAACAGATTACTTCGCTCGAGCTCTAGTGTACAGAAACTATACCAGCGTGCTGTTTTTCTCTGAAATTTGAATGAAAAGAACCACAAACGCCAGTAATATTGGGATTTGATCATCCGAACTGCAAATCGAATTGTACAGAGGAATGAAGCTCAGGTATATGTGCGAAAATTTTGCACAAATTTTCAGCCATATATAAGCAAACTGGATGTAAGCTGCAGCAGCCACTGGTGAGCCAGCAGCTGGCGTAGAAGTAGAACACAGCAGCGGCCAGCGGGGAACTTGTGGGACGTTGACGGGCCGCAGCGGTGGAGTGCACGTCTACCACAATTCCGTTCTGGGCCATAAATGTTGGATGCCTGTAGGCCACAATCTCATTCCGGCCCATAAATACGCACTATCCATTTGTCGGGGGAATAAGTTCACTTAAGATCCCTTAACTTGTCAACGAATTCGATTTTCGTACTTCAACCGGAAAACCATATATAACTAGAAAAAGGCGTGTGGCTTTGCCACCCGTGATACAGTGAGCCAGGCCCATTCGGTCTAATGGGTATCAATTTAATATGGAGGGACAATGAGAGGAAAAGTTTCTTCTTTTCCGCGGAGAAAAACACGTAAAAGAAACACATATAGGAATAAAAAATTATAGAAATATGGATACATAACAGAATAATACAGAGGGCTTGTTTAGATCCCACCCTAAAATTTTGCATCCTGTCACATCGAACGTTTGAACACCTACATGAAGTATTAAATATAGGCTAAAAATAACTAATTGCATTGAAAGAATGCGTTAATTGAGCAGAGAAATCTTGGGCCCCTGTAGTGACTATCGGCAAGATTGTACTATCATCATACTATGAATGGAGAATATTGAAAAAGGAGGATTATATGTGGGCCTTCATATCAACTTATGGTCCCAATCTGGTAGTGTTCATTAAAATCTCTTTATATCTCTCATGAGGTATAATAAAGCCACAGCTCTTCGGAACAATCATTACCTAAAGAATTTTTGTTTTCCCGGGGTCAAGGGTAATAAAAAAAACAATTATGGCTACATCTGATTAGGGCACACGCAATGGTTATCTATAGGCTCTCTACAAGAGATCCATGTTAGCATATTTTCCTACTTGGAAGAGATTAAATGAAGAGAGAGAGCAAAGCTATCTACTAATTTAGATATAGTCTATAGAGAAAAACAAGGCAATTCATTAGAGAGCTATAGATACCCATGTAGACATACTATTGAGGTGGTTTACTATTAATCTAGTTTATTGCTGAGATGTACATGTTTTATAGAGAACACCTTACTTTACCATTAAAGGTGCTCTTATTAGTGATAGTACTACCTCTTCATTCACAAATATGATAGATCCGTGCATTGAAACACCATGGCAATCGGAAAACACCGTAGTAAGAGGAAGAAAATTTGGTAAGAAATTAGTACGATCAAACGCGGACCAAACAGACGGCGGCACAGAAACAGATACATGATGAGAATACATGCAAGAGTTGCTAATGGCCCCGAAGTCCATATACAAATTTTACAAACTCATCGCAGGCTTTTACCTTTTTTTTTTTATTTATGCTATAAACCTAATTAAGTTAATATCTGAACTTACGGTCTGATCTAATCTACAACAATACTAATCTAGATTGCATCTAAAGAGGAAAGTCCATCCTATTTGCTTAATTTTATTTGGCCTCAGAAACATATTCTTTGTTACGCTAGTCCCTTTTTTTTTCCTGTTCATTGTCTAAGAGTAGGACCATGTAAATTAACGCTTGTATACTTTTTTTATATTGTTTCAATCTAAAGTTTGCTTTGCAAAACATGTCATCATAAACTTTGGTTTGCAATTTATTTAAATATGCATATGGGCCGAGCGATGCAAGATAAATCCATCCATGTGAGACCAAACTTATAGCCGGAACGGAACATCGGAGAATGTTTCATCGTACAACTATCGTAAGAAACATATCATACGTATAGCAGCCCTCATAGTAAACTCATACCAATGTTGCTACTATAATTCCTTGATAAGTAACTGATAAGCGTGGAAGAGGGTAATGATAACCATAAAAAAAATCATATCTTCTATATCAATTTTGATAGAATGATAGTGGATAACATGCGGCCCAGTTGCCTAATTGTTGACTTAAAGCTCAACAAAAAGTAACTAACATAGAATGAAAAGAAAGACAAATAATCACTCCGTCAACAAAAATAATAGATACAACTTATTTAGACATGAACCCTATTAGTAAATCTTTATTCAAAGTTGACGAAAATCAATATAACCATAGTCTCTAAATTTTGGCATGCAAGAAAAATGGATTCCTTTTTCTCATCACACCTTTGTAGATTGGCCTAAAACTAGTCTCTGGATTATCATTTCAACTTTTTCATGATAAATTATCCTTGGTAAGAGAACTTATTCCGTAGATTGCATCGCATACGTGTTCGCGAAAAAAAAAATGCATCGTCGCATACAATGTGCATAACCCTTCATTGTACCTGACTGAAAAATAAAATAGGTCTAGAAACAAAGCAACAGCTTTGTGTAAAACCTTTTAAAAACAAATTTGTTTAACAAAAATCTAAAAGGCCATATAATTGATGCCTACAAATCTGCAGTTGCCCAATTAGGCAACGACCTTGCCCAAGCAGATATGGTTTATAAATGACCTCTGAAAAAGCAAAAGTGAGGTTCATGCGTACTTTGTGTAGCTTCTATGAGAGGTTTGTCGCTTAAAGGCTAACGACTGTTCATGATGCAAAGCAAACATAAGCTAAGGCTGGACGACGGCAAAGTGATCTTAAAAGCGCCTTTTAAATTTGTGCAAAATTTGCAGGAATGAGCTGACGAGAATCAGACAGGCACCATATGATGGTACAGTACTTCTACGTTTGCTATGGTATAATTAAAGTGTAGAGATTGCAAGTCTGTGGTGTACTACGACGAACTAAAAAGAAGGGGAATATAGCATTATTTATCAAATATTCCAATATTGTTTGCCTTGGCAAGAATATAATAAAGTAAGTACATACATGCACTCCACTGGTTGGTCTAGCTTTTCGGTGAAATTTACCATCTTATTCCAACTTGATCGTTATGAGTGCCTGTAATAAGCAAATAGAATAAAACTGAGCAGAATACCTATACTTGTATGGGAAACTATTATAAACTCTCGAGGGAATGTCTACTTGTTGTTTACATCTCACTCAAATAGTTATGAAAAAAAATGAGAAGATATATTAATATGTAATATATCATTTCACAAACATGTAACTTAAAAATTTGAGTAGTATTATTTTGTTTCTGTTTTTCTTTTCTTCCTCTTGCGAGGAAAGGAGGATAACGTACACGTGGACGGCCCAGATTGACTTCCTATTTCCTAGGGTAGTGTAGAATTTTGACATATAGAAATAGGGATTTTTTTTCTCTCTTTAGAGCAAGTTTAATACTCCATCCGTTTCACAAATGTAAGTCATTCTAGTATTTCCCACATTCATATTGATGTTAATGAATCTAGATGTGGGAAATACTAAAATGACTTACATTGTGAAACGGAGGAAGTAGCATAGCCAATTACTAACTCCAAATCATCTATAGCCAATTTATACAATAGTTGCTTACTATACTATTAATACCTGGTCTCACCTGTCATACACACATTACGTCTTGGAGTCTGTGCTGCAGCTGGCTACAGATCTGTAGCCCGCTACTCATCTCTCTCTTCCTTTATCTTTTTAAAATATGTTTATAGCTGGCTTGTAGCATGCTATTGTACCTGCTCTTAGGAAGAGGACTTATACGCACGACTTCCAAATTCTTCCGCCGTGGACGGTCCAGATTGATTGATTGATTTCTTGTTTCCTAGTACTCCATCCGTCCCATTTTGAGCGCACCTATAAATTTCGCTTCCAACTTTGATCGGCCGTCTTATTTAAAATTTTTCATAATTAGTACTTTTATTGTTATTAGATGATAAAACATGAATAATACTTTATGCATGACTTATGTAAAAGTGAGACGATTAAGTTGGACATGGAAACTCATGGCTGAACTTAAAATGAAATGGAAGGAGTACTATGTAGTAAGTGTTTCACGTGAAATTTCTTTATACCACGTGAAATGAAATTCTTTATCTCACGCTTGGTGTTAAAATTTCCAAAGAGGAATCATATTTTTTTTCTTTTATTTTCTCAGTATAGCTCTTTTTTTTTCTCTAATTCTTTCAGTAATAGGCAACAAATTCTTCCACAACGAAGTGCATCAAATAACTTCGTCAATCTCAATACGGCCTAATCTTTAAAGGTGCTAATAGGGATGTGTTGTACTAAGTGTGTGCATTCATAGCGGTGGGTATGTGCGCATATAGACACCTACATCTATATTATGTTTAGAAAAAGAAAAAAAAGAAAAATCTCCCACCTAAACTCTGCTTGATTCTCATCTCTATAGCAAGCACATCAACTTCCTCTATTGAACTCCTAATTCCCTTCCTCAAAGTTGAAAAACCGACCATGAATTTTTTCATCAGAAAAATAAATCAAAATTTTTATTTTGAATGCATTACTGTTGACGTGAAATTCGTCGCACACGAAGACCAGGGATATCCGCTTAACTCCAGTACAGGTCATATCAATCAGGTTTAGGGCGTACCAGTCAATTTGATTCCGCAACTGACAAAATAGATAAACAAAACTATACCAATAAACCAATCGACCGATGTTGATATAGAGTAGTAAATACAAGATTACGACATAAATCGGCTAGTGGTCCGATGTAAATTGGATGTAGGCGATATCTATCAAAGCACTTATACATAGGTGCACTTATACATCGGCTAGAAAACCAATGCTAGTAAGGTACATGCAGATAAACATAAATAATGATATTAGCTCTATCCAGCTTTCCGAAGGGATGAAACCTACCAGTTATCAACTTTCGTTATGTTAAAACCAACCTTGATAGATCGGACCGAACCGAGTTGAAGTTAACAAACTACACCGATAGAAAATAGATCAATTGTACTATGGTTGTAGATCGACTAGATGTAATATAAAGATAACTTATCGGCTAGCACTTCGATAAAAGTAGCACAAAACCTATCAACTTAGCGAGACTTGGATTATCAGCACCAATCTAGACTTCTAGAGGATCGGACCTAACCGAGACAGTACGAGATCGCATCTAATAAATAAACTAGATAAACTGATAGATCTACACAAATGTGAGGGATATAACAAATCAATTTAAAACAACATTACGCTTAAAAAAATATCAACTTAGCCAGAATATCAGACCTAACCGAGAAAGTCCTAATTAAGCTAATACGACTCTAAATAGCGATGCAGTTAAAGATAGAATTTATATATCTAATATGCAACGCTTGCATCAACCTGAATAGAATATCAGACTTAACTGAGAAAGTTCTAGCCCTACCAATACAAGCGAAGTTGACGAAACTTACTTCCTCGCTGGAGATCGAACTTAACCGATGTAGCCTCGCTCGAAACTAAGAACTCGCTGGAATAAGGGTGGCGATGCGTCGAAAGTAATTATATTGATATGTGAAGATAGACTACAAAGACCCCGGGTGTACATATTTATACCCTCAGGTTGGTACTAGTCCTGACCGAATACGATACAAGTTTCGTAAAGATAAAATTAAACTACTAAATCCTATCCTGCTTAATTAGTTGATAGAATTAAACTACCATGCCATGGTTTTCACGAATCCTTCATGAACTCGGTCTCTTCTGGATAGGCTTCCATCAGCTGATTGACTTTTTTACTTAACCGAATCCAGAACCGTATCGAATTTTGGTGTTAACAATTACACATAGGCCCTCCAAACTCCGCCGAAGCTCAGATGCAAAATTTGAACTTCAGGATATATGGATACGTCTACTCTCTCTCTCTCAAAGGAAGCCCTCAATCTTTTTGTCATGAATAGTGACAATAACAATGACAATGGACCACCACTTGATAGTTGAACACAAAATCCAAACATTTTTTTTCTCATTGAGAGGGAGAGAAAAGGACACAAGCATATATGTTTTCAGCCTTCAGTGCACTGTCACTTGCAGTTCCTTTTTTTAATTCTGTCACTCTTTTAAATTCTGTCACTTGCAGCCCACAACTCTCTTATAAAGACAAAACTGATGTTTATCCATTGTTCAGATAAGAGTATCTGTGTACTGATTATTGCCTTTGTGGAGTCATTTTATACCTGTGGCTGAAAAGACCATACATATGGCTATGAAATTCTGTACATTCTCTATCATCCAAGAAATTTTCATCTTCCAGGTAGGTTCTAGATCAGATTTTATTCTGTCAAGATTTTTCATCAGGTACATATATGAAACATAACTATCACTAGAATCACCAAGTACAGCCATGGACAGAGTGATAAACAAGTGAAGAGTGTATGCACCTCTTGTACCAAATATTCAGATCTGGACAAATAACACAATGGACCAGTATTCAAGTAGGATAATTTCGCGGTAGCTTTTCATTGTCCTGAAAGTAAAACCATAATTTTGCTGTAGCTTTTCATGCTCCTGGAAGTAAAAACCATCAAATTCTCATTTACTTCTACCAACAAAAGTTTGGTGAAATACAATAAACTACCAGTAAAATTTCCGCAACTGTTTTTATATTTACAACACCATCAAAGGTGGAAAAAGGAGGAAGTAAGCTCCAGAGATATCTACAAGATGGAGACGAAGAGATACACCGAGCTCAGAACAGCACACTGTTCTTGCGAAAACCGTTAGATGTATAGCCTTCAGTTCTCAACTTATCTGATATTGGAGAAGATTCAATGGTTCAAGAAGATAATAGGTGTCTCAACTGAAGCAAGTGTTCCTCATTTGTGATGTTAAGCGAAAGGCGCAGATTTGTCAGAAGTGACTCTTGCTCCCATGTCAGTGGTCCCAATGCATAGAAAGCTCTCACTGTTGATTGATATGCTTGTAGCTCCAGCTCATGGACATCCATTTTGAAATCACAGCCATGGACATTGTCACTCTCCTGCCTAAGCATGGATGGACATGAAGACATGGCATCATCAGGGAAGCTGTTCCTGACTCCGACAGATTGTGTGTCAGTGTTCATAGAGTGTTCTGAGAAATTCACACTACAACTAGCCACAGAACACTCGTTTTCTTCTCTAACTTGAAGAGGCATTTGGGATGGAGGACGAACTATGCTGTCTGGTTTTCTCTTTGTTAAGTTGTTCTTGGCAAGATCATTGTATCTTTCACTAAAAGGTCTACAAAAGAGATCTCTGTGGATGTCATTCTTTGCAGACACTTTCAGAGGCTGTGGTTTCCTGGTTTGCCGATGAACTTCATGTGCATCTACTCTCCTTTTCTTGCTTGCTCCTGGAATTGAATCATCTGGTGGCATCCTAGTCAGTTCTAATTTTTTCTTCACATTTCTTGCACTAGAGGAAGGACAGAGATTGATCGCTTTGTGCCTCTTAGTGATGTGATCATTAGCTTCATTGGAGTGATGATCCTCTTCCATCACCATTTTTGAGTGATGAAATGTTTGATCAACATGTTGGGTCTGTTTTTCACTCTGCTCTCTGACCTGAAAAGGGGGCAATGACTTTTTAATTACCATGTCAACGAAATGCTTGCTGAAAAACATGAGTGAAACTAGAGAGGTGAACAAAATTTCAGTCATTTCACAAAATTTGCAATAATTACACCCAACTAGTAATGAAATATAGTACTTGAGCATGCCATGTCATACTACTGATGTCAAATAAGTTCGTCTGCTGTCGTATCAATCTTGTAGCCAAATGCTTATTGGAAACAAATCACACTAGCGGAAGCAATAACAAGCTTTACAGATTTTCAATAAAGAATCTAAATCATCAGTTGAAGTTCAAATACACTCAATGGAGTCTTTTGCAAATTTGACAAACATACTAACATAATCTCTTCATAAAAACTCCAAAGAATCCACTAATAATCATATATGCACTACTACAAAGCACAAACATGGAAGAACATGAGCTAACCACACAACGAATTGAAGTACTGAAACGACTAGCTACTGTAATAAAGAGTAACGCGTGGGAATCAGTACTCACTTTGTTTATTACAGCTGACTGCTTGCCATGATAGGCATGTGGAAACCTCAAGCAAGATATGTGGAATTCTCTCATTTGCATGCAACCTGTTACCCTGATGACGAAATAGTCATCCTTCAGCACCTTTGCGATCTTCCCAAGCCTCCACGAATTACGATCCAAAACCTCAGTTATGTCACCAAGAACCCATCTGCCTTTTCTCATACCAACTGGCCGATGCGTCCTAACATCATCCTTCTTCACTGCAGGCATCCCTTCAGCAGCAAAGTTTAGATTGCTATCCCTAAAGTTATGTAGCCTTGTACCTTTTAGTTTCATCATCTCTCACTAAGAACCTGACCCTGCTTACAAAAGGCAGACCATTAGGAAAGTAAAAGGAAGCACTTGCACTACTGAAAGAATAAGAAAACATGAATGGATAAGAAAACAAAGATGTCATTTTGTCAAAGTATATATAACTGTATTTCTAGGTAAAGCATACAAGTGGGATAAAGACACTGTCATTGATTAAATCACTCCAAAGATCTGCTAAATTTTATTTAAAGAAGAAATCTAGGAGACCTTACAGTCACCGAATAAAAGAACTACCCTGGAGGTGTAGTGCTGAGTCCAATCAGATTAGTTTGCAAGGTACCCCACAAACTTGTAACATCATTTGTTGAGGCCATAGAACAACGACGGAAGCAACGCAGCGCTCATTGAATCAGGCAACACAATATAGAACAAAAGGTATGGATGCACAGTTATAGCATCTTTATGTGAAAGTACGCAAGTAAATTGACCAAAGTCCAACAAAATGCACCAGATTCCCAGTTGAGGTTGTGTTAAACATTCAAGAGTTGACATGAACTACAAAAGTATTTCATTAAGTATGGTTCGTGGACAACTGGTACACTATCAGAAGCAAGATATTGTCCCTTATTCGGAGATGCGTTCACAAAACTACATAATGAGCAGAGCAAATCCAGAACGAACAATATCAGAATCTGGACCGACTTCTTTTTCCCTTCCATTTTTAGCAATCAAACGGAATCGGACCAACTTCTACAGCTCAAAGTTGGAAGCTGAACAAAGGGGGAGCAGATGACTAAACTGCAGGACTGTCACTTATGCACCATTTAAGCTTCACAAGTCCAGGACTCCAGGTACAATCTATACTATAAGAGCTTCCAGTTTCCATGCTCTGAGCAGCCATGGCTTGTTTCCTTAGTCCAAAAGGAGGCCTAAGAAAAGCCCCTAAATCAACTAAACATTCTACCTAAGCCGTTAATTAACCGTGCGAAAGGATTCACTCCCTATGACCCTATCTACTGCATTTTAACCAAAATTACCTAGACCATGATTCAGACAAATTGGCTCTCCTTCTGAATTCTGATTTTGAGCCAAGAACTAGGAACATCTTATGATATCCAGAAGTACATTCATGGAAGAATCCCCAGAAAATGGTAGTAACTTTTTTCCTAGGAAAAGTCAAACCTCTTCTAATCTTTTTTTTCTGAAACTGAAAACCTCTTCTTATCTGTCAGATGGGGTAGACCAATCAACCAATCTGGATCAGATGGCACACGACTTCACCTAAAAAGAATCCCTTGATTCCATAACATTGAAAAGCCCAATCAAGATTTAAAGGAGCAATAATAGTACAGTGCAGCAGCTCAGATCGGAACCATGAACTCAAAGATCCAATTTGGACCACACTAAATATGCAAAAACAGGAGCTTTAACGTAAAGAATCAATTAAAAAAAACTAGTTGGATTGATTGAATCTGTGATCCAAAAATTTGTAGCAGCGAAGTACAAATTTCATCTCAGCCCAAATTCCCTTGTAAAATACTAAGCTTCAGAGTGGAAACAAATCAGGGCGGATTTTGATCCTTTTTTTGAAACTAAGGGCTGATTCTGATTCTGAACTGTTCTAGACTATGAATACAAAACATTAGGATCCGAGTACACCCAAAAACACCTCAAAAACTCTTTTTTTTTTTTTTACCTCAGTTTGGTGAAAACCAAATCAGAAGGAATCATCGAGTTGGAATCATCAACACAAGGGACTCCAAGATGGAATTTTTAACGCGCAATCTAGACCAAAATGTAAGAGTTGGAGTGCAAGAAATCCAAAGAAACCAGCATCAAGCCACTCCTCACCTGCAACAAGAAGCCAACCAACGGATGAACTCGCCTCGCCGATCCAAGATTCTCAAAATGAAAACAGTTTTCCCCTCTCCAGATTAAACAAGCAACTCCTAAATCGGGATTAACCCCAACTCGTCTGTTCCTCCAATCCAATTCACGCAAGAAATAGAAAGAAATAAAGAAGCTAGCAAAGAATTTCGCCACCTCCAAACGCCCTAAAATAGAAACCCAACCCAAAAATTATGCGAAAAAGAAAAAAGAAGATCAGAAATTTGGTGCATCGAAGGTGACCAACCTCGAGAGGAGATGGGAGGATTAATCCGGCGGCCAGGAAGAAATCGGAGCGCCTAATTCCGTGCCTAACCGTAGGAGAAAACGGTGTGCTGGCTTTGCCCTGTGGATTGGCTGTTTCTTTCAGTTCTTGCTTTCCTGTTCCTTGCGTTTTTGTCATGGGAATTATTGTATTTTTTTTCTTTTCAAATATTTCCGATGTGTTTGTAAAATAAAAAGAATTATCATGGTAATGCTCATGCTTCTGCTAAATTGATTTATTTGTTTATCTTTTGTTTTGTTTTATTTTTGTCTTTTGTTTGGGAGACAAGAGGAAACGAATACAGTTGTGTGTCACTCCTTGGTCCTCCCCCTGCCTTATTAGGTTGTTCATATCTCCTTATTTTATTTTTTTGGCAGAAAAAAAGAGAAATAAGTTAAGTTCCACGAAGATATAATTATCCTTTTGGGTGAGGAACCCGGGCAAATATTCATGGATTTGTTTCAAAAGATTATGAGTTAGCTATGAAAATTGATATGAAGATTTGTGGCTGACCTATCTTCTTGCAAGGCTCATAGTTTTTCTATAAGTAAAATCTATTTAGGCCTCTCGTTTTTCCTTAATCAGCGATGTCTGAACGTAGAGAAGTCTACTACATCGTACTATATGCTGCATTTTTTTAATAGACATATGTATGCCATTTTTCTCTTTAAACAAGTTTTCTTCTAATTACTATCCGATCTACAATCCGATTACACCATTGTGTTTGTTACAATTAAATCTTCACACAAGATCTTACATGATTATATTAAAATAATATATATATATATATATATATTTTAATTAGTTTTATTATATACGTAAGTTACTTTTATCATATATATAAAAGTTACTTTTAGATTTGACTAAATTACTTCTTAGACATATAAAAGTAATTAATAAAGTCTAAAAGTAATTTACATGTATTATGAAAAGTAACTTCAAACAAAACGGAAGTAACTTTTGTCACGACATTAGAAGTAAATTCGTTGTAGGAAGAAAATATGACTTTATCTAGAAATTAAATTTAATCAGCAGCTAACACATGTAAGTTTAACATTTTTAAAAGTAACTTCAATGTTAAATTGGAAGTAACTTTTGCATGGTTCAAAAGTAACTCTCTGTAAATTATTTAATCATCGATTGTTTTTTTTCCTTTCATTTTGTTTTTTCATGTAGAATGAGAAAAGAAGATAACACTTTGATGGATTGTAAATAACATTGATGGAATAACTAATGAGAATTAACCATGATAAGATGTAGTAGTTACTTCCTGATAACATGGAAGTTATTTTCTAACATGTAATAAATTACTTTCAAATTACTAAATGTTTGAATATATTCAATATGAGTATTTTTGTCACATATTTTGAGGGTACAATGATGCAAATAGATCTTAAAAATAATATGTGATTTAAAAGATATAAGTTATTAAAGAGGTTAAAAAAAGATACATATATTGCATTTTTCAAGTTGAAAGAGATACTAGATGGAGTACAAACTAGCTACCACTAGCTGTGTAGTTACGTCCAATGAAAAAAAGGCATTCATTAGAGTTACTTTCTTTTTGTTATAAGTTACTTCTATAATATATGTAAATTACTTTTATGCTTTATTGAATTTACTTTTATATGTCTAGAAGTAATTTAGTGAAATCTAAAAGTAATTTAGATATATTATAAAAGTAATTTATAATTTTTCATCAAAATATAATCATGTGAGATCTTGTTATAAAGATTTAATTGTTACGAACACAACAATGTAATCGGATCGTAGATCGGATGAGTAGTTTAAGAGAAAATTATATTTGAATTATAGGTGGATAGTGTCTCTCATAGATAGAGTGTCAGCTGCTTTAGACAAACTAGCTACCACTAGCTGTGTAGCCACATCCAATTCTATATTAAGATTTATAATAAAATATATAAAAATACATATTAATTGTCGTAAACTGCTAATTTCTTATTTTTTCTGTCCTTAAGTATAGCAACGTAGGACTGGATGAAACACATTCAAGTACAACGAATCTAGATATATACTAGTCATTAATATCATTATTATTATACATGTGCCCTTAGCAATTATATTAAGAATTAGATTAGGATTAGGATTATGTCAATGTTTCATAAGAGACTTTGAGTCCTATACGAATATCAATTTTGCAGTTATACCAATTTATACCCTCACACTCCACGGGAGATCGTTCCTCGACTTTAAGTCCTATACAAATCTTAATTTGCAGTTATACCAATTTATACCCTCACATTCCGCGGGAGATCGTTCCTTTGTAACCTAACCTATGCGTAGACGTACGTTTCTTGGCGAAAGCAGCGCCGCTGTTGTTGTAGCCGCTACCGCCGCGGAGCAAATCGATCAGCTGGCTGCGTTCGGAGTGATGACTGCAGACTCATTTCCATCGGTATCGTCGACTAATGCTGCTGATCCGTCGCATGTCACGCCGCCACCAAGACCCATCGCTGCTAATGGATAGAAATCTAGCCTTTATTTGATTTAGTACTCACTTAAAATGTTATCTATTTTGTATAGTTTATGGCACACTGTATATAAACAAATAATATACTAATTTATCATACTCAATTGAGTTCCTAACTTAAAAAGATATTTTAAAAATGACTAAACAAACTCTTATCAGGACGCTAAGTTCTTCTTACTTGTTTATTTTTATTCGAATTAGCTATAAATATTGCTTTAATTTTCTAAATCAGTCTCTAACTACTAATTACGAGATCGTATGGAGGTTTGTGCTATTGTCGACTGTGGTGCGTCTATTATCCAAGTTTCATTTTTTTCATGTCCGCTATGTGCCTTTCCTGAATATAATTCATTGTGTTAAACTGAATATTCTGTATTGCTGCATTTGTAAAATAGAGAAAAAACTATTATGTTAGTAGCATCTGCTAATAAATTGACATATGCCTTGAATAAATTCTTAATAGTGTTATAATGGTTCTATCATTTACTAATTTTAAACCTATATATCATTCATTTTCTTGTTTGAAAATTTAAAATTTTCATAAAATAATTTATAAAAAAGAATTGTGAACCACTATTTTGAAGAATAGGCACATATGACATTAAAATTTACGGATGTACATATAAATATTTTATTTATTACGTATAGAAGTGAAGAAATGTCATATTATAGTAAACATCAATTTTAAGAAAATCTAATTAAGTAAAACAAAACTATAGTAAACATTAATTGATTCATACATATTTGGTTGTGGGTTTGAATATTTGAAAGATGAATCATTTAGTATATTTAACATTTCCTATATAGCATAAAAACACAATTATTATTATTATTGGCCGAGGAGATATTAGGCCTTGGAAATATTACTTATTCAAATGTGTGGTTGCATTTATATTTCTCTTTCTTTATTTTGGATTTTTTCTGCTTAATAATTTTGGGGTTATATTCAGTTCTAGGAGTACTACCGAGTAGGCATAGGTATATATTCAGTTTAGGAGTACTACCGAGTAGCGTAGTATATTTAAAGAAGATAAACGAATGGAAGTTTGTATGATTTAGAAGGGGAAGATAATTTTGGAAGCCTCTGGAATCCATAAGTGATATTTTGCTCTAGATTTTTTTCCCCACTAATGATTTATTTTTTATATGGTATGAATTAATGATTTTTCTTCTAGAAAGGAGCACCACATATGTGGACCAATCAAAAGACACAAATAGATATTTTTCCCCACTAATATTCATTTTTTGTTATATTATGAATTAATAAATTTTACTTCAAAGGAAGGTGCGCCACGTGGACCAATCAATCCCCAAAAGAGCCAGCTTTAGATGAGAGATGTCTAGATTCATTATGTTAGGATGAGTCAACCCAGCCCTACGTTACTATATTTTGGAACGAGATAGTACAAATTAGTATTTTCTCCATCCTAAAATATACCTAATTAGTACTACCTCCAAATTCTAATAAGTTATAGCATATCTGATATTATATATACTCCTCCATTTCAGATTATAAGACTTTCTAGCATTGTCCATATTCATATAGATGTTAATAAATCTAATACATATATATGTCTAGATTCATTAAATATTATGAATGTGGGCAATGCTAGAAAGTCTTATAGATGAAACGGAGGAAGTACCATGTTGCTATATTTAGTCAGATGAAGATTTTTCATTTATTGGAAAAGCCAAAATAAAAATATACCAAATGCCATAGATTAGAGTGGTTATCCCTTTGCAGTGGTTATCCATGTCAGGATGTCTTTGCTGAGTTGGGTGAGTGTGTTCTATACGATCTTCTACGGTTGCACATGCATACACATTTATTTGTTGTTGTATTTTAGGACTTGCACTAGAGCTAGGCATTGCTCTAGATATTCCGTATTGTGTCATATTTTGCATCAACAGTTATCTACACGACTTTTTTATGTGTAAAAAATGTCTTTTACAATATTAATTTAAAGAAAATACTTACGGTGCATGCGTAGACTAATTGATCCAATGGGGTCGTGCACTCAATTTTATATTGATGATTTATTTTACTGTACCTGTTTGGGTATTATAGTTTACTTATTCCAATATCTAGCCAAATGTAGGGGGCTCCATTTTGATATAGTTATGTAATGCACTTGGGTGTTTCCTAACATCCTGATCATTGATAGTATAAATTTTACAATGTTTATTTTAAAAAGATTCAACTCCAACAATAAAATTTTTAGGGTTTAGATCATGCAAGTATAATTTCATGATTTTGAAATATACCATTACTATTCACTATATATTTGGAATCATATCATTTTAATTTCACACGTATTGAAGATATACCACTGTATATCCCTTCACTTTAATTTTTTTTAATTTTTAGTACCAAATTGCTTCTTCTTCTTACTTTTCCCTCTTCCTTCCTAGCCTATCTTCTATAATGTACTATAAATGTATGTAATAAATACTACTCCGTCCCAAAAGTAATTCCTAGCTATAAATCTAGACACACATATGTCCAGATCCGTAGGTAGGATTGTTTTTTTAAGGAAGAGAGGGTATATATATATATATATAGTAGTATACTAGCTATATTAGTCATATATTATTATATATTCATCTAATGTTCATTAAATTAAAGATTTGGTTTTGTTTTCTCATTGAATTTGAAGATTTGGTTCAGATTTCGGATTTTAATAAGTTTGAAGATCTTTCTAACTCATCATCTATATAAAGCGGATCAAACAGGCTAACAAAAGACAGACAAAACACGATACCTCTTCCATTCCCCACTTCTACCATGGAGAACGTTTTTACTCAATCCGCACTTCTCTGTGTGTTGTTTCTTAGTGGTTCAATAGTTGTAGGTTGCTCCCCTACAATGGAAGAAGAGGTACTTCTCTAGAGCTATGTATACTGTTATAATTCAAATTCGATTTTATTCAACTGAAGCATAGTTGTAGCTATAGTCTATATTGATTTATTCCCCTTTTCCCAAACAATTAACCAGGTCCAAAAGAATTGGCGAACATTGATGGCCCCTCTACTTCATGTGAATTTCTCTTCATCGGATCATATATCAACTCAAGCTGACCCAGTATATTATGTGAGTGTCATATACTCCTTCCGTCCAAAAATAAAACATAGTTGGAAAATTATTCCAAAATAATGCAACTCATACCTTCTTATCTATCATCGAAGAATAAATCGATAAATTTTATTCTTTCAATATCCCATCACCGTACCTACTAATATAACTTTCCTATTAATTTTGGGCATTTTGGTTCTTTGTCTCCTTTCTTAACTCCACCATAGGAGCTAAGATTTGAGCTTTTTGAGGAGTATGTTTTTTTCCCTAGATCTAAAAGATGCACTTGTACTCATGATCATGATTTTCATGACCAAATACGTACTTTGGCAGTTTGCAGCATATGGATTGATTCCTTCAGACGACGCTCTCAAGTATTATGGATTAGAGGCCACCATGGACATTTATGGCTTTAATCTAGAGCATGGACAACAAACCGGAGGTTTCATTTGGATTTACAATACGGATGAAGCATCTGCCGTGAATAAAGTTATAGCTGGATGGAATGTAAGTTAAATCTATCTGCTTGATTTGGAATTGTAACTTCAAGCCTACATTAGCTTAGCTGGTTGATGCTCACCAGGTTCATGAGCTTCTCACTGCCAATCGAAGATGTGTCACTAAACAAGTTACTTTGATTAATCATTTGCTCCATTTCTTCTAGTTTTAACATTTAGTTGTATTGTACCTCATACAGGTTGAGCCTGAATCGTACAATGATTCACAGACGCACTTCAGTACTTGGTTTGTAAGTTTCTTCATAAACACTACAGTTTCCTATCCATCAATTTTTATTTTTATTTTTTTTGCCATAATAAAGATTTTGTATTTATTATGTCATAACTCCTTCTCCAATTAATGCCAGATTGAAGGTTCTAATGTTTGTCCTGATATGCGTTGTCCTGGATTCGAAAGTGTATTTAGCTCAGAAATCGTTCCTGGAATGGTGATTAGCCCTGTTTCCACCACCTCTGGCAAGAAACAATACATTACAGTCAAAGTATCCAAGGTTTAATTCTTGTCTAATTAATAACAGAACAATCTTACATTCCTTTTTTTATCCCTTCGTATATAAAATGGAACACAGTACAATGAATCTGGACATACCCATGTCCAGTACAACGAATCTGGATATACCCATATCCAGATTCGTTATCCTAGGATATGTCACATTCTATACTGGTTGAGATATTTTAGCACGGAGGGAGTATGCGTCATGACACTATATTTTGATGATTTCAGGATCAAAATTCCGGTGATTGGCAAATCTATTATGGCTTTAATGGGGATGCCAAGCTTATAGGTTACTATCCAAGATCTCTATTTACAAGCTTGTCAGATAAACCAGTGACAATATTGTTTGGTGGCTATGCCTTGAGAAAGGATCAAAAGCCAAGTCCTCCGATGGGCAGCGGGAATGCACCATTTAAAAACGCCGCATCATTTAGTAGTATCAAGTTTTTTGATGCCGGTGGCAACGCCCATCCAATCGATTTTCGTCTCGGATTTATATCAAATTGTTACACTATCTCTGTTATTGAAAATGATGGGTTCTTTTATGGGGGACCTGGCAATATTTGCTAGTAGTTTGTAATCGAGCTTCAACTTAATGTAATGAATATCCTGGGGACTGCACCCACAGAGAAACTGAGCTTCAATAGAGTTCATCACAATTGTTGTGTCACTCTTAGGGTGTGTTCGCTGGTTGAGGTTCCCATCCGGAACAGTGAACACGGAAAACGGAGCAGTTTATTAGCGCGTGATTAATTAAGTATTAGCTAATTTTTTTTCAAAAATGGATTAATTTGATTTTTTTAAGCAACTTTCGTATAAAAACTTTTTACAAAAAACGCACCGTTTAGCAGTTTGAAAAGCGCGCGCGCGAAAAACGAGGGAGATGGGTTGGGAAAGGGGGATTGCAAACACACCCTTGATAAGTATTCAGCCTCATCGTTTGACGTATTGGAGGAAAAAAACGAAATGCATATTTGCAAATAAAAAATAATTTGTGAATAAAACTTTTATATACATGTTCTTAACGACCTAAAAGCGAAGGCTGAAAAATAAACTACAGAATGAAAAAAAACTCAAAATCAACTCCAAATTTAAGATTGAAAATTTAAATTTTGGCTGATAAGCATAAGTGGAAAGATCAAGATACAAGATTCTAATATACTCCCTCCATTTCAAAAATATAAACAGATAAGGAGAGGAAAGGGGAAAGAAAAAGAAACCGGAGAGGAATTACATATTGTGTCACTCTTATGGTTCATTGCTTTTAGTTTCACTTTCACTTTTACCCAGGGTATTTACATACTCCCTCCAATTTGATAATTCATGTCATATAGACAGCTACACATTCTCCGAAACCTATCTTTGAATATAATTTTCTATTATAATATAAAAACCTTAATAAGTACTCCCTCTATTTTATATTATAAGTCGTTTAACTTTTTCTTAGTCAAACTTCTTAAAGTTTGACCAAATTTGTAGAAAATTATACTAATATTTTCAATACAAAACAAACATATTATCAAAATATATTCAATTTTCAATTTAATGAAACTAATTGTGTTATAGATGTTGCTAATTTTTTTTATAAACGTGGTTAAACCTAAAGAACTTTGACTAAGAAAAAAATTAAACGACTTATAATATAAAATGGAGGGAGTATCTAATTTAATTTGATTTTTTAAGTCTCATCTACACATGTTGTCCCAGTGCCTTAAAATTAATATTTCAAAAGTTGCTAATAGTCAAAGTTATAAAAGTTTGGCATCACCCTTATAAAAGAATGATAGGAATTATAAAAACAAAAGGAGTATGTGACATTATCTTTTGGATATTTTCATCGTAAGTGATCCCTCTCAAAATGAGTGGATACTTTCATCTGAAGTGATCTCTCAAAAATAGAGAAGAGGAGGTGTACACTTGGCATGGTTGCATAAGGAAAAATTCATATCTTGCCTTTTGCTTGGTCAAGCTAGCTAGCCCATGTCAAGCCAGCTCGTATCACACCGTAGAAAATTAAACCCTACTGTCACATAGATTATGAGAAAATATATAGAGAGAGCTATAGAAATATAGAATCTAGAAAATAAATAAAAACCATAATTTTTTTTATAGATTCTCACCCGCTAGTTATTCACAAGCTATTTCTGATAATCCATAGTTTCCTAAACAATACCAAAACGTCTAGGTACTTCAACGCGCAATATATATGCAAAGGAAACTACTCCTTCGTGATGATTAAAAAAAAATAGGGTCATCGAGGCCAATGTCATGGGCCCACGGCGACATTAGGATGGAGTGCCGCCGCAACCTTCTTCCGGCCCTACGCAAGGAGGCAGGTGCCACTGTCGCCGTCGTCCGCCTTAACCTCGAGAAGCAATTTCCTCCTTCTGCCTCTACCCCGGGAGGCTGCCGTCATCATCGACTTGGATGCCAGGAGGCCACCATCACCATCCACCTCAACTTCGTGAGGCCGTAGCTGTCGTCTGCCCCAGGAGGCACCCACCACTGCCCCCATCTACTAACTCCAAAGAGAATGCCGTCGTCGGCTGCTTCTAGCATTTCAGGTACTTAATACTCCTATGTATCTTTTTATTCATATATTGGTTACTTAAGGACAGTGGCGTATCCAAGAAGAAATAAATTAGATAAAGCTATAGCTCTCCTTCAAATGCATGTATGAAAAAAAAAATTAGTTGAGGCTTCGTAGGGCTTCCATGGTCCTATTGCAAAGTACTCTAACTGGAATGGTCGGAGCCATTGTATTTTTTTTTTGAACCTGGAACGGTACCATGCATGGCATGTGACTTGTATAAGAACACTAGCTATCAGGTGCTAATGAAATATTTTACTCTAAAGTTTATGTCATTCCTATGCTTGTGTATAGCGATAGACAATCAGATATGAGATATGTGCCATTCACTTGGAAAAAAAATATATGACATTTTACATTCAAACATCAAGCATTATATTGATGAAACAATTAATATACTAGCTGAGTTCGTTTGGCCCCTTTTCGAATTATAATGCAACAATACATTGCTGATGAGCACTTGGCAGAGGGCTGCCTTGCCTATCTGTTTCATCGTACCGCCAACAATTACCTGAAATTTGTTCGATCGAATAGTACCAGTGAATTACTTTTACTCCATCCATCAAATCATAAAGACGGCAGGGAATCTCATATAGGAAGCGTGCATGAACATATATAAGACCATGATCCCAAATAAAAATAAGCCACGGAAAGAAATATTTTTATTTGGGATATTTTTACCTATCTTTAAATAAAAATAAGTTGGACATATAAAAGGTTCAACGAAAGAAATATTGATTTAAAGATAGGTAAACATATTCAATGTGCAACTTATGTAGAATCTGAACATTCCAACTAAATCTAGAAGTACGACACAGTCAAACGAACGAAAGCTTCACACAATACTTAGGGTGTGGTGTGTTTGAGAGTGGTGGAAAGGAGAAGATTGAGAAGACAAGTAAAACGAGATAAGTCATTAGTATATGATTAGTTGAATGTTAATTATTTTAAACCAAAAAATAGATTAATATGATTTT
>CM020182.1:12172018-12189361 GCA_009805545.1 Oryza longistaminata | reverse complement strand
ATCGTACAATAATTCTCTTTTAAAAAACTTGCATGCTAACTTGAGACGATCGGACTCCTAATTGCAGCTCACGATTTTCTTAAAAATATATATAACCAAATAAGTTCCCACAGGAGATTTTATCTTAACTAAAACATATAACATAATAAGATTAAAATAGTCTTTACCCGTTGCACCCACAGACATTTTTTTCTAGTCTATTTAAAAGTATGAAATACAAGTAGGTGATCATAGAAAACTATACTTAAGTGCTGATAGAGTGTGCAAAAAAAACACTTGATATGTGAGGAGGGGCTCTTGATCAGAATTTGTTAAGACATTATCACAGATGGGAAAGATCTTGTGTGGTGCTAACGTTAAACACGCTCCTTCTGATCTCTCGTAGTGAGAGAGAGGGCCTGTTCGGTAGCCCATTTTCACAGCTGTTTGGGCTGTGCTGCACAGCCCAGCTGTTCGACTGTTGGAAACTGCTGTAGCCCCTACAGAAAAAACTACTCCCCTACAGCCCCTACGGGTACAAACAGCTGTTGGCTGGCTGCTGCTGCACTGTAGCTGATGCTGCTGCGCAGCTGCAGCAGCCAGTGCCACCGAAACAGCCAGAAGTGAGGCTCGAACCGTGCTGGCATCTCGTGTGCTAGCCGAAAGGCCCTGGGACAGGGCCTTTCTCAAACTGAGTGTGTATTTGAGCATCAAATGGCTAGAAATACTATCATAGCGCAAGAAGGAGAAGATGATTTGTATTAGAATCTTGTTTGGTGGCATTTACGAATTTAGAGAATGATTCAGAAGGAAGCATGGATATTAAGGATGCCAATGTTTAAGCTCCATTTTGGAACTGTGATATTCTCCTGATTTTTTTATATACAGTAATTAATAATTGTTTAGTTAAATAACTTGTAAATCATAGATTAGATTCACGAAACTAGATGGACGCTGTGGAGATTAGCGCCAATGTGTGGATGCGACTATGTGGCGTCCAGGTATGGACGCACTCGCAAACAGCGTCCATACTCTTGGGTACGGCTCAGTGGCGATGTGGTTGTTCTTCTCATTAAACAGATTCTCTCAATAGCAAGCACATTCCATGTATCGAAGGAGATGAAAAAAAAAAGAGAATGGGCCATTTAACTATTTGCCACTTTTAAGATATGGCAATTAAGGATTTGCCACTTGTTGTCTATGACATGTGGGTCCTATGTATCTATGATATGTGGGTACAATGGCAAATCATCTATGACCATTCGTAGAGTGGCAAATAGTTAATTATTCCCACGATCCTGTGATCCACATCCACGCCGTCCTTGACGCATGGCTGCGTTAGCCAAAACAAAGAAGAAAATTGTGTAGTTTTTCATGCGCACACTTCCTGAACTTTAATAGTGTGTTATTTGAAAAAACTTCTATAGCAAAGTTACTTTAAAAAATCATATTAATCTCATTTTTTGGTTTAAAATAATTAACATTCAACTAATCATATACTAATGACTTATCTCGTTTTACTTTCTTCTCAATCCTCTCCTTTTCCACTACTCTCAAACACACACACCCTAAGATTGTGTGAAGCTTTCGTTCGTTTGACTGTGTTCGTACTTCTAGATTTAGTTGGAATGTTCAGATTCTACATAAGTTTGCACATTGAATATGTTTACCATCTTTAAATCAATATTTCTTTTCGTTGAACCTTTTATATTGTCCAACTTATTTTTATTTAAAGATAGGTAAAAATATCCCAATAAAAATATTTCTTTTCCGTGGCTTATTTTTATTTGGGATCATGGTCTTATTATATGTTCATGCACGCTTCCTATATGAGATTCCCTCTGTCTTTATGATTTGATGGATGGAGTAAAAGTAATTCACTGGTACTATTCGATCGAACAAATTTCAGGTAATTGTTGGCGGTACGATGAAACAGATAGGCAAGGCAGCCCTCTGCCAAGTGCGCTCATCAGCAATGTATTGTTGCATTATAATTCGACTAGTAATATGTCCGTGCTAACGCTACGATAATATTTAAACAATGTATTGTAACGCATTTTCAGAAAATGTTATTTGACAAATAACAATTATTGTCATTATAATTTTCAAAATAATTATATACTTTGATTCTTATCTCCATATACTGATTGTCAACCGGCAGGACATTATCTGTTAAAATGTAATCCCGAACGATCACAATTAAGCCAGCAAACATTGCCCCTATCAATAAATTGATGATCCACACTTTTTATCAGTAAAATCAAACTACAGAAATCACAAAATGCCAGCAACACTTCTGCAGGAAGACAAAGAGCATGTGCAACCAGTGCCATTGGCAATGGAAAGGAAGCTTCTTGTCTGTATCAGAAGATCATTTTGTTTTTACCAATAAGAAAACTTGTTGATCATCAAGGACTTCAGTATTAATAAATAAACTACCCTCAAAACCAGAATTGTGACCTAAAAGACCAAGACTCCCTTCCTAGCCAGACCCCAGTAGGTATCCACGGCAATGGTCTTCCAGTTGTTCTTGTTTTCCCAGTTTAAGACTCATTATTTTGTTCCTTCCAGATTTTACAACAAGCAATCAGAACCACAAACTGTATTGAAATCCTCTTTTTCTTCAAGCATTGGAATCCTTTTCACACACCTGCAATCAATGTGACAGCAATGAATAAGCAAATGAAGCTGGAGGATGCATTGCGACAAAGGCTAATCAATTCAATCAAAGTCAAAAGTTTTTATTGTAACAATTACAAGAAAAGCTTGCTATATTTGAGGTCAATAGCAAAGAATACACTATTAATTATTCCATCAATGTTAGTCACTCAAAAACCGTGGAATTAAACAGGTTATACAAAAAACAGCAGTTTAGAAAAAAAAATGCATTTAGTTTACCTCCAAATTAACCATATGCCAACTCCATCCACTACACCTAGCCAACCATCACAAACACACGAGCTATAATATGCATTTTGACCATATTGTCTGCACCTTAAGATTAATAAAGATGCATTTGTCAAAGGATTAGAAATATGAGGTTTATTCTTAATATTGCCACATCTAACAAAACAACACATGGAGGCAACTATCTGAGTTAATGCATCCAATAGAAATATTAAGAAACATTTGTTACTTCTAATACCAGTTAAGGTATCGGCAATTCCTTTTTTACAAATAGCTGGTAGATTCAGATAGAAGACTATAACTATGCACATGCTTCGTTGATAACTGTAATGGGAGATGTCACGGCCAAAGTTCAGAAAATAGGACTATCTCTAAATTTGTCAGGTTCAGATAAGAAGTCGGCAATGTGGGCGGCGATTAGACGACTTCACTTAAAAGGGAATCCAATGGCTCACAGCGTAAAGGATGAGATCGATGGTTATGTCATACATGGATTCTTCTCCGGGTTTGTACCGTTGACATCATGTTTATCGGGATGTGTTTAACCTTTCTTAATTTCAAAACTTTTCTTTTCATTACACTTCATTGGTAATAAACTAATTAAACCCACTTCATGGGATCTGGGTGGAATGTGAACTAAGAAAATCATATTCCTAGTCCGTTTAGTAGTTACAATAGCCAGCTTAGAGAACACTATGATTATCCCCAATTCTCTTTAATTCCAAATCTGAGCACTACAGCTGCTAGGAGACCTACAACAGCAGGTGGCTCAAAGCCAGCGACAGTGTGGGAACTCGAGCCCATAATTCCATGAAGTCCTAACTTCAGTATGCACAGATCAATTAGAGGAAATCATTTGCTTGATCAGAACAAACCAAAATTATGAATGAATCTGATTAATTTGCTAAAGGTAGTAGGTATATATTAAGTAGTAAAAGTTTAGCAAATCTTTAAATTCAACAAAGAGGAAGTTAGGCATATTAATTCTTCTTGAATTGCACATCCATATTTCCTAAGTTGCGACCGAGGAATTTCAGGCAGGCAACTGAACCCCAGGTATACAAAGCCTAACCTTTCCACACCTTCAGCCTAACACAATGATTTTTTAACACAATGATCAGATGAAGTGTACCCAGCATTTCTGATATTGTATTCAACAAGAAAATCAGCTGCTTCTAATTCTTATCCCCATCAATTAGCCACTGAAAATTAGTACACCTCGTACAGTATAGCATCATATATCAATAAATCTTGTATCTATTAACACTCTGAATCTAACTTGTTTTTTGTTTTGACATATTCAACTGATAAATAGCTTACTCGTCATTTTCAATAGTCCTACATAAAAATCATTTTTCCATTCATGGAAACCTATGTCAGACTTATGATTATTGACTCCACTTAAGAATTACTAATACATTTTATTGCTTAAATATCTTGAAATGAGATAAGTGACAAAACACCTTGAGGAAAAGGAATGCAGAAGAAATTTCCTACATAAGTAGAATACACGCGTTTTGGAATAGAAAAAAAATGATTGCCTTAAATTCTGAAAAGGAGGTGGGGAAATTAAGTAGAAAACACAGTACTGGCTCCATGGTTTATCTGCATGATGGAGTATAAAGTAACTGTAGTGCACTACTCGTATACAATAGCAATTAATAATTAGCCAGAAAAAGAGTGTGCATATAGGTAAAGAGTATTTCTTTGAATTGTTTAAACAATTGGTCAGGAAGACGTGTGAAGAACAGATCAAAAAGTTTTGTTTCAGGGAATTGATTAGCCTGATATGCTGTAGTAGGAGATTTCACTCCTGGTAAATAACCACTCTTTCATGTATTTGAACATTGTGCCCATGGACCCTATTTGCTCTAAGGTTCATCAGGTAAAATGAAGATCACCTTAGCTTGAGCCTGCTGTATGCAAGGGCCAGGTATTCTCCATAGCAGAACAATGTATATTATTTGCTGAACAAATACAGTGAAAATTATTCAAAGCAAATGATTATCAGTCATTCTGGAATATCAATTACCACCAAGAACTCACTTGTCAATGTCAGCCACCAGGTTAGATCAAGCAGAGTTCAGGCACTGGATTAGTTTCTGTCCGCTAGCATCCAGCATCCAAACATTCATCTCAAATTCCTATTCACCGAAATTCCTTGAGTACTGGTGTTTGATTAAATCATCGATCCTCCATGTAAACAATAAACCAAAAAAAAACAGGTTCATCAGGTGGCTGTATGCAGAACTGATGAGCATTTTGGCTCTCAACCTGTACTATTTGTAGTGTCAGAAAGATCAAATGGTTTAGCAGCAGTACAAAAGATGCAAACATACTTTAAACATGCCATCAATTCAAATGGGTCAACGCAAGTACCATTATATATCTGCTGCACCTTGCAGTACAATCCGTAGAAAACATCCATAAGTAGAGAAACAGGGCAAACTCGGATCAAAAATAATGATACGAAACAAAAATTATGGTTCAACAATCATAGAGCTAACTATTTGACAACAGTAAAGCTTGATAAATCTAGTTACCTCGTCGCGGAGTTAGCAGCGATGAGCTAGGGGGACGAGAAAATTGCATATCTACCACCTATAAGAAGCGCTTCGCTAGAATACCATTATGAAACGGGCTTCGCTGGAATTACCATCCTCAACCAAAGTGTCTTCGCCAAAATGCACCATCCCGGACGGAAATGCCCCTGCGGCTCTTCTTCTTCCTCCATCCTGCGCGTGAAGAGCTCGCCGGCGGCCATGGCCAGCTCCCCCACTGCGCCCACCAATGCCGCCTTGCCGACGGCGATTGGGGCGCTGCCCTCCTTGCCATCCCCACCGCACGGGCGCGCGGGTGCGGGCTCCAGCGGAGGGCTGCGCAGTGGCGGCAGGCTCGAGCGTGGGGCTTCCGTGAAAGGGCTGCGCAGTGGCGGTAGGGCCGGTCGACGGCGGCGGCAGCGGGCTCCGGCGGAGGGCGGCGCGCTGGCGGCTGGCGTGGTCGACGGCGGCTGCGTCGGCTCCGCGGAGGGCTGCTTGGGGACGGCAGGCGGCGGTCGACGCGGATGGCTACGCGGTGGCAACGAGGAGGCGGCGGGCAGCCAGGAGCGGCACCACCGGCCCACGCGCACGGCGCGCCGGCGGGAATCCGCTGCGTCGTCACCGAGTCTTCCGCGACGACCTCAGCTGCACGGGCGCTGGCGGGATGGCAGGGAGGCAGCGCCCTAATCGCCGTCGGCAAGCGCGGCATCGGCGGCGGCGGCGGAGATGGCCATGGCCCGCGCGAGCTTCTTCACGCGCGGGATGGAGAAAGAAGAAGAGTAGGGGTATTTCCGTCCGGGATGGTATTTTGGGCAAGACACTCTAGTTGGATGGGTATTCCAGCGAAGCCGTTTTTATAATGGTATTTTTAGCGAAGCCATTCTTATGGGATGGTAGATATGCAATTTTCTCCTGCAACGGGCATTCTCCAGGATGATCGTGAATCGCGGCTCGGGCGCGGTGGACGTGGAAGACAGAGGGCCAAGTTGCGGTGTTGGACGATGAGGACGGCGGTGGATTCGTCGCCGGCGCCGTGGGCGACAGTCTTAAGGACAGGCGGCGGCTGATTCGTCGCTGGCGCCGTGGGCGACGGTCCTGGACGACGGCTGGAGGGCGGCATGGAGGAAATCAGCGTGGCGGCGGCACATGCTTACCCACGCGGGAGGAAATCGGCGTGGCCCTAACACATTGATGGCGGCGCGATGGAGATCCACGACGACCTGATATGCGCCAAGGATCAACAGCATGGGCGACAGCGGCGGCGGTTCTTGCGACGGGCGTGGGCGTGGGGCGCGGGCGGAGGAAGGGAGGGAGCGCGTGGAGTGGGGCGCTGGGGTGGACGACGGCAGAGGGCGAGCGCGATACTGCGCCCTGCGAGCCGGGTGGGAATGGGGACGCGTTTTGCGCGTTCTGATGGGGACGGAGGAGGTGCATGATTTCTAATCGATTGCAGCCGTCCGATGGACCTCGTCTGTTGATTTTGGACCATTGGATATGTGATATGATGAATGAGTAATGAGTAAAACATTACTGTTCAACTAAAGGTAGAAAAAGGGCCAAACGAACTCAGCTAGTATATTAATTGTTTCTCATATATGCTTGATGTTTGAATGTAAATGTCATATATTTTTTTTCCAAGTGAATGGCACATATCTCATATCTGATTGTCTATCGCTATACACAAAGCATAGGAATGACATAAACTTTAGAGAAAATATTTCATTAGCACCTGATAGCTACTGTTCTTATACAAGTCACATGCCATGCATGGTACCGTTCCAGGTTCAAAAAAAAATACAATGGCTCCGACCATTCCAGATGATACTTGCAATTGACCATGGAGCCCCTACGAAGCCTCGACTAATTTTTTTTTCATACATGCATTTGAAGGAGAGCTATAGCTTTATCTAATTTATTTCCTTTCTTGGATACGCCACTGTCCTTAAGTAACCAATATATGAATAAAAAGATACATAGGAGTATTAAGTACCTGAAATGCTAGAAGCAGCCGACGGCGGGCTTCTCTGTTGACGTTAGTAGTATGGGGGCAGTGGTGGTGGCCTCTGGGGCAGACAACAGCTACGGCCTCACGAAGTGTGAGGTGTATGGGATGGTGACCTCCTGCATCCAAGATCGATGAGTGGCGGCAAGCCTCCCGGGGGTAGAGCAGAAGCGTAGAGAAAATGCTTCTCCGAGGTTAAGGCGGACGACCGGCGACGTGCAACCTGCCTCCTTGCGTAGGCGGAAGGGTGGGCGGCACTCATCCTAATTGTCGCCGTGGGCCCATGACATTGGGCCTCGATGACCCTATTTTTTTTTAATCACTGCACGAAGGAGTAGTTTTCCTATTGCATAATATATTGCGCGTTGAAGTACCTAAACGTTTTGTATTGTTAGGAAACATGGAATTATCAGAATAGCTTGTGAATAACTAGCGGGTGAGAATCTATAAAAAAATATGTGTTTTATATTACTTTTCTAGATTCTATTCTTCTATAGCTCTCTCTATATATTTTCCTCATTAATCTATGTGAGCAGTAGGGTTTACATTTTCTCCGAGTGTGATACGAGCTGGCTTGACTGGTTGCTAGCTAGCTTGACCAGCAAAAGGCCAGATATGAATTTTTCCTTATGCAACCCATGGCCAAGTTGTACACCCTCCTCTTCTCTATTTTTGAGAGATCACGTTCCAGATATGAAAGTATCCACTGCATTTTGAGAGGGATCACTTAGAATGAAATATCGACAATTAATGTCACATACTCCTTTTGTTTTTATAATCCTATCATCTCTTTTATAAGGGGTGATTGGCCAAAACTTTTATAACTTTGGACTATTAGCAAACTTTTGAAATATATTTAACAGGCACTGGACAACATGTGTAGATGGAAGCTTAAAAAATCAAATTAAATTAGATACTCCCTCTATTTTATATATAAGTCGTTTAAATTTTTTCTTAGTAAAAGTTCTTTAGGTTTAAACCACGTTTATAAAAAAAATTAGCAACATCTATAAACCAATTAGTTTCATTAAATTGAAATTGAATATATTTTGTAATATGTTTGTTTGTATTTGAAATATTAGTATATTTTCTACAAACTTGGTCAAACTTTAAGACAGTTTGACTAAGAAAAAGTTAAACGACTTATAATATAAATAGAGGGCAGTACTTATTAAGGTTTTTATATTATAATAGAAAATTATATCAAAGATAGGTTTTGGAGAATGTGTAGCTGTCTATATGAGATGAATTATCAAATTGGAGGGAGTACGTAATACCCTGGGTAAAAGTGAAAGTGAAACTAAAGCAATGGAACCATGCCACATATGTAATCCTCTTCGGTTTCTTTTTCTTTCCCTTTCCTCTCCTTATCTGCTTATATTTTCGAAATGGAGGGAGTATATTAGAATCTTGTATCTTGATCTTTCCACTTATGCTATTCAGCAAAATTTAATTTTCAATCTAAATTTGGAGTTGATTTTGAGTTTTTTTTTCATTCTTGTAGTTTATTTTTCAGCCTTCGCTTTAGGTCGTGTAAGAACATGTATTAAAAGTTTTATTTACAAATTATTTTTCATTTGCAACATATGCATTTCGTTTTTTTCTCCAATACGTCAAACGATGAGGCGAATAACTTATCAACTAAGAGTGACACAACAATTGTGATGAACTCTATTGAAGTTCAGTTTCTCTGTGGGTGCAGTCCCATGATATTCATTACATTAAGTTGAAGCTCGATTACAAATACTAGCAAATATTGCCAGGTCCCCAATAAAAGAACATCATTTTCATAACAGAGATAGTGTAACAATTTGATTAAATCCGAGACGAAATCGATTGGATGGGCGTTGCACCCGGCATCTAAAAACTTGATACTACTAATGATGCGGCGTTTTTTATGGTGCATTCCCACTGCCACGGAGGGACTTGGCTTTTGATCCTTTCTCAAGCATAGCACCAAACAATATTGTCACTCGGTTTATCTGACAAGCTTGTAATAGAGATCTTGGATAGTACCTGTATAAGCTTGGCATCCCCATTAAGCCATAATAAGATTTGCAATCACCGGAATTTTGATCCTGAAATCACCAAAAATAATGGTTATGACGCATTACTCCCTCCGTGCTAAATATCTCAACCAGTATAGAATGTGACATATCCTAGTATAACGAATCGGACGTGGGTATATCAGATCCGTTTATACTGGACATGGTATGTCCTAGATTCATGTATACTGCTGTTCCATTTTATATAAAAGGGATAAAAAAAGGAATGTAAGATTGTTCTGTATAATTAGACAAGAATTAAACCTTGGATACTCTGACTGTAATGTATATGTTTCTTGCAAGAGGTGGGTGGAAACAGGGCTATCACCATTCAGGAACGATTTCTGGCTAAATACACTTTTCGAATCCAGGACAACAGCATATCAGGACAAACATTAGAACTTCAATCATGGCATTAGTTGGAGAGGAGTTATGACATAATAATACAAAATCTTTATTATGGCAAAAAAATAAAATAAAATTGATGAGATAGGAACTTAGTGTTTATGACGAAAACTTACAAACCAAGTACTGAAGTGCGTCTGTGAATCATTGTACGATTCAGGCTCAACTGTATCGAGGTACAATACAAACTAAATGTTTAACTAGAAGAAATGGAGCAAATGATTAATCAAGTAACTTGTTTAGTGACACATCTTCGATTGACAGTGAGAAGCTCATGAACCTGTTGAGCATCAACCAGCTAAGTAATGTAGGCTTGAACTACATTCCAATCAAGCAGATAGATTTAACTTACATTCCATCCAGCTATAAGTTATTCACGGCAGATGCTTCATCGTATTGTAAATCAATGAACCTCCGGTTTGTTGTCCATGCTCTAGATTAAAGCATAAATGTCCATGGTGGCCTCTAATCGCATAATACTTGATAGCGTCGTTGAAGGAATCAATCCATATGCTGCAAACTGCCAAAGTACGTATTTGGTCATGAAAATTCATGATCATGAAGTAAAGTGCATCTTTTAGATCTACGGAAAAACATTACTCCTCAAAAAGCTCAAATCTTAGCTCCTATGTGGAGTTTAAGAAAGGAGACAAAGAACCAAAATGCCCAAATTTAATGGAAGTTATATTAGTAGGTACGGTGATGGGATATGAAATGATAAAATTTATCGATTTATTCTTCGATGATAGATAAAGGTATGAGTTGCATTATTTTGGAATAAATTTCAACTATGTTTTATTTTTGAACGGAAGGAGTATATGACACTCACATAATATTACTGGTCGCTTGAGTTGATATATGATCGATGAAGAGAAATTCACATGAAGTAGAGGGCCATCAATGTTCGCCAATTCTTTTTGGACCTGGTTAATTGTTTGGGAAAGGGGAATAAATCAATATAGACATATAGCTACAACTATGCTTCAGTTGAAAAATCGAATTTGAATTTATAACAGTATACATAGCTCTAGAGAAGTACACTCTTCTTCCATTGTAGGGGAGCAACCTACAACTATTGACCACTAAGAAACAACAACACAGAGTGCGGATTGAGTAAAACGTTCTCCATGGTAGAAGTGGGGGAATGGAAGAAAGGTACGTGTTTTGTCTGTCTTTTTGTTAGCACTGTTTGATCGCTTTACTATGATGATGAGTTAGAAAGATTTCAAACTTATTAAAATCGAAATCTGAACCAAATCTATCAAATTCAATTGAGAAAACAAAAACAATCTTTAATTTTAATGAACATTAATGAATATATATATACCCTCTCTGTCTTAAAAAAACAATCCTACCTACGGATCTGGACATTGTGTGTCTAGATTTATAGCTAGGAATTACTTTTGGGACGGAGAGATATTTATTACAGTACATTTATTAGAAGATAGGCTTAGGAAGGAAGAATGGGATAAAGTAAGAAGACAGAGCAATTTGGGTACTAAAAATTAAAAAAATTAAAGTGAAGGCGTATACAGTGGTAATAATTTTCAAACGTGTGACATAACTAAACATGAATGATTCCAAATATATAGATTTGAATAGTAATGGTTATTATCAAAATCATGAAATTTATACTTGCATGATCTACATTAACCCTAAAAAATTTTATTGTTGAGTTGAACTTTTTAAAATAAACATTGTAAAATATATACTATCCAATGATCAGGTGTTATAGGAAACACCCCAGGTGCATACATTAACATATCAAATGGAGGCCCCTACATTTGGCTAGATTGGAATAAGTAAAACTATAAACAAAACAGGTACAGTAATAATATCATTCAATAATAAAACTGAGTGCACGACCCATTGATCAATTAGTCATACGCATGCACCGTAAGTATTTTCTTTAAATTAATATTGTAAAAGACCTTTTTTACACCATAAAAAAGTCGGTAGTAAAACTGTGATGCAAAATATGACACAATAGGAATATCTGAGAGCATGCCTGCTCTAGTTGCAAGTCCTTAAATACAACAACAAAATAAATGTGTATGCATGTGCAACCGAATCGAAGATCGCTATAGAACACATCTCCCAACTCAGCAAAAACATCCTGACATGGCATACCACTGCAAAAGGGATAACCACTCTAATCTATGGCATTGGTATATTTTTTTATTTTTGGCTTTTCAATAAATTGAAAATTACTTTCATCTGACCTAAAATAATAGCAAACATGGTATTTCCTCCGTTTTCATTGCTAATAAGACTTCTAGCATTGCCCACATTCATATATTATATTAATGAATCTAAGACATCATCTATGTATTAGATTTTATAAACATCATATTGAATTAATGGACAATGCTAGAACTTCATATAACTCTGAAAATGGAGGGAGTATATATATATATCAGATTGCTATAAACTTATTAAGAATTTGGAGTAGTTTAACAATTACGGTATATTTTAGGATGGAGAAATACCTAATTTGTACTATCTCGTTCCAAAATATAGTAACGTTAGGGCTGGGCTTATGAACTATCCTAACATAATGAATCTAGGACATCTACTCATCTAAGCTGGATCTTTTGGTGGGATTTTGGATTGGTCCCATCGTGGCGCACCTTCCTTTGAAGTAAAAATTTTATTAATCTATCTCCGTGATTCCTTTTATATTTACTAAAGCAAACGAACTTAAAACCTATGTATTTCTAAAAGCGAACAAACTTAAAAACCGACTCATGCCCGGATGAGTACCAAAATACCAGCAAAAGCATCTTCAATTTTTATAATAATAGAGATTAGACCTATGCATTAGTTTCTAGATCACCTATATGCATTTCACATCTTTAAATACATCAGACGGCCAACTAAAGAGGCTAGCTTTCTCAAATGCACGGTTCTTTATGAAGATATACAAGGATTTAACCCTACATGTAATGTGATTTGAGGCTAGCTTTCTCCAATGAACGGTTCTTTATGAAGGTATACAACGACTTAACCCTATATGTAATGTGATTTGATTTCAAATTATTTTTGTTTAATAGATATTTATCAATAAATAGGAAGTGCATCATACCTCATGGGCATATCAGTGATTGACTTACTGAAATCGCTATCATGTCATAAACTCATCCAGATGGCGCACACACTGAAAATGTGACCCAAACTTCTCTAAGGGTTGAATATTACCATCAGCATTAATATTATAGTGATATAAATTGTTTTCCGCGGTCCGATTTGTACCATGATGAAAGACATACCACACAAATTTAATAAATGATTCTAAAGTACGATGATAGCTAACACACATTAGTTGTGTTTCAATCTGGCCCCGTCGTGCTAATTTTTTTGTCGTGTTTCAATCTGGCCCTGTCGTGCTAACTTTTTTTTTGTCGTAGCTCCTCCTCTTCCTCCTCTAATAATAATTACTAAACTTTTAAAACCGTAACTTATTTAATATACTAGGACTTAATTAAAGTAAGTAGAGAGATAAAGTAAGACACTAATAAAGTATAAGTAGAGAGATCAAAGTAGGACATTGAGAAACAAGTTAGAACTCGAGTATTTGTAGACTTAACTACTTGAGGTTAAAATATAATGTTTTCATTTTGTTATCAGCTTGTTATACTGTATATATTAATCTAACATTGATTGTGCAGTGCACAAATAAAATCTCTCTCAACTGTTAAATGGGGGCTAATTTATCTTCCTTGATGGTTGGTTAGATTAAATTTTCGATACATTGATTTGGTTATCATTTTATATGGTGGCCACATAGCGTTTACATATTATTACCGTAAGTTAAAAGATATCCATGTAGATATTTTAATTAATCTAAAAGTAGACCATACCGCTTTCAAAAGTGTTTCTTCTCATTAAAAAACTTAAAAAAAAACAAAAGAATCAACCGTGCATTAATCCTCTTCTCCTTAAAAAATTATTCATGCCTCTTAAAAACTATGTCCTAAAATATATCTCTAAAAAATATAAAAACCTAATACATCAAAAAAATCATTCTAGAAATAAACTAAATCATATTTTTATATCTAGATCCCATTGTAATGCATAGCCATTTAACTATTAAATAGTGAACCGCAACACACTTGAATAGTATACATAGTGCACTATGATCATTGGATTCATAACAATTGTTAATCTCTAATTTATCCATAAAAATATCATTTTATATCGTTCAACATTATTAATCTTTATAGCATTCTAAATTATGTTTAACAAAAATATGTTTCCAGTTGTTAAAAAACTAGTCAAATACCTTATATAAATAAAATATCATTAACAAAGATAATATTTATTATTTATTGATGTAGAAACATAGATAATATATATTACAGAGCGCACACACACATGAGCAGCTGCTAGAAACTCCCCCAAACAGACCCTTTCGTATGAGCCCTCACTGGCGGATCCTGATCCCCTTCATGCTTCCTTAATGGCCCCACCTCCTATACTTCCCCCTCCCCTTCTTTGGCTCGTCTCCATCTGCAACATCGGGCTCCTCCGCCTCGGTCTCTGCCTAGCGGCGCAGGGGGCTCGCCCTCAACCAGTCGCTCGACCACACCGCTGTGGCAAGCTTGGAAGCAGCAGAGGGAGGCGGGTCTTCGTTGATAGCATGGTAAGGAGGAGGTGGAGGTGGATGTGGATGGGAGGAGTAGGGGGGAGGAAGCTTGACATGCAAACCCTACATTTTTTTTTATTTTTTACTTGCAATTGGCATGTTAACTCTACAACTTTTCTTTTATTTTTTAGAGAATTGCTACGTAAGCCCCATGTGTGGACCAATTACTCACGATAAAGGCATGCAAGCACCATATAGGACAAAGCACCATCAAAACTATTGAAGGAAACAAAATGAACCGGTTTTATTACTTGAGGAAGTCACACTATCTATAATTGGGGATGCAAACTTCGGCCAATAGTTTTGGGAGGTAAAATATATTTCTTTCGTTGATTTTTTTTCAGCCAATTCGGTTAAAAGCACCCTTATTTTATTTATTTTCTTTTTGTTGTTTTTGCAAATCTCCTTGTTTTTATTTTAATTATGGAAACATATATATTACACCTCAACTATCTTGTTTATCTATAACAACTTTCAACTCCCATAATATATATTATTTAACTTGCTATCACTACTTAAAAAATAATTTTTCATGGCGGCCAAAATAGGTTTTCATAACTAGCCAGTGGAACCGCCAGAGACCAAAGGCCAATGATAATACAATATTTTCATTGGTGTTCGCCAACCGCCAACGCCGATCCATTTTCATTGGTGGTTTTCGTAAGGTAGCCACCTACAAAAATAAATTTGCACAGGCGGCTACATTATATCGTCCGCCTGCGATAATCTAGCCAGCGCTAAAAAAATGACGGAGCGACGTCGCTCCGTCTGCCTCCATTAGCGCCAAGAATCCCAAAATCCGTAGAAATTATTCCCAAATCCTCATTCCCTAATTTCCATCACAGTTAACAAATCCACAAATCATCACAATTTATAGTCATGAATTTCCATTCACATGTTTTCAACTGTATCAATCCCCATCTCCAAATAAACTAACCAGATAGGATCGTCAATTCATCATCGCTCCCGGTCATCGTCGCTGTCGCTGAGAGACGAATACCAAACACTAGTTGAGCACCGCCACCGCACAACGGATCTGGGAGAGGGGAGGGGGTTGGAGGAGCCGCCTGGAACCTTCTCGAGGACCAGCCATCATCATCGTTGCCGTGGCAACCATCGTCATCGTCGTGGCAGCCGTCGTCGGATCCACCTTCCGGCCACGGGTCCGCCGCCAACGCCCCTCCCTGCCGCCGGATCCACCTCCTCCACCGCAACCGCCCCTCTCCTTTGCCTCCTGCAGGCCGAATCTGTCATCCTCCCCGCCGCCCGCAGCCCAACCCTCCCCGCACCGCCGCAGCTCCCCTTGCCGCCGCCACCACCCACGATTGAGGGAGAGTTGGGAGGGGAAGGGAGAGGAGAGGTGGTCGGTGTATCTCGGAGGTAGGGAGAGGTGGGAGAGATGCGGCGGAGAGGAAATGGACGACTTGGACGTAGTCTCCACGTGATTTATGCCTCCCACAATTTTTTTATGGTGATCGCTCATAGACCCCGCCAGTAAAATCGATTTTTACTAGCGGGGTCTTATGAGCACCGCTATTTTTTATAAGCGGTGCTCATAAGACATTTTTATTAGCGGGGCTAGGTTTTTAGTATGTCCTGTGATTTTTACAAGTGAGGTTTTTTAGATCCATTAGTAAAAATAAAACCCTTGTATCACGAAAATAAATTGTTTTTAAGTAGTGTATGTATAGCTAGCTAATTAAGGAGCCACTTTCCTCGCTTCTTGCTAGCTGGGGACCGGTCTGCCATTTTCTCTGGTTAGTTTTTAGATTTTTTTTTTGGCATTTTTAGGAGTTTTGCGTGAGGTACATTAGGGTTTATCGTTTAATATTCTTATGGAGGTAGATTTGTTTAGAATCTTTTGTCTCTCTTACCTATTTGTCGATTGCCACTACATTTACGAGGTCCTCAATGAAGATCCATCCATGAAAGTTTGTTTGTTGGTTGCCGATGATCCAATTGACAGAACAGGGTTTAAGGCCTAGACCATCAATTTGTTTGGTGATGCTGTCTTATAGGTTTGTCAAATGATCGAATATGGGGGTAGATACTTGTTCAAATACTCTTCCGTTCTTCTTTATATATATCACGTCAGTTAGTTCATATATTTAGGGATGGAGGTAGTATGTTTTACGCATGCCCGAAGTCTCGGTGAATTGATGCGTTATGTCTGAACACGTCTAGCTACTCATGACTTTTACTAGGATGTTACTAGGGCTCTATTTAGATCCCACCCCAAAATTTTACACCATGTCACATCGAACGTTTAAACACCTGTATAAAGTATTAAATATAGGCTTAAAAAAGTTGCACATATTACGACTAATTTGCGAGACGAATCTTTTGAGCCTAATTGCTTCATGATTTGACAATGTGGTGCTACAGCAAACATTTGCTAATGACGGATTAATTAGGCTTAATAAATTCATCTCGTGGTTTACTGACGGATTCTGTAATTAGTGTCTTTTACTATTGCCCAAACAAAAAAATAGCTAATAATTAATTAATCACGCGCTAATGGACCGCTCCACTTTCCGTGAGTACTGTTCATGGTTGGGAACAACCGACTGCGAACACACTACTTTATGCTATAGCCTACTTCTCTATTTAAAAAAGGGGATAATTACATTCTTGCACCTACTTTAAAAAGCAATTGTGTTGAATCTATCATGAAAAGACATATATGCCCATACAAATTTATCTTACTTTTCGGAGAACTTTGTGGTTTTGGCCATGTTTTGGTATCAAGCTTTTTGGTAGCATTTTGACAAAACAAGGGTTTATATGATTTGCATGAATTCTGAAATGTGAACTTCGAGT
>CM020182.1:12161788-12171918 GCA_009805545.1 Oryza longistaminata | reverse complement strand
TTATGTTACCATGTGCGGTTAACCTCCTAACTAGCTATGTGTTGTCTTCCTTTCTGCATGTGCTTATAGTTGGTTCAGAACCCTATGTCAGTTTGCTGCAACATGATGTGGGGTGGATCTGATATCATTATCTGTTTGTTACGATGCAATTTCATCGTATTAGGAGATGTTGATCATCATAATCACTTAGCATGAGTGGTGAATCGTATGTTTGCTTATTCCCTAAGTTCTGTAGGATTTCTGGTTGCTTTGGCATATTCTGTTAATGGCACTTGATTGATACTCTTGCGGGTGTAATATATCTGAATGTTCTTGACTGTACTGCAGAAAATGGAACAAGAGAAGCTGGAGAAGCTTGCACGCCAGGTATGTGAAGCACATTATCTTTGGCCCACTTAAAAGTGTGCACTCATGCATTTCTGATTCTCATAACTACTTTCCATTCTATTCCCAGCTTAAAACTACAGATCAGTTTGCCCTGCAAAACTTTGATCATAGTGTTATACTTTTATACCAGTTTCATTCAATATATCCGCCCTTGCTCTGAGAAGAGGCAATTTGTTTATGCCATGCCTTGCTTTTACCAAATTCTGTAGAGTTTACAGGCCATGAATTTGCTGTGTTTTCTTGTTATGTGGGTTGTGAATTTGTGAACCTTTTAATCATTTGGTTGTTGCAACTTACAAGATACTAAATGCTTGCAGGGTCCCAGCCCAGGAGAGCAAGGCTCATCTACTCCTGCCGCTGATGTGAAGGCCGAAGGTGGCCCAACTGCTGGTTCGTCGACCGTCAAGAACAAGAACTACGCTGTCATCGCAGGTGCTGTTGGTGTTCTAGGTGCCAGTGCCATCGCGTGGTATCTCCTGTCGAAGCCCGAGAAGTCAGAAGAGGTTGCGAACTGAGGTCTCTAAGTGGGGCTTGCTGATAGAGTTCCTGTCCAGTTTCTCCTTTCTTTTACTCACCTTATGCACCTGCACTACCTTTTGGAACTAAACTGAGGAAAACCATGTGACTATTTCGGGGGATGTAAGTAACACCAGACAAATGTTAGTTTTCGCTTAGTTTCTACCATATGCAATCTCATGATAGGCAAGAAATTTTTGTGCCGTTTGAACTCAGTTGCTGGGTGAGGTATAACTGCCGTTTTTTGGAGGGTGATCTTTTTGATCTGTAGAAGATTGTGCCCTTTTGTCATAGCAACATTATTATCTGATGAGAGATATATGAATGGAATGAATCAATGAATGATCTATATGAATGGTTATTCTTTTGCTGTGTCTGTTGTATCAAGTTAGCTGGTGAAATATGCTCCATTATTTTTCTTTTTAAGTGTGGCATTTTGTGACTTGTCTTGTATACTGCTACATATTTGCCTCTTTTTTTCTTTTTTTTCTTTTTTGCCCTCATCCAGAGAGAATGGAGCAGCTACTGGTCTGATATCTGAATGGTTATGTTTGTTACAATCAACATGTCTGAACAGCGTATGCTACTTGTAGCTGCAAATATTGTTGTCAAATGAACCTCATGCCTTATGTACGGATTCTCACGCCGCTGCGAATGAGTTGCATAAACCGCATGTCTGGAACCGCAGCAGCACGCATGTTCAGCATATCTAGGTGGGCAACAAAATGCAGAAAGGGAACACTGATATACTTGTCCAACACAATAGAGCCTCAAAGCATGGATTCAATCATGAACAAGCACCGGAAACCAGAGCAGATGAATCTAGTTCTGTCAATGTTTTACAGAATTTATTCTTTCATCCTAGGACATGTATGAACACAGGTGTCCAACATAGGCATGTGAAACAAGTCCGTCTTCAGACAGAGGCACATCACTCCTAGTTGGATCCCCCCTCCGTCTTCTGCCAAGACGAGCAATTGAGCAGCATTAGTAAATAGTCCAAACTATTGTTCCATAGAGAGAATTAAAGTGCAATAAGCTGGAAAATATCTCCATACAAGGGAGCAAATTCTTAAAAGCATATAGAACTTGAAAAGGTAGATAGGATCATAAGAAGCCTGCCATGTCTGGTAAACTAAATTAGATGCTATTCTACATTTTCTTTGCTGTCAATGTTTCCCCCTAGCAAGTTGCCAGGTGCAAGCGAAAAATTTGCTGCAACCACATGCCCAAGTCACATTTGGGAAGAAAATCCACAAAAGTTCATATAAGGTGGTTTGCAACATCAAACATTATAGCATGTAAAACAAATGAGTAAAATTGTGAGAAGGACAAAGTAATATGTAGGGGTATCATCTAATCCTAACAAAAGGAGTAAAAAAAAAAAAAGAGTCATGTTTCAAACACCGCAGCAAGTTAGCAAGACCAACTGATGCATTAATTAGAAGAAAATAATTCATCAGATCATATGTTAAGGAGCAGGTGTGTAAGTTGGATGAATCAAGTACATCGTAACATGGTTATCATCTTCCTATGGTAGTATGGCTAACTTTCTGAACTAGAAAAGATAGTGGGTCTGAAGATATCATTTGCCCACTACGTACTGTTGCTCGGCTCAAAAGTGAAAAACCTTACCCTTTACCTTTACATCTCCCCGTCCCCCCACAATGAATTTAGCCAGCCATATACAGAATCAGAATGAAGTTATCTTCAATCCCTAGTTCCCCACCCACCAGACGCTTGAGGCATACTCTCAATGTAGCGATTTCTGAATGTCCCTGTGGCTACACTAGACATTTCCCCATCAATCCCAATATCATCGACACAAAACTTTCGTAAGAGTGGCAAATCGTTAAGCAACTTTCGTAAGAGTGGCAAATCGTTAAGCAACTTTCGTAAGAGTGGCAAATCGTTAAGCAACTTTCGTAAGAGTGGCAAATCGTTAAGCAACTTTCGTAAGAGTGGCAAATAGTTAAACACCCCCTGCCACGACCACGAGCCCATTCCAAATCAACGCAGAGGTGTCCTCACGCTTCAAGTCTCGTTGACTAGACTAGCCTTCTACTTATTTTTTTTGGGGCTACTTTATCAAAAGATTTAAAGTTCAGAAAATTTTCGGAGATTTTCACGATGTTGTATATGCTTAGTTCCATCAAACCCTAAACATGTTTTGCAAAAATTCATAGCTATGGATAAACCCTAAACTTTGGAAGCACGACAATTTAACAAACCCATAAAACTTGGGGTAAACGTGCAGAAGTCTGAAGGAAGAGAAATTGGACATTCTGCCACTTTCAAGAGTGGGTTTCGCCACAATACCATTCCGCGGAATGGCGTCGTTAAAATGCCACTTTCAACCGATGCTAAACCGTTGCTTTGCCATATTCACCATTTCACAAGATTTTCACCATTTTTTGCACTTCAACTGACCAAAATGCTCCTTTCTCCTACAACTTCTTTCTCTTCTCCGGTGAACATGTGGGATGAGGACGAGACCACGACGGCAGGAGTGGCACTAACCTCAGGCTAGGCGTCGCCACCGCCGGAGCTCTCCTCGTTGTCGTCCTCCTCCTCTTGCTCTACAAATTCAAGAACAAAATCTTTGAGCTCAAACCATACACAATCTCCACAATCCGGAGAGCTAGCGAGGGCGAGGGCAAGGCCGAGCGCTCACCTCCCGCCGCCTTGGTCGCCGGCGAGGGTTTCGGCTCACCTCCCGCCGCCTTGGTTGCCGGCTCGTCGGTCTCCATCCCCGCTGCAGTCACCGCGCCGATCGAGCCCGAGACGACGACGCAGGTCCCGTCCTACCACGAGCTCCTCCTGGAGCTAGCCTTCTTGGGCCATGGTGGCGTGCAGCCTCCGGCGCGCGTCGGAGACGACGGTGGACGAGATGGTGACGAGCGGTGCACGGTGGTCAGCGGGAGAGGAGCAGTGCAATGGCCGGCGGGCGCGACAACGAAGGAGATTGTGGCGTGTGACACGATGCCCGGGTTAGGGTTTCCTTCTCTTTCTCCGATGTGCGAGCGGCGGGCTTCAGCCATGGGGGCAGGACGTCGCCGGCGGTGAGCTTGGGCAGTGCGGGCGCCGGCGGCGTGCCCGTGGCACGAACGCTTGTGACAGCCCAAGGGGTATTTTAGTCCGCCCGTGTGGAAAATTAGGTGGACATGGAGATAATTGGCCCAAATGGCAAAACAAATGTTTGGCATCTCTTGTGAGTGGCATTTTAACAACGCCATTCCGCAGAATGGCATTGCGGCGAAACCCACTATTGGCAGTGGCCTAATGTCCAATTTCTCCTGAAGGATTGGGCATTGTAGTCTAATGCTAATCTTACAACCAGCACTAAGTATGGAAGTGATGGAACAATCCGAATGGTGTCGTCAAGCGCCACAGAAGGCTCTCACAAATTTGCTATCGAAGTATGATCATCAACACTACCTGTGGCAGCGAAACAAATTGCACCAATCTTGCAAGGTAAAAAGGCTTTGTATGTAGGAGCAGCATAACACACATAGAATTTCCACATTAGAAGCTAGGTAGAATAAGTTACTCCCAAATAAACGCTACAAAAATAAGGTCCAGATATTTCTTTGATATATTCGCTTGCACTGACAGACAAAAGCCGGTCCCAGAGCGACAGGTCTATTTTAAGAGGAAAAGCTTGGTTTCAACTGATCCTTTTCACTTCTAGGTGGAACACACCAAGTTAGAACACCCTGACTGGTTTCCCCATGGTGCTCTTGATGTAAAGGCACCTCACCTGTCAAACGCAAACAATTCCAAGTTATCATCAGTTGTTTTCTCACATAAACCTATTATTCAAAGCAAGGCCAAAACTTACATATATTCACTATGTTGTTAAACAGATTTGTGCTGTAAGTTTAATTGCATGCAAACAGGCTCAGAACAGATAACTCACATTTTGCCAGTTCTTTTTCAAAAGGGACACGAGGAAGTTGACGCTCATTTGGATGTTTTGCTGGATCTGCTTCTCCTCCATCGACAAGTTACCCACAGCAACACCCATGCACAGAACCTTCTTCAGCTGGAACTTGACTGTAGCTTTCGTCTCGTTGACCTTGGATTCAAGAGACTCCTGGTGAGTAACCAATGTAGGGAACTTGCCTGCAGTGTGATCAAAATGATTCAATTAAGCAATCTGCCTTGGTAAACCCCAACTAGCCAGAGTCTAAAAAAACATATGGGTAAACTTCACACAGTTACTAGATTAAGGTCCAATTGGACAGTTTAGGTCCTACAACAGTTAAAAGTTGGCATGAAATTAGCATAAAAAGACAACGCCATGAAAAATGGAATACAATATAACAGCTATATGATACTCCCTCCGTTTCACAATGTAAGTCATTCTAGCATTTCTCACATTAATATTGATGTTAATGAATCTAGACATATATATCTATCTAGATTCATTAACACCAATATGAATATGGGAAATGCTAGAATGACTTACATTGTGGAACGGAGGAAATAGTTATGTTTCACTGCAGGTCAACTATAAATTTGTAGAACTACTATTCAGGTAGCAGTGAGGCATATGAAACAATACTGTACTCGTTAGAATTCAGAACTACACCAAGAAAGACTAGCATGTACTCGTTAGAATTCAGAACTACACCAAGAAAAAGCAAGCATGTGAGAAAATGGAAAACTTGCCTGCCTTGTTGAGACCAGGACCAAGGAGACGAGGAATCTGCTTGATGATGGCCTCTGATGCTAAGAAAGCATGGTACTTCTTGGCAAGCTTCTTAACCAGCTTCTTGTTCTTGTTCATTTTCTTAAGAGCCTCAACATCCATGTAGTCAAGCCCAATCTTCTCAGCCTGCACACAAGCCAATCCGCAGCAAGTTAGCAGATAAATAACTTCTCATTAGACAGCATAAATTGATCCACAAACAACGTGTGAACATTCTTAATTTCATACTCCAGCCAATTATAAATAGCATACAACACTTGAGTTGCAATGGAGAAGGACCCAGACAATATACAATATATCAGGCAAGGCACAATCATAATTCAACCAAAGAGATTAAAAATATGAAATGTGTTTCAGTTAAGATACTACAAGAATGTAAAACAAAAACTTAAATAATTTAAGGTCACTAACAAGTGAGTGAGAAAGGAAAATCCTCAATTTCAATCTAACCGGAGGGTGTACAAATATTACAAGATCAAAATGGGTATGGCATCATAATCTTACCTCCTCGACATGCTGGGCATCACCAAGCATGCAGACCTTCATCTTGGGGCGGGGGATATGGGGCAGCTTGACGGAGCCGCTGAAACGCTTGTCCTTTTGCGGGTCATAGTTCTTGAGACCAATCTGAAGCTCAACGGTCTCGGTGAACTTCCTGCCCTTCTCCTTGGATTCCCCAACAACCTGGGAGATGGCTTCCTTGAGAACCTCGCTCTGCAACTTACTGCAATTGATCACGCAAGCTCAGCACACGAATTTTGTTCCGGAAACAAAGATCGAACAATCCTTATACCGATCAGTAACCTATATTCAGACATAATCTAGCTAGCACCACTCATCTCTAGCGAGAAGCAGAAAACTCTAGATCATGCAAGGTGTACAGCTACGTGATCCCAGTCTATCTCGAGATCCATCGCCTTAGTGAGACATAAACTAAACAAAATCATTCGAATTCCATAGCATCCTATACATCTTAATAAGAGTTTTGATCTAACAAGCAAGCGCGCAGAATCACAGAAGGCCATGGCGACAGAAACTAAATCAATAGCAGAGATTCGTTAACCGTAAGAAGGGAAGTAGAGATTGGGCGGCGGGAATCACCTCATGATGATCGGCGGCGGAGGGTCAGGGAGCGAAACGGCGCGAGAGAAGAGAGACAGAGGCGGCGAGTGAGGAACTCTGAGGATGCGTGCTCCCGACCTAGGGTTTTTGTGGCCGCGTGCTCTGTGCCGTTTCGACCGTCCGATCGGATCGGACGGTGGAGATTGACGCCGGTGGGCTTCCGTTCGTCGTGGGCCGAAACATAAAGGGCCCATTCCGCACATGGCGGTCGCCCATCTCAAAAAAAAGAAAAGAAAAGAAAAAAGAAAAAACACCGCTACGCAAATCGTCGTCGTCTTCCTCCGCCGAATTCCCCACCCTACCGGCGGCGCGACCGGGCGGAGATGTACCACCCGACGAGAGGCGGCGTCCGCGGCGGACGGGATCGTAAGCTCTCTCCTTCTCCTACCTTTCCCAAATCCACTCGCCGTGAGATCTCAATCGCTGGCTGCGGGCCCTAATTCTGCCGCGTAATTTTTTTAGTTTCGTGCAACACTCGCTAGGGTTTCGATGATGTTGCTAGAGACTCGCTGTGGCTGCTAGGTTCTAGTTGTTGATTCGTCGGTGCTCCGTCTTTGCGTTTGAGTGCATCTCGTCCGGTCGCACTTGTTGGTTCCAACTCGTTTGTGTTGTGCTGGATTCGATTGGCTAAGTGCATCTCTTGTGTCTATATGGTTAGGTTGTTGGGATTTTGCCTTCTAGCTCATCTGTTTGCATGTAGGATCTTGCAACAAAAGGAATTCTGTGTTTCGCATATTGTTATCCAACCGTGTTCCTTTGAAAGGTCATGAGATGGAAACTGACTGTGCGTAGCTCAGCTGGCCAGGGCGCCGTCATTCATGTATGCCTACCCGCATTCAACTCCCTCCACCACGCGTGTTCACCTTTATCTCTTCTCTGTTCAATTGGTACCAAGTTCCTCCTTGTTATCCAACATTCTTTTTTAGTTTCAAAAGAAAGGTCATAAGATGAATGGATGATCCCACTGAAGGGGATCCTCAAGAGATAATAACTACTGGGGATACAGCGTACCGCTCTCAAAAATACCTTAATGAATGGTGCCATTGCACTTCAATATGCTGGATGTATGAGTTTTCCAAAATTTACACGAGGTTTTCAACTTCTGTGGGCATATATTATGGATATGCATTTGTTTGCTGCCATGTACGGCACTTATTAATGTGCTCCAAGCTCTAGGATACCATGGAATATTCAGTTAACTCTCTGTATTTCATTGTGTTTTATGCTTCTTAATGGTAACATTCATCCTCATGCTGAATGAGCAAAAAGTTGCTAAATAACTACAAGATACAATGAAGTGAGAAAATGATCCAAATTACTTAGATTGCAGTTGCTGCATCTGAAAGAGAAAATCATCACTTTTGTTTTTGGGGCAGTTTATCGGTTGTAGGCTTGTACCATATCAACGTTGTGTATGATAAACTCACTAGATTATCATCACTTATGGGCATCAGTGCCCTACTTGTACCTTACTACCTTGTGCTTGGCATTCATCAAGTACTAGTACAATTCTACAAGCTCTACAATTGATGAGTGCTCTACCTCGTTAGCTACTCCTATTGCGCCTGTGGTTCTTCATTTTACATTTTGAACATAAAGCTACCTTTTCTGAACAGAAAAGTCTGCACTGGACTATTCCTACACCTGCCAACATGAATAGGCCTACATTTTGATCATTTGTTTTTCCTATAAGCTCTTCTACATGTTGCTCTGTTCCACTGCCACTGTGTCATCTCCATCTTGCACTTCGCATTGTAGCTTACAAGCTTTTTTGTTATATGGCTTGAACATATAATTATTAGAAAAGCATACTAAATCTAAATACTTCTTTCCTTTGTTCCTTGCAGAATTCAAATGGGATGATGTTAAGGTTGACAAGCACCGAGAGAATTACCTTGGTCATAGCATTAAGGCTCCTGTTGGAAGATGGCAGAAAGGTAAATATAACAATACCCCTTGTTTACATCCGCTTTTGTTGGCTGGTTAGTCCTTGTAAAACAACACTTTTTACTGCTTGACATGACGTAGTTTTTCTTATGTTTTTTTTATGTCACATGGTCTAATTAAATTTGTTAAAAATATCTGAACTCTTACTATAGTTTCCTGATTGACCTTGTTCTCATTTATGCATACGTACATGATATATGTCTAGCAAAAAGCACATTTAGATTTAGCTGTACTGTTAGTCTACTTGATTAGCAAATAACAGTTGCACTTAACCACTTGTCCCATGTCCAGAAACCAAAAGTGGCTAATCACGTATCCCTCAAGTTGTTAACACTATCATTTTGTGTATACCAGGACATTACCTTTGATGTAATTGAACTGGAATATGCATTTTCAGTGCGACAAGTGTGTAACTGTTAAAACGTAAGCAGGCAATTGTCGGGGGTTAGCACGAACTAAACAAAAGCACTGGCATTCTATTTATTGACTTTCTAGCTGATTCAAATAAACGGCTATGGCATCCTTTTTAATTTTATGGATTCCAGATACAAATAGAAATTATTCATTCATGCATTTCGACCTTCTAGTTATTTATCAACTGGAAGAAATATTAGTCCTGTGAGCTGTGAATTGTGAACCGGAGGTGCATTCAGTGAGTTCGATACTAGCATGTGTCGTTTTGTTACCAGCTCAAGTGAGTTTGTAATTGTACCTTCGGAAATCTCATGTTTGCTTGATAGTTATAGGCTAGTAGCAATAGGTCTCTTTTTTTAAGCTGGGGTTGGCCAAATGTTCTGACAAGACTTCAACTAAAGTGGATTGGAATGGCAATGTTTGTTTTACTTTCTTAAGGCCTGTGATATTAATGTATAACCCAACGGATTCTATGTTATTGATATGAGAGACTGACTATCTTGGCCAGGGAAGGACCTGTTCTGGTATACAAAAGATAAGAAATCTGACTCAGAAGATGCTCTCAAGGAAGAAATCAGGAGAGTGAAGGAAGAGGAGGAGCAGTCCATGCGGGAGGCACTTGGCTTAGCTCCTAAGCGTAGCAGTCGCCCTAAGGGCAACCGGTTAGATAAGCATGAGTACGCTGAGCTTATTAAGCGAGGATCAACTGCAGAAGACTTGGGAGCAGGACATGCTGAAGCAGCACAAGTGCAGGGTCTAGGTTTATACAAGTAAGTTCATGCCACAAATAGTTTCAAACCCACTTTAAATCATCCTTGATATTTGGCATTATTATATAGTGGTCATCTAATCAAACTTATCTGAAAAGTTTTTCGAGTGATATTTGATGAAATACTAATAATATAATCATAATGCACATTATCTCAGGGGTCCTCGCAGAGAGGAAGACTCGAGCTCCTTTAACCTTGATCCTCCAGAAATGGTGCCCGCTGAGCAGGCTGACAACCCTCCACCGGCAACCAAACCGGAA
>CM020182.1:12127519-12140504 GCA_009805545.1 Oryza longistaminata | reverse complement strand
GAAAACCTGTCAGATGACGTAAAATAAACAGTCAAAGCAAATCTGTTGTACAAAGTTTTAGAACCCCCCCCCCCCCCTCCCCCACGCCCGCGTTTTGTTAAAAAAGACCACTTCAGCACGTATGTGTTTGAAGCAAATTAACATGTTTTTGTAAATTGTAAGTCATGTCTTTACCTTTTAATTTAGGAGTACAATGTTGACGCCATTTTTTATTCTACGAATACAGTTGTTGATCAGAGTCTAAACGTTACCGTGCTGAGTTTCGCTATATGTAAAAGAAAAGAATCTTATAATACGAATTCAATGAAAAAATAGAAAGGGGAATGGAGCCACGTGGCAACACCGACTTCGCGGAAGAGGCTCGATGAAACGATCTTGCGCATGCGTGTGCAGCGATCTAGGAACGCTCTTGCGTGCGTGCGTGCACCGGCCACCAGGTGTCTAGAAGTTTCTTCGCGGATATATCGATCGAGCAATTAGGCCCATAGACCATGGCTCAGCAGGCAGTGCGATGGCACAAGAACATATTGGGTGATTTAGAGAGACCCAGCTTTACACGGATGATGAAATGAGATATTACGCATAAATGTAGGATGTTCTATATGCAAACACCCGTTGCATGCTGATCGATGCATGAACTGGTACATTCAGTAGTCCGTACTCCCTACTTTGCATGCACAGCTCCGATTAATTACCACTTTCCTTGTTCCGCGTTATAAGATATTGAAGCCCTTCAATCCCTTATCTATATTCACTAATATCCATATAAATTTAAATACATATATGAAACACATACGTTGATCCATGTATAAATTAATTTATTCAAAACCCAAAAAATCTTATAGTATGAAACATAAATTTATTCAAAACCCAAAACGTCTACACATACATTGATCCATATATGAATTTATTCAAAACTCAAACATCTTATAATATGAAATAGATTTTTTTTTTCAAAACCCAAAAGATCTTCTATTCGTTTGTTACCCCACTAGGCCCAATGGCCTAGGCTCATTATACCATGCGCCTTTTATAGTGAAACATGAAGAATAAGTCCATGGCAATCACTTGGATAATATTGGTTTAGCTAGTATAGTCTGTGATAACTCTTCATCGGTAATAACAGACTAATTCGATTAAACACGAGCATTTAGTGGTTTTTTTGCAATAGAACTTAGTAGAAGAAGGTAGGCATTTACACTAAAATTAGGTTATGAGGTGGAATGTGAGTGGTTTTTACGATTTTTCCGTAAAAATACTACGGATTAAGCAGTCCCTTTCGTCCCAATATAGGAGCGGCTTTGGTTCTCTCGTCCGTGGGCTCGTCGCGCACTGCTGGAGGTGCAAACATTTTGTCGGCAAACAGGAGCCTTCTCCCCCATTCTTGACGCATCTAGCTTCGTCGGCCCACTTGTTCTGAACCTTCACGACGATGCCCGTTAGGCATCTTCCTCCCCAACCGAATCTCTCAGTAGGAGATACCCTACCTTCTCTCCAAGTTTCATGATTAACCCAGTAGGCGCCTCGTCTTTTCAGTTGCTTTCACTGTGATCCGTCATTTAAAAAGATATTTTGCCAAAGCCAAATGTCAATTCCTCCAACAAACACTACGCATAGATTTGTTTAATTTTTTAAATAAATTTCTATATTGAAAATTTTTACTCAAAAAATTGTTTAGCATTTTGAGAAGCGTGCTAATATAAAACGAGGAAGTGGTCGGTTGGAGTTACTAAAAAGAACATGCCTTAACCCCCTAAGTAATTTTTCAGCTTATTTTACATCCCAAACTTTTAAAAATGGTCCAATTTACTCCCCAAAATTATTTCTCTTTTTCAGTTCTACTTGTTACGATTGAGTTTTAGGAAGGAGGGAGAAAACTACCTAAACGCCTTGATTAAATTAGAGATGGTAGGAAATGGGAGGGTAGTTAAGGGTAAGAGGGAGAGAAAATTACCTAAGTCCCCAATTAAATGAGGACAATAGGGAGTGGGATGGTAGTTGAGGATAAGATGAAGAGAAATTTGAATGAGATGCAATTGATGTGGTAAGTAGTATGGTAAAATTGCATTTATTTTGGAACAAACGTTGAATCTAGAAGTGCATTTATAATGGGACACAGAGAGTAGTTCTCAATACTTTTTAGATTTTTTTTATCACTGTTTACATATTCCTTCTGTATCATGAAAAACCAACCTAGTACCGGGTGTGACGCATCCTAGTATGTCCAGATTCGTACTTCTAGGATGTGTCACATCCGATACAAGGTTGTTTTTTACGTGACGGAGGGAGTAGGTTGGAAACACTTGCATGATTTAAGAATTGAGGTTTTAAATTCCGAGCAAATATTCACGAACAATTTTGAAAATGTTTTAAAACTTTGATAATTGTGTCATCTACGTTTCTAAAAATGTTTAGCTTAAACTACAACTCGTATAAAGAGAAATAAAGGAGATAAATATTATTAAGCAATAAATTGAATCACTAAAAATGATTTAGCGGTAAAATAAGGAAAAAAATAGTTTAGGGTGTTAAGTTATCCAGTGCTATAGTTTGTGCTTGCAGACGTATAGCCAACCAGAACGAATAAGTTATGTACTAATAACACACGACAGTCTATATCTGCGTGAAAAATATCGGCATGTTGGTAGACGGATTTGAATGAGGCAGTCACAGAGCGTGCGCATGTATTGTATATGTGGGAGACCGAGCGATGGATGGTATGTACCGATTTTATTTGGTTTGACGTTTCTACCCTCCTTTACATAGAACTGTCGATCTCAAAGGATGGCTCACGGTGACCCATGTCGAAAATCTCACATAGGAGGGGAATAAAAGTTTTGGAGTACCGTGTAAAGGGCCACGGATGCAACAGTCCAATTTTGGTATCATAAATTTTAGCAGCAGAGAGCTATGCTTTCTGGTGTCAGCAGCGAGCCATGGTAGTCAGAACGGAAGTAATTACTCCCTCCGTCCAAAAAAAGACAAACCTTGATTTCCGTGTCCAATGTTTGACCGTCTGTCTTATTTAAAAAAATTATGAAAAAAATTAAAAAGATAAGTTAGGCATAAAGTATTCATCATGTTTTATCATCTAACAACAATGAAAATACTAATTATAAAAAAATTTCATATAACACGGACAGTCAAACGTTGGCACGTAAACCCGCGGTTTGTCTTTTTTTTGGAACGGAGGGAGCTAGGTTGGTTCCGATAAAGTATGCTGCAATGGGTCAAATCAAGTTACACCACCAGTGTGATCGGTTGTGTGTTGTCTGCATCAAGTAAACAGTGAGGTGAGTTCGCTCAAACATGTGAATGGGAGCCATGGGCGGGCATTAAGGGTGTGTTTGGTTTATGGTCAAGGCTGGATGGGATATGGCGGTCCATATTTTATTGGATATGGCGATCCAGTTTTTTGTTTGGTTGGGTGAATATGGTGATACAGTTTTTTGTTTGGTTGTAAGGATGAAGGTGGATTTGGCGATCCAATTTTTTATTTGGTTGGAGGGAGTAGGGTGGATGAGCAGGTGTGGTCACCTCTCACTTTGAGAGGTGAGTATACCCCCATCAAATTCATATATAATACAAACCACAAATTCCCAAACAAATCACAAATTATATATATACTACAAATACACATATAGAGAAAGATGACTGAATCATCCTATGATCAGCTTGCAGGGCTTTTGTAATGAAAGCAGGATGCCAGCTAATGTCAAATGAAATAATTTCTTTTATTATCGACGGGGATACGCTAGGCATACACAGTGTATCACTTAAGCAATATAATATTTGATTCAGCCACCTAGCAACATTGTGGAACTAGTCCATAGCAAAGAAATAACAAAAGTTATCCATAAGCATATAGGCTAGAGAATAAAATATATTATTTGTCTCTACCTCTTCTCTTCTCCTAATACTATTTGCTATCCATATACATTGTGAAGGTTACAATAGTTAAATTTTATATATGTGGATCCCATCTATATGGACTACTTTTGCTATATACATTGTTGTTGCCCTTAGGACATCCACAATGTGGTGTAAAAGTAGTCCATAAGCAATAAAATACTCCATTCAGCCACCTATTACCATTGTACAAGTAGTACATATAAAAAAAATAACAAAAGGTACCCATATGCATATGGACTACCCATATGAAATAAATTATATTATCTATCTCTACTCCTCTCTCTTTTTCTAATGATTTCTTCTATCTACATACATTGTGGAGATTGTCATAAGTAAAAACTATTTATATGGATCTTATCTATATGGGTCATTTTGCCATATACATTCGTGATGTCCCTTATTCATGATCAATCACTGTTTTCTCTGCAAAGTGGTCTGCGCTAATCAGCGACTGCTCCACCCACTGCCATCTGTTTTTATATCCGCTGCTCAGTGATCATATCAGACATTTCGTTTTGTCCCATAGTACAATTAATCTATTATCTTTCTTGTCCTATAATATCTGAAACTCAATGAATCATGCGTTTAAGGCAGATATTTTAGAATAAAAATGATACGGGCCGAGTTTAGTTTCAGACTTTTTCGTCAAACTTCTAACTTCTCGATCACATTAAAACTTTTCTACAAACACAAACTTTCAACTTTTCCATCACATCGTTCTAATTTTAATCAAACTTTCAATCTTGAAGTGGACTAAACACACCCATATTCAAGTTTCTAACGAATACTCCCTCCGTCCCAAAAAGACATATGTAATTTTTTTTATGATTTGACCGTCCCAAGTTCAATCTTTGGTTTTCGTGTCTAACATTTGACCGTCCGTCATATATAAATTTTTTTACGATTTGTATTTTCATTATTGTTAGATGATAAAATATCAATAATACTTCATACATGACTTATCTTTTTAAATTTTTTAATAATTTTTTAAATAAGACGGATGGTCAAACGTTAGACACGGAAAACTTAGAAATTGAGTTTTTTTTTTATGGAGGGAATATTTTATAACCTACTTGTATGCCCGCCCCGCAGTGGTTATTGTCCAAGAGGCCTTCTTTAAAATTGGTTTCAAACCAAATAGAAACTCTATCCAAACTGGCGGTATCAAAATTTACTAGGGACCTGTTCAGTTTGTTTCCGCTTTTAATTTTGATATTACAAAATTTACGTGGAAGCACTAGGAAGCAGAGAATTTTTAATAATGGGGATGATTTGTATAGGTATATAAGATTCATTTTATTTGAAGGATCTCTAAAACACCTCAAGAAGGGAGCAAACAAACCCGGAGGCAGAGCTAATTCTGGACAAGACAGACGGTTGCTTGGATTCCCCCACTATCATCTCTATTACATATAACTGTCGATACCAATAAAAATTAGTAGACGACAGTTAAAAAACATTCGGGCTTAAGGATGTCAATCAACAGACCCGTTTACCAAAAGTAGCATGTACTAAAACCATGGCCACCGATCGAGCCAAGCCAAACCCACAACCCCCAGCTGCCGAGCCACGCGCGAGGCAGGCGAGTGGCGAGCGGAAAGCAACCAAATACGCACGCTAGAGGGGGCTAGCGAGAGACGAATTAAATTTGAAAAAAATATTATTCATTCAATTTTTTTGTTAGGAATATTCGGGATGCAAAATTTTTAGAGAAATATACCGTCGGTCTCGCACAACCGTTACGCGAGAATGACGTGGTAATGACGTCGCGGGCGAAATCGCGCGGTGAAAGTGCGAGACCGCGTTATCTCACGCGGCATCGGCGTGAGACCGAACGGTCTCGCTCAAGCAATTAGCGATACCGGTGCCAGACCGAACGGCCTCGCTCAGGCAATCAGTGATACCGGTGCCATGCCGATTTAATTAGCGACTAATTATCCTGATTATTGATTTAATCATAATAATTAATCACTAATTATTATTAGTTAATTGTTAATTAAGTAATTAAGCACTAACCAAATGGAGCCGTTGGGCTATGTCGATGTTTGATTTGCCAATACCGAAAGGTCTCGCTCTTTCGTTCCGCGAGACCGTGCGGTCTCACGTCTCGCACTTTCATCACGCGATACCACTCGCGACGTCGCGTCCACCGTACTTTCGCATAACGGTTATGCGAGATCGACGGTGTATTTTCGTAAAAAAAAATTGCATCACGAATATTTATAAGAATGAACAGTATATTTTGAATTGGAATGAATCTCTATATACGATTTCAGGGTCCGATCCCGAGCCTCTGATAGGCCCACGTGGCATCAAGCGTTGCGCTCCATTCGGATTCTCGATGGAGAATGTGCCACGTATTCCCACCAATCCCAGGACCGTTAGATGGTACATCAACGGTGAAAAATCGTCTGGATGAGTTCTTTACAAAACGTAAGATCTAATCATCTGGAAGATTGGAAGAGTCCGGAGTATCGGACATGAATCCAGAAAAAAAATCGCAAGAAAAATATGAATTCCTATCTCCTACTCACCGTGCCTCCGCCCTGCCTCTATCCACATCGCAAGCACCTGCATCGGCTGATGAGGAGAAGGGGGTGATGGCGGCTCGATCTACGCAGCCTGCTTTGCCTAGACATGCGTCGCCTTAGGGGGGAGGCGAGAAGCGGCGGTCGCGGCGGTGCACCTTATTTCTCATTTTGATTTACTTTTATCTTACATTTTTATTACTATTAAACTTATGGCTGTGTGTCTTATGACAGAAGCCGGAGATGTAATCCATTTCCATTATCTAAAAATTTAAAAAGATATTTATTTTATGATACTTTTTGCGAGAATTATTACTTTTCACTGTGCTAAAAGGTGTCAAGTTGACATAAATAAATAAACTAAATGCTTAGTACTACTAGTCAAATGGGACAGACAGATAAACAAAATCATTGAACAGGCCCACAACAAAGTTTTTGTTGGACCAACCATTGTTCATCTATAGTTAATTAACTCGTGCCAGGTGTCGAAACCAGGACATGTCTTATCCGTAGGAGTGCTGTTTATTGATCCTGCTCTTAGAGCAGGTACCATAGCAGTCTATTAGCCGGCTATAAACATATTTTAAGAGCAGGTACAATAGCAGACTATTAGCCAGATATAAACATATTTTAAAGAGATAAAAGATGAGAAAGAAAAGCAGCGGGCTACAAATCTGTAGCCAGCTGCAGCACGAACTCCAAGATGCAATGTGTGTATGACAGGTGTGACTATGTATTAATAGTACAGTAATCAACTATCGTATGAATTGACTATTAAATTAGCTATAGATGATTTGAAGCTAATAGTTGGCTATACTATTAAACTTGCTCTTAGGGCAAGTCCTACGGACATTTAAGTATAATCTCCTGGATACCACCTAAGCTTAAATGATGATGTAGATGAGAGAGGAGATGAGAGAGAGGATGAGTGAGCTGCCCCTGCCCTCTAATAAATTAGTAAATGATGTGGACAATATTAGATGTGATAATCACCTCTACCATAAAACTTGCCCTTAATAGCTCCTTTGGATTCGTACCAAATGTATCCTACTACTCCCTCCGTCTCATTATAATTGCAGCCATATGTTTTTTGCCAAACGTTTGACTGTCTGTCTTATTTAAAAAGAATTAAAAGTTAAGTCACACATAAAGTACTATTTATATTTTATCATCTAATAACAATAAAAATACTAATCATAAAAATATTTCAAATAAGACGGATGATCAAAATTGAGCACTGAAATCCACAACTCTTAATCCGTTTGCTGGAATGCGCCGCTCTCGTAATTGAAAGGTAAGCTCCACGATCCACATGTGCATACGCAGTTCTGTTGCAATTCTTTTAGGATCAAGGATTCGTTGTCTTAGTAATAGTATTTGTACTGCGAAATTTGCTCCTTCTTGCCCTGTCAAATGTTGCAGTGTTCTTTTTTCCCTTTTCTTTTCGGTGTTGTGCCGCACTATGTGGATATGCCTGTTCTTCCAGCTCCTCTGCCCTCACAGGTTTGGTATAATGCAGGTGTAGGATTGTTTTCCGATGTTTGCGCAGTTCCTAGCTGAATTTCATTCAGCATTTCTGGCAGTTTGCACAGTTCTGTGTTGTATTGCACTTCATTTCATATATCATAGAACGGTGCATTTGGTGCAGTCTTTTTGGCTAACTTATTTCAATCAATATATGATCGATTATTTTAGGACAAGGTTTATTTCTTTTGTACTAGTGGGATTAAAAGGGGAAACTGTGTGAGTATGCACAGTTTGGGTGACTGGGTCAGTCCTTTCAACTATCTTGTTCAATTGGCATAAAATCTAGATTCTATTCCCTAGGTTTCAAGTTGGTGACTCAATAGATAGGATAACAAATGCTACAGTTATTTGGTTGTTTCTTCAGTTGCACTTGCATCTAGTCAGCCAGTTTCTTTGTAAGACAGTACAGTCAGGTTAGGAGACTATTAGTTCTTTATAAGTTCAGTTCTTGCTCAGTGATGAGTGGAAAATAATTTGTTCTTTATAAGTTCAGTTCTTGCTCAGTGATGAGTGGAAAATAATTTGCTGATAAGAGTATTAGAGTTTAGGTAGGTCGATGACAGTCAATATCATCACATCATCGTCATTTTGACTGCACCAATTGCAATCCGTGTTGAATGCTTTCATGCTAGCTTGTACTGCTCTGCACAATCATGGTAGATTTTCCTATATGCTACCTCCTTTTTCGGTTTTTCCTGTTATGATTTAACATTTCCTTCGTGATGTACTCAGGGTTTTCGCAAGGTTCATGCTGATAGATGGGAGTTTGCCCATGAGGATTTCCTACGACATAGCAAACATTTGTTGAAGAAGATTGTCCGGCGCAGGTCCTCACCAACACAACAAAGCGGTCTTCAGCCTGGCTCTTCTGGTGAATCCGGTTTAGACCCTGAGCTCAACACACTGAGAAGGGAGAAGAGTGCATTGCTTCAGGAGGTGACCAGGCTGAAGCAAGAGCACCTTCAGACAATTGAACAAATGAGCACGCTGAATCAGAGGCTAGAATCAGCGGAAGATCGGCAGAAACAGATGGTCTCTTTCTTGGCCAAGCTCCTCCAGAACCCAACTTTCCTGAGGCAACTTAAGATGCACAGACAGCAAAAGGAAATTGACTCCACCAGAGTTAAAAGGAAATTCCTCAAGCATATACCACATGGCAACATTGACTCAGGTGAGTCCAGTTCACAACACACTGGAGAGAGCAATTTAGATTTCTCCCTTACGTCCCTGGACCTTCCAGCCACACACGGTGACATCTCAGACCTTCAGAATTTTCTTTTGGAAGATGGGGACCTCAATCTTGCCATGCTGCCAGACAACATAGGACTTGACGGAATCGAAGCACCAGACGACATCAGGGCATTGGTTCAGGGATTTGACACACAGGAGGAACTTGAGCTTGGTAGCGGAGTTGAGCTATTGGAAATGCCTACAGCTTCTGGTCCTCATGGCCAAGATCCCACGATTGGCAGATCCAAGGGAAAGAATGTACTGTCTCCAGGATTGGATGCTACCTCTTCTGAAGTTGATTGCCTCGGATCATTTTCTGACAATATGGGGGTGCTTTCTGACTCCATGTTACAAACAGAACTGATAAATTGATGGATGCAGATGATGACGAGCGAATTTGGGGCGTCAATGCTTCGTCGGCTTTACAAAGTTCTATGCAGTGGCACTAGTCAGCAAGCATATGGTAGTCTTGTTAGTGATCCCTATCTGATGGAGATGGCTAATAAGCCTGAAAAATTCTGGGAGCTCGATTTTCAGGCACTGGATGATGGAGATCTGCAGCTGGACAAGTGTGTTATCGATGACCCTGCTCTTCAGCAACAGAGAGGAAATATGAATCCGTAGATCAAACGCAGCTTGGGAGAGTAGGACCTGATGTTTTATCTACCTAAAAACTATAGTTTACTATGAACATTGCTATAGTTATTTGATATTCAGGAGGCTTGTTAACTCCTGAATATGCGCACTATGGCATTAAGAAGTAGCAGTAGCAGCAGTAGTATGGTTATGTTTTTTGTTTTCCATTCATTCACCCTGCTGTTTTTGAATGGAAATTGTTGTTGTGTGGTTTGCTCAGAGCCTCAGAGCAGCTGCTCTGGCCATTTTTTTCTGTTGCCATTACAATTTATTCTCCTCTCTCTTTTTCTGTTTGGCTAAATGCCATCAAATGAACAATGGAACTGAACCTTTTTTCTTTCCATTCTAAAAAAGAAGAATGGCTTGAAGCATCAGTTTTGCCTCCAATTATCATTTTTTCAGGCTATTATCATTGTCCCCATATTTTTGACAGTGTCATGAAACGAGCAATTATATTGATTTTCTCACATTCTGAAGAGCTGTTGACAAGTGTGTTGGTGTTGTGTTTGTCTTGCTTTCACTGAATGTTGTGGCTCAAGTCATGTACAAGACAGACAGTCAATTTGGCAGTGCGTGCCCTGTGCTGGGACAGGGGGACTCAATCCATGCCTCACAAGCAGAACGTGGAATACATTGTTTCTAGTTGGCACTTGAGGGATTTAGACATTTCTAGCACGATTCAATCTCATTCACACGCATGTTTCAAATTATGAATGTTGGTAAGGTTCATGCTTCTTTCGTTGCTTCTCACTGCCCGCCTTGATAACCCGACTGTAGGTCGAGGCTTGTTTGGTTTATCACCGATACAAACTCTGGCGATTGCCAAAATATTTTGTTGAGAGTGTCCGTTTGGGTTTTTGAAGAAGTGTTGTAGCCCATTTTTACTGTTATAGTTGGGTTACAAAATTTGTCAATGCCAACTTTTTATGGCAATAAACCAAATGATCAGTAGCTCAGTACTAGTGCTAGTGCTACCAATTTTTCGACATGCCAAGTTTAGCAGAGCAGGTCCTTAGTTTTTCCCTATGGGTTGTAAGTTGGTGTTGTGACAGCTCTATTTATTGAGCAATCGGTCTATTTTGTGTGACTTCGCTTCTTTTCGTTATTGGATTCATAGCAGAGCTCAAGCTTTCAACGAAAGACATACTGCTAAGCTTGAGAGTGGAGCAAGGCTACGCACTCAAACCTTTCTGAACCTCTATTTTGGCCAATAGAACCAAATAATTAGTAATGACCATAATTTTGCTTTGGCTTCTAATATCTAATAATCCATCCGTCTCAAATATAACAAACTTTTAGAGTTAAAATTTTATTCAAAATATAACAATATACTTATAAAAGTTGACTCTTACCACTAAATTATCCATAATACCTCTACTATAAATTGCCCTAACTAATTCGGACATATATCTCACAAAAAGACAATACCTGTCTTTAATACTCGTGCCGAATGATAAAATTTAGGGTGAATAGCTAATTTAGTCCCTCAAGTTTCAGCGAATGCTCAATTTGGTCCTTCACGTTTCATTTTGTCCACATAGGTCCTTCAAATATTTGTTTTGGCTTGAAATCATCCTTGGGTCCACTTAATATGCCATATGGCTATTTCTAGTCAATATTTCTATTAGAAAATGTCATTTTTGCCCTTAATTTGTATACATCTATATACTAGAAAAGATAAAGCCAACATGAATAAACAACATTACAGATGTACTTCCTATTATTTTAACATGTGCACATGAAACTTAAGCAATTGCTATCGTATACACTCGTTAGTACATAATTTTTTTCGTTTTACGTAATATATTATGTATTATCTATAAAAAATTTAAGCAATTTTTCTTTTATATATGTGATGATGAGGGGTATAAGTGTCATTCATGAAAAGAGTTGTTGGTTCAAGGATAAATTTGAACTAAAATAAAAACTTGAAGGACTAATATGGATAGATTGAAACATCGAGGACTAAACTGAGCCTCAAATGAAACTGGGAGGACCACTTTGGCTATTCACCCTAAAATTTACTGTATTTTAGGACCGAGGGAGTACATGTGAAATCGAATTTGATTTTGGTTTGTTAGACCTAATAACCAGCCATTATGGATGTGAGTGGAGGGAGGCGTCCTTTTCCTATATATCCTGGATAGATATTCTCTTTGTGTTTGCTGTTCCCAGATCCTGGATAGATAATATCTGCCTTGCTATGTTCCGCTGCAGCTAATGCGCATATTTAGTGCATATTTAGAAGATTGAAGTAGGAAGTACTCTCTATATATTATAAAATATAGCAGCTTAGAACCGAAATTGGGTTGTTATATTTTGGGACGAAAAAGTATTTCATATTGAAGTCCTTCCTTTTAAAGTCAAACATTTGTTGCTTCTGATATAACCAAACACGCAAAGCTTTTGTGTGGTGGCAAAGAACCCATGTTGCCACTTGTCAATGACCAGTGTAAAACCTCACATCTGTATGTACTACCAATAACCTAAGAAAATATAAACACCCACGTTAAATCTAGATTTTAACCTAGTTAGCATCACAAGAAAAAAGTAACCTACAACCGAGCTGTGAACCATGCTCAGATCACTGTTTGGTCTACGATCCTCTATCTATATGAACTAAAGAAATGAAATAAAAGTATACTCTTTTTTTTGAGCGGAAAATAAAAGTATACTCTTAATCGAATGACATGGACCGACTATGAGAGGCAAACTCGTATCCTAAACTCTGTTGGGCTTGTCAGTACTGAATCACAATAGCCCATATCAGTCTAATTTTTTGGTTAAATGCGTATCCAATACTCCCTCCATCTTAAGGCGAAATTTATAAAAATTGATTTATTTTATAACGAAGAGAATAGCATTGTTGGTCGAATGGCTAGCATGCCTCGGCTCTCCACTCTCAAGCTTAGCAGTATGTCTTTTGTTGAAAGCTTGAGCTCTGCTATGAATCCAATATCGAAAAGAAGCGAAGTCACACAAAATAGACCGATTGTCAATAAATAGAGCTGTCACAACACCAACTTACAACCTTGCTCCACTCTCAAGCTTAGCAGTATGTCTTTTGTTGAAAGCTTGAGCTCTGCTATGAATCCAATATCGAAAAGAACGAAGTCACACAAATAGACCCGATTGCTCAATAAATAGAATCT
>CM020182.1:11956774-12126727 GCA_009805545.1 Oryza longistaminata | reverse complement strand
TTGAGAGTGGAGCAAGGCTACGCACTCAAACTTTTCTGAACCTCTATTTTGGCCAATAGAACCATATCTAATAATCCATCCGTCTCAAATATAACAAACTTTTAGAGTTAAAATTTTATTCAAAATATAACAATATACTTATAAAAGTTGACTCTTACCACTAAATTATCCATACTACCTCTACTATAAATTGCCCTAACTAATTCGGACATATATCTCACCAAAAAGACAATACCTGTTTTTAATACTCGTGCCGAATGATAAAATTTACTATATTTTAGGACCAAAGGAGTACATGTGAAATCGAATTTGATTTTGGTTTGTTAGACCTAATAACCAGCCATTATGGATGTGAGTGGAGGGAGGCGTCCTTTTCCTATATATCCTGGATAGATATTCTTTTTGTGTTTGCTGTTCCCAGATCCTGGATTAGATAATATCTGCCTTGCTATGTTCCGCTGCAGCTAATGCGCATATTTAGTGCATATTTAGAATATTGAAGTAGGAAGTACTCTCTATATATTATAAAATATAGCAACCTAGAACCGAAATTAAGTTGTTATATTTTGGTACGAAAAAGTATTTCATATTGAAGTCCTTCCTTTTAAAGTCAAACATTTGTTGCTTCTGATATAACCAAACACGCAAAGCTTTTGTGTGGTGGCAAAGAACCCATGTTGCCACTTGTCAATGACCAGTGTAAAACCTCACATCTGTATGTACTACCAATAACCTAAGAAAATATAAACACCCACGTTAAATCTAGATTTTAACCTAGTTAGCATCACAAGAAAAAAGTAACCTAACAACCGAGCTATGAACCATGCTCAGATCACTGTTTGGTCTACGATCCTCTATCTATATGAACTAAAGAAATGAAATAAAAGTATACTCTTTTTTTTGAGCGGAAAATAAAAGTATACTCTTAATCGAATGACATGGACCGACTATGAGAGGCAAACTCGTATCCTAAACTCTGTTGGGCTTGTCAGTACTGAATCACAATAGCCCATGTCAGTCTAATTATTTGGTTAAAAGCGTATCCAATACTCCCTCCATCTTAAGGCCAAATTTAAAAAAATTAATTTATTTTAGAACTAAGAGAATAGCATTGTTGGTCGAATGGCTAGCATGCCTCGGCTCTTAAATCTCAGGACTCCCAACCGACAACTGTATAGACCAGAAGGGTAGCAGAACAATGTGAAGGTCGAAATCTCCTCGAAAGGATGGAAATTCTCATCCCCACAATAGAAAATAATCAATCTATCATTGCATCGACTCTCTGATAGGCACAGCCCTACAGCTAAAGCCATAACTTGGCTGTGTTCAGACCTTCCAGTTCATAACCCCTCTCCTTCGCTTTCCGCGCGCACGCTTTTCAAACTGCTAAACGGTATATTTTTTGCAAAAAGTTTCTATACGAAAGTTGCTTAAAAAATCAAATTAATTCATTTTTGAAAAAATACTAATACTTAATTAATCACGTGCTAATGTACCGCTCCGTTTTCCGTGTAGAGGAGATAGGTTCCCAACCCTGATGAGCAAATAGGTGTGTTTGCAAGAGCAAGTTTCCAACGCTCCCATGTCGTTTTTCGGGCGCACGCTTTTCAAACTGCTAAACGGTACGTTTTTTGCAAAAAGTTTCTATACAAAAGTTGTTTAAAAAAATCATATTAATTCATATTTTTAAAAAAATTAGCTAATACTTAATTAATCACGTGCTAATGAACCGCTCCATTTTCCGTGCATGGGAGATGGGTTCTCAACACCCACCTCCAAACACAGCCTAAAGTTTACGCATGGCATGTGTGATGGTTACGGAATTTCCTGTTCATCTGTCCTTAGTTCATATACAGCAAAACGTGCATGCAGATTCAGAGACTAATGTTGACGCATCGTTTAGCCTGAAAAACATGTTTATCAGGCTGATTGGGAGTGGCACAACTGGCAGACAGTACTACCACCTAGTACATCATTTCGAAAATGGACAGGCAAAAAATGGAGATAGGTAAGCCTATGGACCGGAGTACATCTTGCTCCTCTGTTGTTTAGCCGCCGGCATCGTCGTCATAAATGGCCCCGCCCCCCACACAGACACAGGAGAGGAGGGCTCCACCGCGTCAGTCACGTACTACTCGCGCGCTGCGGTCGCTTTTCCCCAGCGCGCGGTTGCGCGTGACCAAAATGCCTAACCAAACCAATCAACCCCAACAAACCTTCGGCAACCAACCTGCGAGCTTATCCGGCCCGGCTAATGGCCAAATGAGTCAGGTCAGGTGCTCACGGTCGATCTGGCCGACGAATAGTCGGATATGCCGCGTAACCTCGAGTGGGTGTCAACTATCAAAGATTCTGCTTACGCTTTACGGCATAGTCCTAGTCCCTCCGCGTTCTATATGTTGCAATATTACAAGTTATTTTATTTAGTTTTATCCTAAATCGTTATTACAAGTTCTTTCTTGTTAGTTGATTTAGTTCATCTCCGGCGTGCGGCAAGGTTGCACGGCAGGCGGCGGCGGTAGGCCCACATGGCGCAAGATGCGCGGCCGGTGATGGCGAGACCGACGCGGCGCGAGCGTGAGGACATGCGTAGGAGGCCGGCGAGGGTGACCGTGTGGCGGCACGCGGAAGTTGGCCAACGGGGGACGCCGGTACTGCGAGGCCTACGTGCCGACGGAGGTCAGACGGTGGTGGAGCAATGGTGTCTCACTGTGTATTGGCAGGCGACAAGCGGCGGGTGAAATCATAGCCTAGTTTTGGCTAGGCCGGTAACGTTGGCGTTTCCGAGCGTCGCTTCCCCTCTTGAGGGCATTGTGTGCTGTCTCATCCCCTCTATCGGGGCTGTCGGGTGAAAACTCAGTCTCGGTTCTTTTTGGGACCTCGACGGACGGTGGCAGCAGTGCTTTCGTCGCTTCTTTCCCTTGAGATATCGTCTAGGCAGTCTCTTGCCAAAACCTCCAAAACAATGGGTGCAAGCTCACTCTAGACTACGCCCTCTTGTGTCGGTGTCCTAGTTTATGCAAGTTGGCCATGTTGGATGGTCTAGGGGGAGAGCGGTTCCATTCTTTTCTCTCACCCTTTCTCTCTCAACTCCAAAGATGTGGATAGAGTGGAGTTTGGTATCGATTGTGTTTTGGGCGATCCCAGTTGTAGTTCCTTTGTTGGTCTAATGACGGTCAGTCACGCTTAGTGGCGGCCAATCCGATGGTAGCCTTCTCCTGAGTTTGTGTATTGGTACTGTCGGTGCGTGGGTGGTGGCTATTTTTCTTTGTTTTCCTAGTTACGACCTGTCAGGGTCGTAATCTTGTAATTTTTTTTCTGCTCTATCAATATGAACTTCACACGGTCGGAAGCGAATTTGTAATCTTGTAATTTTTTTTTCTGGTATAACAATATGAACTTCACATTGTCTGGTGCGAGTCATTAAAAAAAATGTTTCTCTGTAATGCTGGGTACAAATTGGGGAATCGTGAACACCTCCGAGGAAATCCAAAGGGAGGTCCAATTAACAGCTAGCATACGTGCCGTATCACGGTAAAAATCACGATCATCTCCGGGCTTAATAATCGACGTGTCCGCCCTGGCTACACTAGCACCACGAGGGTGAGGCCGTGAGGGTGATCGATCGTACTAGCGTAGCGTGCTCCACGCGCGCCAATAGACCTCAGTCGCGAGCCGCGATCTCACAAAACCTTACACCTGTCTCCGTCCGAGGTGGTCGTGCGCAGGCCACCTCACACGTGGCCCCCCGCGCCCCCCAATAATTGTACACGCGCACCGCAAACCGACGGCTCGCTTCTCTTCCTCCCTTCTTCCCTTCTCCCTCTCCTCGTGCACGCCCAAGTCTCCTCAGAGGCTTTATATAAAGAGCAGCTCGAGTCCGAGATTCTCCCAAGCCATGAATCGCAGTTCACTCCTCTGCTTGCTTCCTCGCTGTTTGCTTCTGGTTTGATTGATCGACGATGGAGCACAAGGACAGGCAGCGGCACGCGGCGGCGGCGGTGGCTAAGCCGCGGCAGCGGTCGGCGTCGTTCCACGGGCGCGGCGAGGCGGAGCAGCGACACTCGCTGGCTGAAGGCACGGCCGCGACGCAGCCCGACCTGCTCGCCGGCCTCAGGGGGCAGAGCTTCCGGCGAGGCGGCGGCGAGGGGCGGGCGGCGGCGCCGCCGAGCAGGGTGCTGCTGACCGTGGCGGTGCGGCAGAGCATGTGGCCGCTGCACGTGATGGGCTCGCGGGTGGAGCGTGGCCGACCTGGTCGCCGCCGCCGTGGAGCTCTACGTCCGGGAGGGGCGCCGGCCGCTGCTGCCGTCCGCCGACCCCGCCGCCTTCGGCCTCCACTTCTCCCAGTTCAGCTTGCAGAGTACGTGACGCGGTGACGCCTCTCCTTCTACTGCTTATATAGCTTTAATCACCTTCGTTGCCGGCGCCGGCGAGAGCTGATCGGAAACGGCTGTTGTGTTTTTTGAGCGTAGGTTTGAGCCCGGAGGAGAAGCTCATGGAGCTCGGCAGCAGGAGCTTCTTCCTCTGCCCCAAGGCCGCCGCCGCCGCCGTGGCTGCCGTCTCGTCGGGCGAGGACGCCGGCGGCTTGTCCGGGGAAGACGAGGCCAACTCTGGCAAGAAGCCAAGCGTGTTGGCTCCATGGCTAGGATTCCTTCACTTCTGGCCGCTGCTCTAGGTTATAGTACTAGTTTAATACTGCCATTTGTGTAGGTCACAGAATGCTGCATGTATCACCTGTTTTTTTTTTGGATAATGGTATGCAGCATCTGTGAACTGTGGTAATCTTAGCTTCTTTTTTCTACTCCATAGGTAGTAAATGTTTAAACATTAGTGTTTACTAAGTGAAATTATACTGTTATAGTAAATGTTTAATCTTAGCTTCTTTGTTGTGGCTCATAATTCGCCAACAAAGTCGAATTGTTCATTTGGATGTAGCTGCAAATTGTACTCTCTCCATTGTACTCTCTCCTTCCATAAATGTTTAACGCCGTTAACTTTTTTAAACATGTTTGACCGTTCGTCTTATTTAAAAACTTTTGTGAAATGTGTAAAATTATATGTATACATAAAAGTATATTTAACAATAATGATAAGAAAAGAATTAATAATTACTTAAATTTTTTAAATAAGACGAACGGTCAAACATTTTTTTAAAAAGTCAACTGCGTCAAACATTTTGGGATGGAGGGAGTACAATGCAGATTGAACATATACTGCCTGCATGCAAAAGTCAGACGCTTCAATCTCCCTCTCTGGGGAATCCAATTCTATTTTTCTACAAAACTGTCAATTTTCAGAAGAGTTTTTTTTATTGGTCCAGAATAGTTATTGGTCCTAATAAATATCTGATTAACACGTCTTGTAGCCATCTTTTGCATCTAATACTGAAAGCAAGTGGAAGAATGATTGGCACTAGTATATATTATCACCATGGCAATGCACATCGTTTTCCATGTTGCTTTCGGTTATTGTCCCACTCGGTGAAACGTCTGGGACTCTTGGTCGGTTACGTTACGGGTACACCATTAATTAAGCCCATGTTGTACATAGATATGCAATGAATTACCTCTTTTGTCAGCTCTCTATCTTTCTTCCACGCCACTATTCATACATATTATACACAAGAAAGGTATACAACAACAGCAAAATGCCAGAAGGCGGATGAAATCTGAATTGCAAGTTTTTGCAACATTTGGAATTCTTACCCTTCGTTTTACCTTTCTATTCTTGGCTTTCAGTAAACGAATGGCGACTCTTGGTTTGTCAGGAGAAAAGCATCTTCAGTTCTTCTATACGTGCGCTGCGTACTTCCTGATCTGTCAAAGCTCCAGAAATCATTCGCTGCTTACGAGCCTGCACAGCCTCCATTCGTTCCTCGACAGTGCCCTGTGTCATCATAAACCATAATTAAGAAAGTATGGCAATGAAGATTTTGCATTATGTTGACCAGATTTAGCGTGCATTAGTTAAGCTATTTTCATCTTCTCAAGTCCTTGAGCAAATGGCACAGGTTCTGCGAGTTATCAGAAGAATAAATTTAACAAATGGCACCTACAAAGTACCTTGACGATGAATCTTTTGATGGAAACACTCTTTGTTTGACCAATTCGATGGATCCGCATGATAGCTTGTTCTTCAACAGCAGGATTCCACCAAGGATCCTGAAGGAAACATGATTACGATACTCAAATAATGCTAAGAATATGCTAACACGGCAAAAAATTAGTATATCACTATAGCACAAGAAATGTATAATGTTTTAGTCGGTAGACCACTATAGGCTGTTATGAGCCCATAGGATTTTTCACCAACGGATCTCAGCAAAAGTTTTACCTTATGCTAGCCTTATAAGCATACACTGTAACATTAGAATAAAGACATATGTATGGACCATTTCAACGTTGGATACTATGAGCCACTTTTGTAGAAAAATCATTCTTTTGAAAAGTAAAATAGTATCGTATAGTTGCCGTTACATCACAAACTTTACGACATTATCTGGTGTAGGATATATGTAGTTCTCCTGTGTATTCTTGCTAATCAATTTTGAGCATTTCAAAAAATTCAAAATACTGTTATATTGCAGATGAAACAAAAATGATTGGTTGCAATTATTTTCATTTCCTACTAGCTGTTTGTCTGATGAGTTTCTATGCTTTCTAATTGATTTTATGTGAATATGTTCCAGTGATTTTTTTTTTTTTTGTAATTCTAAATTAAGTGATCAGTTAGGATTGATAAAAGGGTTAGACTGTTTTCATAAACTCATAATTGTGAACTATAGAGAAAGAAAAAGTGTTTTATTAGTATGGTTTTATACTAAATTCTTAATCTAGATAAACCAGATTTTAGGTGGTTAAGCTGTAAAACTAGTAAACAAATCTAGTTCTACTTATACTCGAGATTCAAAATCTCATAAGGTTGCTTTCAATCAGGATAGTGAACCTCGTTAACAATAAATATGAATAGTGAAGATTAGAGTAGGAAGACCAAAATTCTAATCTCATAAAAAAGGAAGTTAAAGAGCTCCAGTATACACAACTATATGTTTTAATGCCGAAATGTTTTCATTCAGAAACTGAGCACAGAGAACTTGATGGTAACATACCATGACAAATGCATTAGATGCAGCAGTTAGGTTTATTCCAACACCACCAGCTTTCAGGGACATAAGCAGAACCTGCATAAGTCAATTGCTATGAATATACTTCCATATCTCTACTATTATAAAAATTGAAGATGTTTTTGCTGGTATTTTGGTACGTCATCCGTATATGAGTCAGTTTTTAAGTTCGTTTGCTTTTGGAAATATATATCCGTATTTGAGTCAGTTTTTAAGTTCGTTCGTTTCTCTACTATTATAAAAATTGAAGATGTTTTTGTCGGTACTTTGGTACGTCATCCGTGTATGAGTCGTTTTTAAGTTCGTTCACTTTTGGAAATACAAATCCGTATTTGAGTCGGTTTTTAAGTTTGTTTGCTTTTGGAAATACAAAAGGAATTGTATAGGAAATCTCTTTAAAAACTCGCATGCTAACTTGTGACGATCAGATTCCTAATTGCAGCTCATGATTTTCTAATAAAATATATATCCAAGCGAATTTAACAGTGAATTTCATCTCAAATAAAACATATAACAATAATAAGATTAAAATAGCCTTCACACGCACAGGCATTTTTTCTAGTTTAACGAAAATATTAGATACTTCTGTTTATAGCGCCACATGCCCACATCTACCAAGAAGAGTTAAAGTGAAGCCAATAGATATAATAAAAGAAGAGCATACCAAAATGCTTTTGTCCTCAGAAAACTCCTTGATTACTTTCTCTCTCTGCTGAAGATTCAAGGTTCCATCCAGTCTAGCAAATGAGAAATTGTGTCTGCCATGCAAAAACCCAAAGACTAATTGGTACCCAAAAAAAAAATCAAAGGTAGACCCGGTTGCTACAATGAAAACATAAAAGATCCATATAGAACTGGACTCAAAATAACAGTAGAGTTCCTCCAAAGAGCCATGATCAAATACTTCAAGTATGTCACAAAGGAGCATTTGATAAACGGTTAATAGACTGTTGCCAGTGTGATAACATGCTCATGAATTGCTGTCTATGATACGAAATTTAAGAACAAAATTTGCTATGTTAAAATATGTAACAAAACTATGATACCCAGATGGGCCAATCTGGGTACAGATATGCAATGTGGCAATACACCATTCCCCAAAACACCAATATGGTACCTGATACTGATACACGAATTTTCATAGTATCCATGATTTGGAACAACAAAATTTTCTGTTGCCCTTTTAGATAATATTATAATTAATTCAACTAGTCATCAACCTGTAGTACAGTATAAAGAGATCTAAACTAAATTTTATATTTAGTGAAAAGGACTCAACAACTTCTTGCTTGCAACAATCAACCGAATATGAATCCATACTGGAGTCAAGTCCTATACGTGTTGCAAAAAACCTATTTGTTTGTCATCACTGCATGTATTATATTATATCAAATCTTAGCCGTAGATGTAATAAATGGGTGCTTCTAGCTTTTCTGATTAATGGGAATTTCTAGCTTTGTGGGGGCCCAATTAGTATAAAGAAAGAGGCCAAAAGAGTTGTCATCCAACCATTTAAGGAAAAATAAGGGCTTGATACAGGATCAACAGGTTAGAACGATCCAGACAAGTCACATGTCCGAAAGAGTTTGAAATAAAGAATATGAAAACTATCACGCACAGAGATTCCAGCAGTAAGGAAAAAGAGAAACATGATGCACAAATGCTGGCCTATAAAGTCTGGTTATCTTAGCAAGTAAATAATAGCCTCATGACAGATCTCTGAAATCTAATACTCTAGTTTTTACCTGGAAAGTGGAATTTGTAAGAGATCCAGAAATGCAGTCCACTGGCTAAAAATGATGCTCTTTGCACCAGAAGTGCGAAGAACTTCTAGCTCCTGTAGAAGGAAAGAAATCTTGGAAGACTCAACCCAGTTCTTCTCGACATCAATTTGAAAACGATTGTCAGTTGGAGCAGTAATAAGATCCTGCTTGCTCATAGACTTTCTGTAGCAGTGGAATCAAAAGATAAAGATCAGAATATACCAAGTAAACAAAATTCAGAGATAAATAAGGAACAGTGAGCATAATCTACCTACAGACAGGACAAAGGCCTGCTGATGCACTCCGCCAACTAGACAAGAGACATTCTCGGCATAAACGGTGAGCACAGGGAGTCAATACAGCATCCTCAAAGGCTTCCAGGCATATGGGACACTCCCCTTCACCTTTCTGCAGTTCCTGGACAACTTCCTCAATGTAAGCTCTGGAGGGAAGAGAAGAGTCACCATTCACAGCACCATTACCACCATGCAAGAAACGCTTTGCAAGTTTGTTTAGGTCAGCAAACTCCTGTGTATCTCCACGACTGCCAACATTGAAGCTCTCATCAGAAAATAACCAATGGCAACAAATAGGTAATGTAGATAGCAACTTCTAGATGAAGTTATTGCCTGCATGTAGGATCAAATGGACCCAAAATTTTCAGAACCTATTACTCTGGAGAGCACAAATGCATTTATCTTTGTTTGGTGAAAAATCTGGTTAAACAGGCTAATTGTGACTTCTGAAAACTAACCTAAGAACAAGAAATGGGTGGTCACAACACTGCCGAAGGCGCAAAAGCAACTCCAAAATTGAAGCATAATTGTGCAAGACCCTTCCTTGTTCCACGAATTGATCAAATTTCACCTATCAAAGCAGAACAAGACTATCAATTTGTCTCTCAGAAATCCAAACGAGTAGAACTTCTTTGGTTGAAGATGCATTACCTTAGATCGTCGAAACAGAGCATCATAGAAATCCTTCTCAGTCTCTGATAAATCACAGTATTTGACTTCGATATTTGCTGGGGGTAAAATAAGGATTGGTCTGCAAAAAAACAGAAGTGTAAATTACAGAGCTAAGGAATTGAAATATTTCATAGACAAGGTCGAACATGCCTTCCTTCCTTGTCTGTGCTGTTTTTATTCCTTCTCAACATTATTGGCTTCAAAATGGACTGTACTAGCTTTAAACCTCTTTCATCGCCTTCTTCATATGGTTTTTGCACAAGTTTATGCCACCTGAATAGCATAGCGATAATAAAATTCGTGTATATGGGACAATAGTAAATTTGAAATTTATTGCAAGGTACTCCCTCTGGTTCCATAATTCTTGACGTTTTGGAAAAGGTTGAGGTCAAACTTTTGTAACTTTGATGATCAATAACTTTAAAAATATTAAGTTTGAAGGAACTAGAACAACATATATAGACATGCATTTATTTATTGTATATATTATAATAGGAAAACAAAGTCAAAGACATTTTGGAGACCGTGTCATTGTCCAAAACGTCAAGAATTATGGAACCGGAGGGAGTAAGGGCTAACAGAATATACAAAAACTCTACAACATCACGAGCATACTTCGTTTGCGCAAAACAGCAGATTCAGGTCAGCAAAACAAAATGAAGTGCATAGCCAAGTTAATAAATGGAAGAAAGGAGAACAGTGGTCTTGCACCTTGGAAGTTGGAACTATCACAGCAACACTCTAGGGTAAACCCAAAAAAAGTTCTCAAACAGAAAAGGTGGAACTACTACTATAAGAAAACAATCGACAAGACAACATAAAACATATGCACTAAAATAGAGAATCTGAACAGTAAATTACGTCAAAAGTTTCAATTTTGCATCCTACAACAGTACAATTGATTTCTATGACTACATGCATCTAAGTTTCACAAGGTCTACACAAATTTGACAAAAGAACAAAACTAGTCAATGAAGGTAAACAAATGATCCACTTACAAAGACCAGTTCCTCCACGGTTCAACCCTCAAAAACCGGAAAAGGCTGTATATATCCTCCAAGTTGTTCTGCCATCAGAGTAAAACTCGTAAAAAACATTGAATGCATAAGCACCTAAGAGGCTGATAGATGCAGGAAAACTAGGAGTGCACATTCTATTTATCTGCTGCAACATTCTTATGAAAACTAGGGTTAAATAGGATTGGTTCAATTATATGGACAGTCAAATCTACTCCTGTATTCACCTGAATAGGTGTACCAGTAAGACACCAACGCCGATCAGCCGTAAGAGCAGCAGCAGCGAGGGATATTAAACTTTTGGGAGATTTTATCATGTGTGCTTCATCCAGCACAACTCTAAACCAATGTATAGAGTACAGACCCCCACTTTCTGTTGAATTCTGCAAGAAAGCACGCAGACTTCGGTCAAGAATCAGATCGCATAATCAAACAAAGTATAAAATAGCAGTAGTGACCAAAACAGTTTTCATCATTTGCATATAAAAATCCTCATCCCTAAACCAAATTGTAAGAAAGCCAAACTTCTAAACCAACAGATTATATAGGCACAAGTGCACAACATAACCAAACAAATATTTACCCTTGGCAGAAAATGTGAATGAAGGAAGAACACAAGCAAAGTGATGATGTGCTATCTGTATTCCATTGAACTCTCTCTTTAGTCTTTACAAATAACCCAAATAAATACCCCCTTGGATCATAAATATTTGATGCTTAGGGCAAGATTCGGTCAAATTTTTACAATTGCAACCATCAATATTTTCTAAAATGCTTAGTTTAAAAACAAAATAAATGACAGATTTTATAAACTTATTCTAATATAAAATTGATGGTAAGAATTTGAAAAGTTTGACCAAATTTTGTCCTAAATTATGAACAGAGGGTGTAGTAGCATATGCCAAAGCCTAACAATGGGTCAAGTGGTATACAAACAAGTCAGCCACATGTGCTGGTGCCAATGAAAAAAACTTCAGCAAATGCTTCAGCATACTAATAATATATTGAAGACAGGTGTGACTGTGTTCTATAAAATCTCAGATGTTACCTCGTTTGAAAATTCCGATGACAGAACTCCATATGTAGTCAGGACAATATCACTCTGACCAATAAGGTTTGCTTCTTTTGGTCTGTTTTGCCCATAATGAACATATATACTTACAGAACCTGGTGTAGCATGAGCTTCAATTTCTGCCTGTTTGGGAAAAAATAAAAATTTGAGAATTTAAGACAATAGTTCTAACAACACATTTAGGAACAAGTCCAGCTTACATTTCCAATTATTTCTACAAGTACTAAATGTGCATAAAAATAGCTCAATAGACAAAGTTGAAATGGTGACAGTGCCAGATTCATACCTTCCACTGACCAAGTAATGTCATTGGGCAGACAATTAGATTGCCGCCTGCAATAAGCGGGGTTTTAGGTTTCCTAAGCTTACTAAAAGAGAAAGGGATAGCTAGCTTCTTCACATCATCACGAGGCTGAATTGGCAATTCACCCAGTCCACTAGCTTCTTCACATATGTGAGTAGAATGCTGAGTAGTGATGCATCCTTTGCTAGAGTCGGCAAGAAGAAGAGCTATTGTCATAATAGTCTTCCCCAGTCCCATTGCATCTGCCAGAATCTTATAATTTATTGTTCAGTTAATAAAATGGATATGCTAAAACCAGAAATTATAATTATCGAAAGAAAGGAAGGATGTATAATATTGAGAAGATCCTTACCCCTCCTCTTGCAAGTTGCAGTGTACTAGGAAATTCAGTGGTGGCATCGCCTGAAAATACATTCAAGTATAAAACAAGCTCCCTCCTGAAATGAATGCAGTATAAACGTCCTAATGTTAATTTCAAAAAATCATTGTAATAGAGAAACGGCTCAAACAATATAACCAAGCCATACTTGTCCTCGAGTTTATATGCCTCCCAACAAGGGTGCAGCGTTGTAGCTGCATCCTGAGAAGAACTGCCTTTCTCAAGCTGCATCATCCAATAAAGTGCCTGCTTCTGATAAGGGCGTAAATCACACTGCAGAGCATCAGGGGGGTCCCTTTCCTACAAAATATAAATTAGCGCACTGCTGAAGTCATACAATAAGCTTGTCTCTGAAACTTTCAACAAACAGATAAGTTCAATTACCTCCAAAGCAGAACTGTCTGAGATTCCAATTATATCATCCAATTCTGAATCTGAAACAATTCTTTCAGCATGATCATCTTCGTTTCCATCAGACGATAATCTCAACTTCTCAGTAGTCAACTTTGTGGCAGGTGCACTGCTCTGCTGAGGCAGATGTGAGGCCAACCTTTATGACAGTACCTAGCATTGCTTATGAAACAGTAATAGTTTACCTTTGTTTCAAGCGGACGCTTTCTGGAATAGAGATCTTCTGGAGTAAATGCTGCCTGGTTTTGATTAGAACAAAAAAGAGAAGATCTTAACAATTAAAATATGCTGTGTTTTTTTTTTTTTTTTGCAAAAGAGCAAGCAGGCTTAAAAAGAAACAACCATATGGTTTTCTACGTTACCTATTTATACATATATCAGTGCTGAGCAGAATAGTACCCTTTTTCATACTTTTCAATTTTTTTACAATGTTTATCAGTGATAATTTTATCCATTCCAAGAGTGTAATTATAGCAGTGAACTTTGTGAAGCATCAAGAAGCAACTTGGCATCAATTTGATCGAATGATAGACAGTTGACACTCAACTTCGAGCCAAAGATGACTAAAACTTACTGAGTGGGGTTCTACACCCATGCGTACCATGATCTAAAGCAGTCTCAATTCTTCTAACAAGAAACTTTGGCAGCACTTTTTTTTATATATTTTGCTAGATAATACAATGAACAAGAGACACATAAGCCAAACAACACTCACCTTCTTAAAGGGCGAAAGACCAGTTAACTTGAAAAGTGCAGGCAGCGGATGAAACGTGGAATCCTCGGTAGAAGCCCGAGCAGCCTTGGGTGTCGATTGCTTTTGGCCATGAAACATTGAGCTGTTGATGTAGACACTACAGAGCACACAGCCACAATCACAATAACATAGATGGAACAGCAGAACTGCATATGGATTATAGTAACTTTAAGATGCAATTCTTCAGATACCTTACGGACAAGAGGACAGTGTCCATGATGCTAAGTACTTCGGGAGCGGATTTGCATACGCCATCGATTTTTATCTTCCCCTCCTTGAGAAGGGGGAGCAGGCACCTCGCCCATTCATTGGGGATTCGACCGACCTAAACAACAACAAAAATCGTGAGACCACGGTGATTCGCGAAAGCGGGAGTGATGAATCGAATGTACCTCCCCATGGCGCGGGGTGGAGAAGCGCATGATCTCGGAGGAGCAGGAAACGAGGGCGGGGCGGCCGGAACGGCTCTTGCCCCCGGCGGCGGCGGCGACCGGGGAGTTGGGGAACGAGAAAGTGACGGCATCCCCGGAGGCAACGCGCCGGCCCTTGCACGTGGACAGCCCCGCCATCTCCACGCTCCCCACCAACCACCAATGTTCGCCGCCGCCGCCGCCATTGGTGGATTCGGGCGCGACACTGGGCCTAGGTTTCTCTGCCGCCGCCGCCGCCGGCTTCGAACGGGCAGGGGTTTTGGTTGGCGGGGTCGATTCGGGGTGGGGTTTGGTGGGTTTACCCGCCGGAGGCGAAGGCGACGGCGACGGTGACGGCGGCGGCGGCGGCGGCGGCCCGTGGGGGAAGTCGAGGAGGATGTTGATAGCCCTGGTGGGGTCGTCGCCGGCCATGTGGAGCGCGCGGATGATGTCCATCTCCGGCGTCCCATCGCCGAGCACCGCGCGCACCGTCGCCACCTGCTCCTCCCTTCCCCTCTCCTTCCCCATCTTCCGGCGACGCTGCTCGCCGTGAGATTTTTCTCTCCTCTTCTCTTTTTTTTTTTCTCCTCCTGCCTCTCAAACCCTCCCGCTTCGGCTTCGCGCCACCGCCTATGCTTTCGCGGGAAGCTTGCCCTTTGCCTTTGGGGCCAACGCGATGGGAGTTGCCCAGGTTTGAGCTCAGATGAATCTACTTTCTTTTTCATGAATTCAGATACGCGATTTTAAACCCAAAAAAATGAGCATAAGTTTACGGATTGTTTGCTAATTCCAATGATATTTTCCTTTTGCTCTCATTAGCCCATATTTTCAGGTGTGTCTGTGATTAGTTTTGAGACAGGATTTCTGAGTTGGTTTTAACATAATCTAATAGCGGAGAATTTGGTTCAGAAAAAAATGACCCAGTCAGAGTTCAGACTTCAGAGTCGTTTTTAGAGGAAACATTAGCATCTTTTGTGGCACCACCTTTCTACAAGATTGCGGGCGTGAGTATGGCCCGTTCTTTTCTCCGACAAGAGTTGGATGAATATTAAGATTTTCATGGCACATTTTTCAAACTGTTAAACGGTGTGTTTCGTATAAAAACTTTATATATGAAAGTTACTCTAAATATCATATTAATCTATTTTCAAGTTTGTAATAGTTAAAACTCAATCAATCATACTTTAATACCATATCGTTTTACGTAAAAAATTTAATCTTAATTTTAATTTTAATCTTCATCTTCAGTAGAAAATAAGCAAAAGACTGATCCAGTCAACAGCAGACAAACACGGTCAATAACACACAGTTAACTCACAATTTTCATGAAGTTTCGCTTAATTTACAAATTAGAACCAGTGAATTACAAGATAGGCAATTGTACTTGTACCGCACAATTTTTTGCCCAAAAATGTCGCAAGAATTTTATATGGTTTAAATTAACCTCTATGGAAACTTATAGCATTTCTGTGTTCCGGATAAATAATAATCCTTAAGTAGCACAAAAGATGCTATTTTTTTTACCGTCCTGGAAAAGTGAAATGAGGTTGTTTCAAAAGCAATTTCAAATGTGAAGTGAACGTAGCTTAACTGACTGGGGGCATGTTTAGCACAGCTCTAGCTCCAGCTCCACCTCTCTTGGAGCTGAAACTCAGCCAAATAGTTTCAGCTCCAAAAAAATAGAAGTAGAGCTGGGTGTAGCTCTCTCATAAAATGAACTATAGTTATGGAGCTGGGTTTAGGCAGTTTTACAACTCCACTCCAAACCCAACTCCTGAAGCTAAATTTAGGAGTTGGAGCTATACCAAATATGGCATAGGCTTCTTATGATTGAATCAGCCCATATGAATTTAAGTCCTAAATTTGATATTGGTGCTCGTATTTACGGTTAATTATTTTTCAGTAATAGACAATGTACTTGTCAGCAGTAAAGCGCCCACGGTTCATGAATTTGTATGCATGTTTCTTAAAAAAAAACAAATCTTAGATGAATTTGTATGGGATCGTCTCGTAGGAATAAGTTCATCTAAGGTCCCTTAACTTGTCAACGAATCCGATTTTCGTCCTTCAACCGCAAAACCAGATACAACGGGTCCCTCAACTATCAAAACCGGTGCAAATTAGATCCCTCGGTGGTTTTGAAGGCGGTTTTGGCTGACGTGGCACCTACTGGTAGTTGACCTTTGGGTCTCAATCTGACGTGGCGCTTACGGGGCAATTCGATCCGGAAAAATAATAAAGCTCGTGGGACCACATGTCAGTTTACATAGAAATTAATAAAAAATGGTGGGGCCCATGTCATCCTCATCCCTCTTCTTCTCCTCTCTCCATCTCCCCTCTCTTCATCTCTCTCTTTCCTCATGACCAGTGGAGCGGGCGGCGGCGACTAAAGCGGGCGAAGGACAGGGCGGCCAGAGCGGAGCAAGTCCGCGGCGGAGCGGCGGCGGCCGGAGTGGGGCCGCCGGAGTAGAGCAGGGCGGCGGTGGCCGCGGGCGGAGCGAAGCGGCAATGCAAGAAGCGGGGAACTGCACCTTCTCCCCGACGGCAGCCGGCAGCCGCCCTCTCTTCTGCCGCCCGTCGCGACGCCCTCCTCGGCGGTGGTCACCACCGCCGCCCAGCTTCTTCTCCCGTCGCGCGCTGCCGCTCAGCTCCTCCCTTGCCGCCCATCGCCTCTCCCGCTCTCCCGCCGCCGCTCAACTCCTCCCTTGCCGCGCCAACGGCACCACCCTCCTCCACGCCGCCGTTGCCTTGTGTTCCCGTGCGCCGCCGATGCCAAGTCACTGCACTGGCTCCCCACCGACAAAAAGGTTAAGAGGTGGAAGAAGAGGGAGTGAGGGTGACATGCCGCGTGCCGCTCTGCCCGCGAACCTGCTCCGCTCCGCCGGCCCGCTCCCGCCGGCCGCCCCGCTCCCCGGTCAGTGAGGAAAGAGGAGAATGAAGAGAGGGGAGATGGGGAGAGAGGAGGAAGAAGAGGGGTGAGGATGACATGTGGAGCCCACGTGGGCCCCACCATTTTTTATTATTTTCTATGTGAAACTGACATGTGGGTCCCACGAGCTTTATTATTTTTCCGGATCGAATTGCCACGTAAGCGCCACATCAGATCAAGACCAAGTTAAATTAGCCACGTAGGTGCCACGTCAGCCAAAACCGCTGAGGGACCTAATCTGCACCGGTTTTGATAGTTGAGGGACCCGTTGTATCTGGTTTTGCGGTTGAAAAGATGAAATCGGATTCGTTGACAAGTTAAGGGACCTTACTTATTCCTCGTCTGGTAGCCGGTAGGGCACATATGCAGGCTTTGCTTCCTTGATGGGCTCCGATTAGTACGGCCGTCTCGAAGAGAAGCCGATAATCATCGGCCCGGTAGGACCCCTGTTTGAGCAACAGGTCATGTCAGCCTCTTGGGCTTTTGGCCCTAGAAACTGGGTCCTAACGGGCCTGATCAACTCGGCCTATAGCCTATCTGGTTAGTGGCCTGCCTTGTCTCGCTTGTTATGAGTTAGCCTGTTTCTGGCGTTCACTAGCCACGTTAGCGTCACATAATAAGCGGACTCAATAGGAAACCTATAAAGGTTCGCACCCTGGGCGAGCGCTGGGGGAGCCACGTCGGATTTCGCTACAGTAGGTAAAGTGTGCGCGGGTTGGATTTTTTCGGAAAAGCCCTTCCGTTTTTCGTAATCAGCTATAGGCTCCTCACGTATGTGTTTGAAGAAGAAAAATCACGTACAGGGCTTCGTTGTGATATGTAGAAGTCGAGGGACTTTTTAGAAAAACAACATCCACTACCGCATACCTCTTCAAAACCCTAGCCGCCGCCAGCCGCTTCCTCTCCCTCTCTCTCTCCCGTCCCGCGCCACCACCGAGCGCCAGCGCCGCCGCCGCGCCGGCGCCTCCGCCTCCACCTCCCCTCGCCCCATCCCCGTCGCCGAGCACCGCCACCACCCCCTCGCGCCGCCGCTTCCACTCCGCCGCCGTCGCCGCCCCCTCAAACCCTAGCCGCCGCCACCCGCTCACTCTCCCTCTCCCGCGCCGCCACCGAGCGCGCCGCGCTCCGCCTCCCCTCGCGCCGTCCCCGTCGACCGGAGCCGCCACCACCCCCTCGCGCCGCTGCCGCCGCCTCCCCATCGCGCTGCCACCTCCGCCTCTCGCCGTCCCCATTTCCGGCCGGCTCCGGCGCCTCCCCTCACGCCGTCCCGTCGCCGGGTGCAGCCGTCTCTGCCTCCGCCACCGCCATCGCCGTCGCCGAGCGCCGCGCTGCCGCTCCCTCCTTCTGTGAATGCGGCTGATTTGAGGACGGGGATGGGTTTTCGGGTGGATTTGTGAGGGATAGATTAGAGTTTCTGGTTTTCTGCTTTGTCATCGGAGGAGATGAGCTCGTCGGCGGCGGCCAGCATCGGGCCCGCCCCCCCCCCCACCCCCCCACCCACCACCCCCACCCCCCCCCCCCCCCCCCCGCCGCGTCTCCCGAGGAAGGTGGGTGCCTAGGTTTGTTTCCGCCGCTTCGCTTCGCGGTTTGCTTTACTTTCCTTCTCGTTTGGTTGATGACTCGATCTGCTGCTGGTGCAGAGAAGTGCTTCAACTTGGAGCTCTGGCACGCCTGCGCCAGCCGCTCGTCTGCCTCCCCTCCGTCGGCAGCGCGTCGTCTACTTCCCGCAAGGCCACAGCGAGCATGTGTCGTGGCTCAGTGCAATGGGATGCTCACTTCCGGTCAGCATGGCGTCGCTCGTCTGTCTCGTCCTGCTCCAAGTAATCTTCTTTTCTGAGTGTCCCCAATCGAATGTTTGCAACTTTTTTTTCCTGATTATATGTATGCGCTCACGTTCTGTTTCTCTCATTTGCATTTTACAGTCCACGGGAAACCATCAAGACATGGTGGATTGCCTTGCCATCTTCGTGGTAAGTATGGAGTTTTCAGTGGTTAAAAGTTTTTATTAGTACAAAACCCAAACAAGAAAAAAAGATTGTTGACTGTAATTTACTCGAGTCTGAATGTAGTTGTCTGCTATGGTACCAGAACCAACATAGTATACCAATGGGTAATGCAGTTTGAAATTACAGTACAGCAAAGTAATTTAGGTGTCTGTTGAATTCCTTAATTGTAGACTAACAAATGGCCACATCTGTGCTAACTGAATATCACATCGCATTTGTGTTAATATATATTTTATTGTGATTGGGTAAAAAAGAGCTTTACGTAAGGAATTAGATGGTGAGGCTGACTTCGAATGGATCGAGTACTGTGGTTTTTTTTGTACTTTTTTGTGATTTTCTTTTGCTATGGCGTCCATTTGGGTGCAGATTTTGAGTCCTATTGTTCGGATTAGATTGTTCAAAATGGATATTCCAAATGGATAGATTGGCTGGGATTATTAGAAATGTAGTTTCAGATCAAGCTAATCCTGAAAATTCCACGAGGTGTGATTTATGTCTACAAATTTCAGACAAATTGATACTCTCTTCGTTATATTTTTCCTGTGCAGGTCATGAGACATTGCACAGCTCGGTTGATGAAGCCCTCTTGCTAAAGGTACTGCATAATCAAATCAAGATGCACCTTGTTTTTTTTTTTTTTTTTGCATAAGAACTTTCATTGAGCTTTCAATGTATACTAGATCGACTCCCGCCGCAAGCTTGTCCCATTGAATAATGATCCACCATAACCATTCACCAATTCGGTTGCAAATCTGAAATTCTATGATCTTGGATCCTTGGTAGAGCTGGTACTTCTTCTCCAAGACGCTCGCCGAGCGTGAGGCGTTCTGTTACGTGGCTGACAACGCTGCCGTCATGGATTCGTCACGGTGAACACCAGCGGCTCCATCCTCATCAACCTGCTCAAGGTACCCCTTTTCCTTCTCTCAAGTCTCACTCCTAATTAATTAGAAGAACTCTCTTTTGTTACACTCTTCTGAATATTCAAAGAACTCGACAATAATTAAACAGTATAGATGCAGAAGCTAGAAAACATGGTGTCTTCATGAGATTGATAATTACTATACGATATAGTACATTAGAGATTTTACTTTAGCAATGTACAACACTAATGGTCTATTTATTTGCCTGTAGCTGTGAAATATCTTTGAATATTTTGTCGATTACTCTGGATCATGTTGAAGAATATCTTGAATCGGCTGCAAAGACAATAATTTCGTGACGACCTTGTTCAGGTGGGTGCAGAGTACTACATTAAAGTGGATGTTGATTTACATGTAAATTTATATGTGTGCAAAATGTTGCCTCTGATCTAACATCATACCCCCTTCTTTTAAGTCTTACTTTTCCTACTTAAATTTGACCTATTCAGACATTTCATTTGCATTGAATTTCTGCTAAGTATTTGGCATACAAATTGTACACTCAAAGTTGATAAAATGTCATGTTGTATTTTAGAGATGATGCTTCCGAAGCTAAATTTCAAATTCCATACACTTTAAAATTCTATCTCAACTATAGCGAGGCTCTAAAAACCAGATCGAAAAATGTTGCAGCAACTCTTGAAAACATGCTAAGCATCGGTCAAAGGCTCAAGCTTACATTGGTTGCATGAAATCTGGTCCAGTCTTAGCTCATAAAAAAGTTCCCCTGTTGACTATTGTTGTTGTGTCTTCCCTGATATTTTTAACTCCTGACCAAATGCCATATTTCCCTTAGCCTGAGTATAGGAAATTTGTGAATGGGGGAACAGGTGCATTTGGTTTACAACAATTCAGTTCTCTGTAATCTCCAAGGATCTAGCTTCTTACATATCAATTCAGCCAGTAAGGTATTTCTTCAAACATGGTTTTGTTTATCTACACGATAATTTTGTTTTTTTCTAACATTTACCCATCATTGACCAGAACAATGGTGTCATTTCAGGCATTTTCTCTAACAAGAGTCTCCCTGTTTTGCAGTCTGGCTTTGTATATCTACTAGCTTTACCTGTGTACATATATGCACTGGGGTTAGCTCAGTTTTCTCTCACATGCTTTAGTGTTACTACGCACATGGTAGTATTTTTCATAGGTATGTCAAAAAGTAGTTTGTATGTATATTTTAAATTGCTTGCTTAACAAAGATGCGAAGAATATTGCTAATGCTTCCCTGGTCACTAGGAAATTATGAAACCTCTGTCCATAGACTTGCTAGCTAATACTGGATCACTAGACCTCATTGGCGGGAGAGGGAGGAGAGGAGGGGTTTGACTTCCCCCACAATTTGAGATTGTTATACATTGTGCCTTAAAGATTAAATCAACAGCACTCTTAACAAATTAGCATTGCTAGCTCCATTACCAAATGATCCATTCTACCTCATAAAACATTCTTTCTCCCCTAATGGTTTCAATTGGAAGAAATTTCTTTCCTTTACCAGCTGTTTGTGTCATCTATAGTTGGTCGAGTTCTCATTTCCTTTTTGATTGAGTCCATTGTTCTAATCATCTTTTGTTGTGTAGTGGCCAAACTATCTGTGTTGGATTGTTATGGGAGTATATTATAGGTCATTTTCTATCTTCAACAGCTCTTGTATCATTCATTTGTTGCTCCAAAACACATGGGTATATTGCTTCAGCATTCTATAATGGACCCCAAGGAGGTGCTTGCCTTATGTTCTCTTCACAATTTTTTTAATTTTGGTTTGTCATGTACTCTATCTACTTCCCTCTTGTGCCTTGATATATATCCGCCGGTCTCAATATTATTGGGAACTTGTCATTGTGGTTGGCAGATTCATCTTGAAAGAGCTGCAGGTTGACTAATTATTCCCATCCTTTTTTACCCTAAATAAATGTTTTGCCTTATTGTTAAGCAGATTAATATTTCATTTGCATATGCATATATTCTTTATGTATTTATGTGGCCCATCTTTCTTTTAGTTTTGTTTACCAGTTGTTTGTGTCACACCATAATTCTCATATTAAGATATAATAATTGTTCGTGCGATTTCAATCAAAGGCATTTTTAAAAATGATATGAGAATTGTTCATTATATCGATGTTTATTTAAGTGTTGTTGTTCAAATTCTGATGCATACTGAAGTGTTTGTTCCATATGATCAAAGGGTCAAAGTCATGGCCATTATTTCTCAAGCAAGGGCTACTGTCTATACATCGCAGTTTCAACTGACAAACAATCTTCAGTCTCACCTGCCTGTAGTGAAAAAAGTCTCTAAACTGGAGCAATTAACTGATCAAGATTGCCTGCAAGATAATTGAGTAAAGGATTAGATTAGGCATCGGGATAAATTATTATTTAACTCATTGCATTAATCATACACGTTTTGAGAGATTACTTAAATAGGTGTATAACTGACAATTCTCATGATCAGATCCTAATCACTCCAAAAGGTGCATCACATGGACTCAGAAGAATTGCATCTATTTTTAGAAAGAATATTGTTTGCAATGCTCTTAATCTCAATGTTTATTTTTATCATTTGATTTTTGTTCTTGTAACTGGGGTTTGGAGGCAGTATACATAGTGCCCATATACATAGTGCAAAATATCCATGGATTACTATTATCGCTTTCATCCATCAGAATTATGTTACTTGTCGTCTACGGTTTTAACAGGCACTCTAACACCAAATTTTGGTGTAAACATGGTATCTAAACGCTGTTGAGCGATCCAACTATTTAGCACTTAGAAATCTACCACTAATATGTCGACAATTTTTTTTGATTAAATTTTAGAAAACTGCACTTTTATTGACTAAACTATCACTTTGCTGCAACATTTGCGCCACTTTTCAGAAAACTGCAACATTAGCGATACAAACTATCACGTAGCTGCAATTTTTTCTGGATTCCCCGTTGCTGACATTTTGGGCTCACATGTCATACATATATGCTTGAGAGAGGAAGGAACGGAGCGCCACATCAGCATACCACTTCATGGCCTTTCCTCCCTCTCAAGCATATATGTATGACATGTGGCTCGGAATGTCAGTTACGGGGAATCCCGAAAAAATTGTAGCTATGTGATAATTTTCAACGCTAATGTTGCAGTTTTTGAAAAGTGGCGCAAAGGTTGCAGCAAAGTGATAGTTTAGTCAATAAAAATGCAGTTTTCTGAAATTTACCTTTTTTTTTTAATTTATATCCTAAGCTTCTAGCAACAACACAAAATAGATACATTTCATCTCTATATATCTGGCTATATGAACTTTACTGCCCTCTTAATTCTTTCTATTACACGTTCATGCTACAAAACTCGATAATTCAATACCATTATATACCATACATATCTAATTATATGCAAACGCTAACACACTGCATCCTGTCATTCCTATTTAATTCTCTGTACCATTTCTCTAATACATCTATATAACTGGATCAATCTTCACACTTCCTTACCGTACTGACAAATACGTATAGAACAAACTGTGCACAGGCTTACGTACTGACAAATGCATATAGAACAAGCTGTGCACAGGAGGCGCGCAAAGGCGCGCCCGCATCTTTAGTACTGTCTTAAGGATTTCATTTGTACTCGGTTTTACGATTAAGGGACAAAAATTAAACTCGCCCTATGATTGATGGAGGCAAAATGACCTTTGCTGGCAGTCCGCAAAATGTACTGCAGAATGCACAGCACGAAAAGTCACTAACCAAAAACACTTAAAATAACTTAAGTTTTTTCCCCTAGGATAAATACAACAATTGAGCCTGGTATAAGAATATAGGTAATACATGTCATCAAAAAAGTATTCCCTTGCAACATTTTTATAGTTAAGTGTGCACATATTTATATGAGTGTTAATTAATCCTCTAAAAAGTCAAATACCAAAAAGGCTTAATCCTCTAAAATAACTTTCTATTACTCTTTTTTTCCTTTCTCTGGCATCATTCAGGGAAATTTTGTTTAATCTCGCGCTAAGAATCGATGTTAGCTTAACATCCATGTTTTTCTCCCCTCCACGTCAGTAGATTTGTAGTTGGCAGTTTATGGGCAGCTTATTATTTTTAAGACAACGCTAGCTATTGTATTGTATATGCCCTTTTACAATATGCAAGTTAAAATTAGGCCCTGTTTAAATTCCACATTAAATTTTTTTATCCTGTCACATCGAACGTTTGAATATCTGCGTGAAGTATTAAACATAGGCTAAAGAATAACTAATTGCACAAATTGCGATTAATTTGCGAGACGAATATTTTTAAACCTAATTGCTCCATGGTTTGACAATGTGGTGCTATAGTAAACATTTGCTAATGATAGATTAATTAGGCTTAATAATTTCGTCTCGCAGTTTACAAGCGGATTATGTAATTTGTTTTGTTATTAGACTGCGTTTAATACTTCAAATGTGTCTCCGTATATCTGATGTAACACGCCAAAACTTTACACCCCTATATCTAAACACCCCCTTAATCGAATTTTACTATAAGACAAGGTATGGTGACAAGAGACTTGTTCCATGAAACTTCATATTACACTTTTTAGGTTTTCTTTTTGAAAAGGTAATGACTGGTGGCATGTAAGGATAATGTATCTCTAGTCTATCGTCTACTACAGTCATTTTCTTTTTCCTTTATTATTACATAGTGTATATATTCGTAATATTACAAAATTATTTGTGAAAACGTATCTATTTTTTATCTCAGTTTAAAGGAAGCTTTCACCAAATCACCACAATTAGCACGTAGAAGTAGTAGTACTGCATTTCACAGCAACAACTATTTTTCATGGCCAACTATGCACGTGAACCGGCAGCATATGGTGCAGATGCAAAGAAGCTTACATAGGACGGAATAAAACCGGCGAGTTAATAATACCATTGGTGTAGCCATCGAAACAAAAAGTAGGATTAACTGAGGCGACACTGCACCTATCCGTTGTAATTAACAACACTGATTGCACATGCGGACACGGTATTATTATCAACATGTTCACCGGAACACCGAACATTGCGTGCAGCTGTGGCGGAAAACTGCAACCAAGTGGAGGTAGGAGAATTATACATTTGTACTCTTATTACCATGTTTCTTTTATTTATTTTTAGTTGCTAGTACTGCTAATGCTAGCTGATAGTTTAGATGTGTTCCGTGGTTCTTCTGTTGGTTCTTGATGAAATCTTGATAGTGCGTAGGTTTAATATTAACTGATTAATGTAGGGCCTAGGATGAAAAATCATTAAAGATGGCAACAAGTTACTGACAATTTTTATTCTCTTTGCTTGGTGCAATTTCCTTTAATCTAGTATACAGTAACTTTGCACTCAGAATTAATTAATAACTAGAAATTGTCGCGCCAGTTGGCACGACCGTTATTTCATAGCCCATCTATATACTTGTGGTCTTCTTTTAACCCGAAGTGAAACTTTACTAATAGTTTAACCGAGTTTATTTAGCAGAAAAAATATATTCAGTGGTGGTTCATTTACTGTTGTAAATATTGCTACATTTTTCTATTAACTTGGTCAAAATCGAAATACTTTGACTTGAAAAAAATACCTTGCATTCTAAAACAGGTGGAGTACTTAATTGGCGTCCAATTTTTATTAGCTTATAATAGGCTAATAAATAAGGTATTCAGTGGTTTTATTGGCTGGTGCTATTTTGTTTATTACAAACTGATGGATGGATGAAGATAATACCACAAGTATACAGTGGAATAGTGAAATATTTAGAAGACCGATGAATAAAATTTGGCTGAAATGCACCAGTCGGTTTCTATTTGCTGGTGGAAGAAACTGTTGCAAGCCAATTTTCCTTAAATCGCTTATCATCTCAACGTAGTAAGTTAACTGAGAAAAAGCTATGCGATCAAAGACCTTAATTTTTTCCATCTTTTATTGAACATAACACACTAAGTTAGGAGACGTACCAATTGATGTGGTAACTTTTAGCTTCCACGTACGTAATCTCTTGATTTGATTCCTTGTCAGGCTTGATTTATCATATAATTTATTTTATGCTTTTTTACACAGTAGAACAATAAAAATAATAAAACAACATGAATTTAACATGTAGCACAGTTATACGCAAACTGATTATTTGCGCAAGTTGATTACTACTCTCTACTCCTTTTGTTCCATAAAACTTATGTTTGGATTGAAGTCACAGTTGCCTAAGGTAACTATTGAAATGACATATTTTTCTAGGCTTGTCAAAATTTGGTTTGAAACAAAATAAATACTAAAAACTATTAAAATTACCAAATACCGGTAAGGTCAATTTAGGCTACAAATCAAACCAGCCTTAGAAGGGCCCTGTTTTAGTCCTTTGCTAGGATATAATCCACCTGATAGTGTGTACTATTGCAGTATATAAGGTAAAATGGATGTTTTCAGATGGTTATGATCACTAAATTTCAGAAATATCCATCCTTTGATGCTCTGAAACAGCAAGCAGAAGGACGGAAGATGCACCAGCATAAATAGTTCATCATATCCTGTGTATTTCATAAGATACTCCAGGATAGCAACAATACTTCGTGAATGGATGGTAATAAAAAACTGAAAACATAATTTAAAACTGGTTAGTGTATGCTTAAAGTAAGTTCTCAACAGTCTAATAATCAATCACCTGTGTATTGTTGCACGCAAATGAATATTAGTTGCACGTTTGCACTTCTCCTTTCTTCTTGATCAATTCGCTCGATGCAATTACATCATTAGGATTAAAAGAAGTGATACTAAAAAAAGTGGAAATAATTCCTTCAAATGTTGTGAAACCAACAACTTATTATACAACATAATTCTCATTGGCAACAAACCAATGAAACTGGAAGATAGAAAAATTGGGGACCTATTTGTTCCTCGCCATTAGAGAAAGAGAAAATTCGATCCATAGCACAGGAAAAAATCCGGTACCAAAAAATAGTACAACAAATTTTCTACTTCGACCAGAAGCACAGGACACCAATTTTCTTGTGATTTATAGCACTCCCGTCACATTTGTCATCCAAACATGTGAGTTGACATGAAAAATGACTCATTTGCCCTTCTTCCCCGAGCAAGAGGGCAATGGAGGTGCGGCGAAGAGGCCATCAACGGTGGGGAGCGACCTCGACGGCGAGCAGCAGTAGGGATAGGACGACGGAGGTGTGGGCTGCGACGCTGAGTACGGCCACCATGTGCGGTGCTCGCCGGCGCAGTCAGCGTACAACAGCCCACATCCATCCACGTCGACGCTAGGGCCGTCCATGCTATCATCGTCGTCCTCGTCGTCAAGCGGCCTCTTCGCCGCCATCGGCGAAGAACGCGATTTGGTGGCGGCGACGCCCTTCGTTGTGGGCTTCGGTTTTGGGGTGCTCCCTGGCCCGGGACGACGACGCAGAGAGGAAGCGAAACATCTCCTTGCCGTCGCTGTGGCTGCGGCCGATGACGAGCTCACTGATGCGGTGCCACCGCGTGATGGATCCCGTCGACCCGCTCTTCCGCGGGGGACGTGACGGCGAGGACGCCGGCGACCCAGGCACCTAGACGCAGCGTCTGGCGACACGCTGTCCAACTCAGCGATGTCCGACGACGACGACGTCGACCCGACGGACGAGTTTCGCCCCTCCTAAGCGGCGGCCTCCGCTCCTCCGCCACGTCTGCCGCCGCCGGCGCAGGCGTCACCGAACACGCAGCCAAATATGTGGGGAACGAAGGGCAAATGAGTCCGATGAAAATTTTCTCCACTCCGATCTAACGCCGTCACTTCAAAATGCGACGGAAGTGCATCGGGGCGAAAAAAAAATGGTGGCCTATGCTATAGATCGAAAGTGGAAACTTTCTGTGCTATTTTTTGGTACCGCTTTTTTTCCTGTGCTATGGGTCGAATTTTCTCCTAGATGAATAGAAAAAAGAGAACGTATGAGCTAAGCATGAAAAAGGAGGGGTGACCTTCCAGAAGTCACTAGCATGTAGAGGCTAAATCGGTTCAATCACTCTGAAAAATGTTGAACCTCTCAAATAGACCGATGACTATCTGTTTAGGCAAAAGGGGAAATAAAGGTTAATCTGAACCATCCAATGAACGAAGAATGGGTAAATATAAAAAATAAAATCGCCTGCCTCAGATCAAGAGGACAACAATGTTTCTGTCCAGCGCTACCGTGGATTGACACGACCTGATGATAATGCAGCCAATGTTCTTGAACATATTCAGTAGCTACTGAGAGAGGAGGTTTTGATTTCAAACCAGGGCACCGCAGAAAGGACGACCCCAACCCAAATTGCAAAACTCTCTAACTTCAAGGCTACCACTCTGAACGGCTCCAACGTGAAAGGTTAATCTGAGCCAGATACCTATTATCAAGATCAACGATGGACAATATGAGGAAAAAAAAACATATCTCTGCCTACCAAGAGGACAGTGGTGAGCCGAGATAATCCTCTCCAGTGCTGGTATTGATTCATCAATCTAGCATATGTCCCGGTTGTACAATGCAACAATCCAAGATAAAGCAACTGAAGCTCTCAAACACATAGTATATAATACATCAATCAATCGAGAAGAGGTCGGGCTATCAATCAATCGGAGCAGAATAAACACATATATGCGAGGATTGAAATTAATCTCTTGATGACAGCGATGAAGTCTGCTCATTAGGGCATCCACGGTATAGTGCAAAAGTAGTTCATAAACAATACCTCCTCCGTTTCACAATGTAAGTCATTCTAGCATTTTCCACATTCATATTGATATTAATGAATCTAGACATATATATCTATCTAGATTCATTACCATCAATATAAATGTGGAAAATAACATCAATATGAATGTGGAAAATGCTAGAATGACTTCCATTGTGAAACGGAGGGAGTACAATATTTCATTTAGCCACCTAGTAATATTGTGGAACTAGTCCGTAGAAAAGAAATAACATAAGTTACCCATAAATATATGGGTTGCCCATAGAGAATAAAATATATTATTTCTCTTTACTTCCTAAATCCTCATAATACTATTTGCTATTTATATACATTGTGAATGTCACAATAGTAAAGCTCATATATGTGGGTCCCATCTATATAGACTACTTTTGCTACATACATTGTATATGAGGTCCCATCTATATGGACTATTTTTGCTATATACATTGTTATTGCCCTTAGTGAGCCCTGGCAGTTTTCGTTTTTTCTGAGGAGGTGATAAGTCTAGGTGGCAGGACTTGAGACTCGAGAGCGAGGTGACGGCGAAGGGGAAGGGGGTGGGGCTGGCGGTGTTACTCACTCGCGTGGAACGGAAAGGCTGAAAGGGATCGACGGTAAGCGGAAGAGGTTTGCGAGTATGGAAGTACTCTCCAGTAAGACAGAGTGATTGCATATATTATCAACCCACTGAGTTTTCATCCAATGTCTATCTTAATTTGGGGTGATGTGGCCAACCTAAGAGTAATAAATTCCTATTAACTACACTAAGTGGGGATGAATTATATAGGTTTATAGGATATAGATCATAATACCATGTCACTCTACAAATATGCAATTATAGATTTAATCTGCTCATATATAAGAAAAAACACAAATTAATTTGGTAAGATGGTATATGACTGATTCTTGATGTGTACACCAGCTTTGTAATTGAATGCTTTATTTCTTGATGTGTGAATCATCATTGTAATTCAAGTTTGGTAATATGATAGATGCCTACTATGTCAATATTATCAAATTATTTTATAATTTTTAATAACTATTCAATTGATATTTGGGAAGTGATAAATAAAGGAGTTGCGTATGAATTTACTTGGAGTTATAAAAAGTCAATTTTGCCCCTTTTTTAACTTTTAGCTCACTTAATGACTTAAATACTAATACAAGTGTTGCATTTGGGAAAAAAATAATAAGTTTCTCGACTCACCGTTGCCGAAGAAAGCTACGCATAGAGAGAAGAAAGCCACGCATAGAGAGACACGCATGGTGTTAGATAAATAAAGAAAATAAATAGAGATGACGGACAAATGGAAAAAAAATGAGGAGTTGTATTACTACTCAGGAAAACTAAGGGCTATACATAGTAAAAATATATATTTATAACTAAGAATTAAAAAATAAATAGAGGGGCCAAGGCCCCCGCTCAATATAAATCGGACTCATCACTGTTGAAATACAGTGAGACAAATAGAGTTATTGCGGCATACAAATGGAGTTATTGTGATATTGTTAATTAACTAGGTCATTACTAACTAATGACAACATATGAACTCATTATGAACCACATGATCCTAATGAAAGTGACGACTTTTTCCAAGGCGATCACAAGGTACTTGACTAATACCAAACACAAGAACATGCCAACTGCAATGAGAACAAGATAATAATGAAAATTAGAATGGCGAATTACGCAGCACAAGGCAGGATGTCGATGAAGATCTCCCGCCAGCACCACCGCCCGCTCGTTGACAACAACTGATCAATCCTCTTGTTGTACACAAGTATCCACAGTGCTAAGCTAATGACGGAGGCATGCACGGTGCAGAATACAATCTTTGTGAAGCATAGCAAGTATAGAGCATTATAGTAGCTCAAGCATGGTATGCATGTGCTCGGCAACACAGTTATGGCTCAGAGGCTGAGGCCGATCATGCAGCCTATGATGTCGATGAAGAAATCCGCTAGTCACAACACCTGGTTGGCCAAAGAAACGAAGCTCCCTGGATTGTTTGCAAGCAACAACATTTGTACAAAATTTATTGGATTTCGCACAAAATGTGTAATTTCAAAGCAGTAGCACATCAATCAATTGATTCGTTTCCTGGATTGTTTGCAAGCAACAACATTTGTACAAAATTTATTGGACTTCGCACAAAATGGGTAATTTCAAAGCAGTAGCACATCAATCAATTGAGAGTATTTGAAAGTATTTGAAGGCGTAATGCATACTAAAAAAATTGGTTCATAAAGAAACTAGAGGAAGCCCCTAAAAGCTTATGCCAAAGCATGCAACTTTGGCCATTTCAAATTTCAAATTTCAAATTTCAGCTTACTTAATAGTTAAATAGTTAGTAGCTAATACACGGGTGTTACATTGGGGATAAAATCACATGGCTCTGTTCTTACTCTAGCCTCACCTATCTTCTTCCACGACCTTGCTTGATATCTCTTCTGCAACCATCCTGTGTTATATATCTCGAGGACTACGTTCCTTATCATTTCACGCAATTGCAATAGTTCATAGGTCATATTTAAGTCTCTATGAACTTACCGTATTGTCCAATCAACATATGCACACTGTTTGTTAAAATATTGGGTGGCTTTGGAGGGTAACTTAGCTTGTGTTTGGTTCATGATTAAGGTTGGATAGGATATAACCATCCATATTTTTAGGGATATGGTGATCCAACTTTTTCTTTGGTTGCATGAATATGGCCATTTAGTTTTTTGGTTAGATGGATGAGGATGGATAGAATAATAACAATAAACTATTAATTAATAACAAAGTATGTTAATTATCATTAATCTTAGCATAGGCTATACTAATTAACAACAAATTAGATTAATTATATATATTAAGTAACAACCAAAAGTGTTAATTATCAATAATCAATTACTAAATATTGAGATTAGAAAATGTGGATATCATCGTTCGGCCAATTTGGTGGATGAGCTCATCCAACATCTTCATACAATATTCCGTCTCCTGGCCTTGACCACCAACCAAACACACTTAAAATTTTGATTGCTATCTCCTATCGAGGGATATTGAGCTAACCAAATACACCCTTATAGTTATGGAGAGCGATTAAAAAAATTACTACTAGCACATGCGGTACATGAGCAGCTAGCATGAGTATTCTCATATCACCTAGCGGTGGAGAGAACGAATTCAGTAGGAAAGATATAATACATTAATACAACTACAACTTGGGCAATGGAGATTGAATTTTTTATATTTTAGACCTTTTTGAAAACTTATTTTACAAATAAATCTCTAGAAAAAACTGTTTCGTATTCCTGGAATGGAGCTTTTTTGTGGCACCGGTGTTATTGGCACCGCGGTCGAACATGACGGTGCCAATGACATTGGCGTCGTCCCCCTACCCCCGGCAAGGGGTCAACGCCAATGACATTAGCATAGAGGACCTATTTTTAATAAAAAAAAGAACTATTTGCAAAACGATATTTACAAATGGGTACTCAACCTCAAGGAAATATTTGTAATTTTTTTATTATAAATAGGTTTTTTTGAGATTTCTTTTTTCAAATAGGTACTCAGCGCTGACCAACTTCATATAAGTGACAGCTTCCGGAGGGGTGACGAGAGGGAAGGCACCATGGTCATGGACGCCATCATGTTAGACCATGGCGCCAATTATGCTGGCGCTGTGAAAATAGTTCATTCCTAGAATAAGTTTTTTCAGAGGTCCTTCAAAGAGGCCGCATGTTTGACTTATGTATCAATAACACAAAGATTCTTACTCTAGCATATAATTTATGGTAATTACAATCCTACATTGATTTTTCAAAGTTTCTTAGATTTCATATAAACAAGATGAAATCCAACAATACTATATACAATATGCATTACGACTAGTTTTTTTTTTCTAAACTAGGGTAATCTGAATATTTATCAATGACATCTTCTATCAGGCTTCATTGTGTACGAAGGGTGGAGTTCGTTTCTACCTTTTCCCAACCTCCACCCCCTCATTTTCCACGCGCGTGTGCTTCCCGAACTACTAAACGGAGCTTTTTTTTTTTTGAAAAGTTACTTGAAAATTATATTAATCTATTTTTATAAATATTTTAGCTAATAATTAGTTAGTCATGAGGTAACCCATCACTCTATTTTACGTGGAAAGGAGAACGTTCCCAGCCTATACTAGTATCAAATATAACCTATTACTCTATTTATTATTCTCTCCGTTCCACTGTAAGTGCATTTTAGCAGTGAGAGGGAAAAATAAGAGGAGTAAAAAAATTACCCAAACACCCTATTGAGTGAAGGATGGTAAAGACAATGGAGTGGTCAGTGGGATGGTAGTTGAAGGTAAGATAGGCTGTGTCTAGTTGGATCCAAAGTTTGGATTTTGGTTGAAATTGAAGATGATGTGACTGAAAGGTTGTGTGTATGACAGGTTGATGTGATGGAAAATGACTGAAGTTTGGATCTAAACTTTGGATCTAAACACAGCCATATATAAAAAATTAAATATGATGTGATAGATGTGATAAGTGATATGGTAGGATTATATTTATTTTAAAATATAATTTAAATCTAGGATTATACTTATTATATGATAAGGGTATTATACACCAAGCCTGTGTTTAGATCCAAAGTTTGGATCCAAACTTCAGTCCTTTTCCATCACATCAACCTGTCATACACATACAACTTTTCAGTCACATCATCTCTAATTTTAACCAAAATCCAAACTTTACGCTGAACTAAACACAGCCCAATACCTCTGAAAAGACGTATGAGGAAAAACCAGTGACCAGAAGTACTCCTTTCATCCATTAAAAAAATAGAGGCATAGGACCGAGGGAGCAGTGACTTTAGAGTCCAGATTGGATGGATGAAGCTTTGCGAGGATATGATGACTAGAGTCATATCCCTCCTTGGAAAAGGAAATGTCGCCGGAGAATGTATTCCCTCCGTATAAAAATAAGTGTAGTTTTACACCGTTATATTCAACATTTGACCGTTCGCTTTATTTGAATTTTGTGTATAATTAGTATTTTTTGTGTTATTAGATGATAAAACATGAATATTGCTTTATGTGTGACTATTTTTTAAAAAAAAATCATAAAATTTTCAAGGCTCCCATCGGATGGCCCAATAAGCCAAAGAAAAAGCCAAAATTTAAATTTTCAAACTTAATTTTGAGATTGATTTTAAGATATTTTCAATGTAGTTTCTTTTACAGCATTGGCTTTTAAGTCAACAAGAACACATATATAAAAGTTTTACCTACAAATTTATTTTTATTCTCTAATAAACTGTTTTGGCTTATTAGAAAAAAAGCGAAACTATGGGGCCACAAATACGGACGGTTAAATGGTAGACACGAATACCTATGGTTGTATTTATTGTGAGACAAAGCTAGTATATAACGAATGATCAGCCTAGGTTGAAAGTAACCTAATGCTGGATTCGCTGGTTCAGATTTTGATAGCAATCGTCATACCCCTCCACCTTATCTTCATGTAACTTGATTCAATTAGTTTTATGAATGATTGAGTCCATGTCCAATAAGCTCAGGCCTTCGGCATTTTTCACTTGCTGCTTGCTTGATTCTACATGTTTGACACAAGGAAATTTACTGTGGGAACTGAGGAAATGGATTACTCAATAAATATCATTTAAATTTTGTTTACTTATGGTGTAACTGGGAAGGCAATTCTAATTACTGCACTATCATCCAGGTCTTCCAGTTAAGATCTGAGAATGCATCTCTGCAAAAGTGCCTGGCTGAGATGACTCAGAAATATAAGCAGTCTACGATAGAAAATGGCAATCTTTGAGATGACGTGAACACTATGAGAAGAAAGGTATTTTTTGTTATTGTTGTTATGAGCATTTGACTACATCCAGCACTTATTTATTCCCATTGAAGGGCTATGAATTTGTTGATTATAGTCCTGAAGCTATCCACTTAAATAGTATTCTTTCAATAATTAAAATGCTTAAATAGTTTTGTTTTTCTGGTTCTTCTATATGTGGAACAGAAGAGATTAGTCGTGTATTTTAGTATTTTCTTGTTTTAGTTTTGTTGTTAAGAATAACACTGTTCTCGGCGTCTATGGTTTGCTGCCTATGGAAGAACTTTTATCTCTTGAGAAGAACAAAAACCTTCAGATGAGGAGTCCAAACAGGGCACAACCGCACATTCATACAAACCGTATGTGAGTATATGGACAACTCTATTTGATCTGCATGGTAAGGTGTTCTTTTTTTCAAAGCATTCAGTACAATGATGACTGTTGCTGCAAAGTAGGCCTATTGGTAGTCTAGAATTTTCAATCCTGTTTCCAACAACAGTACACATAGGGAGATATTGAAAGGAACAACCTGAACCTATTGTTCTATCCCTTTGTATATAAGCTTATTCTGTCTCCAAAACATAACTTGCCTTCTGAATAATGTTTATTGAAATATATCTCTATTGGAGGTACAATTCAGACACTGATTTATATTATTGTTCTTTTCAAGAAGTATTTATATTATTGTAAGTTGTGGTTGTTGTTAAATCTCATGATTTCATATTGTTTACGTTGTCATGGAGCACTTTTGTGTTCAGGTGAATATAGCAGATTAAGGCGTGAGGACAGTAACTGGAATAGGACTTCAATTGTTCACAGAAATGCCTGCAAGCAGCACGCCCTTTTCCTCGGGTGTATCTGACGCAGCTTCTGTTGCTCTCATCGAAGACGACTAGGCAAACTGCAGCCTCCCAGATGAAGCAATTCCTGTGCCCAGTGCGGCAATGGCCTCAAGGTCGCCGTCGATGTGAGGCGCCACCAGCTTGGAGAGCCTGCAGAAGAGAGTCCATGGTGGAGATGTGACACATTCCGAGGCAGCATCAGCCTTGTCAATGCCTGAAGCTACTGCTCTGGAACCAGCTTTGTAGTGCTGCCAATATATGGCTTACTAAGGTTTTTGGTAATGGTCTAATGGAGTTTGTGGCATCAGGATGCATAGTTTACCTTCATCAGTTCTGTCATGCCCTTTTTTGTATTATCTAATCACTAATATGACATGGCACTAATAATCAACAAGTTATATACAGGAGGCGCGCCATTGGCGCGCCCCATCATCTAGTATTATATAATGAATGATCAAGACGGCCAATCGGCCATCATGATCTGTGCTGTGACTAAGGCTCTGTCAAATGATGCAGTACACTGCAAGCACAATATAGGGCTTAGGCCCGGTTTATATCCGACCTTAAAATTTTTCACCCTGTCACATCTAACGTTTAACACATATATAAATATTAAATATAGGCTAAAAAAATATTTAATTGCACAGATTACGACTAATTTGCGAGACAAATCTTTTAAATCTAATTGCTCCATGATTTGACAATATGTTGCTACAGTAAACATTTGCTAATGACGGATTAATTAGGCTTAATAAATTCGTCGCGGTTTACTGACGGATTCTGTAATTATTTTTTTTATTAGACTACGTTTAATACTTTAAATATGTGTCCGTATATCCGATGTGACATGGCAAAAAATTTCACCCCTGATCTAAACACAGCCTTAGAGAAAATAACGTTGACTAGATTAAAATACCAGAAATCACTTTGTTGAGCCGTTTATATTTTCTAGTGGCATTTTGATTTTTTCCCCAAATGCTAAATAAAATACGTGAATGATTTTGAGATAACTATTCTATATACTATTATAAAAATTAAAAATGTTTCTGTTGATACTTTTGTACGTCGTTCGTATTTCAGTCAGTTTTTAAGTTCGTTCACTTTTAGAAATACATAAGGAAGTTGAATAAGAAATCCTTTTTAAAAAGCTCACATGTTAACTTAGGACGAGAGTTGGACTTCTAGTTGCTTTAAAATTCTTACAAGACCATAAGAAAGCAACATAGTACATTATATGACCATCATCCCAATAAAAATTTCAAATTAGATAGCAATACTATAAAAAAATCCCATATATTTTTTTTAGAAAAAACTAACAATAATATGATTAAAATTGCTTTCAGCTGTTGCAGCGCAGTACTCCCTCCGTCCCAAAAAAAGACAAACCCTGGGTTTCCGTGTCCAACGTTTGACCGTCCGTCTTATTTGAAAAAATTATGAAAAAAAATTAAAAAGACAAGTCATGCATAAAGTATTACTCCCTCCGTCCCATAATATAAGGGATTTGAGTTTTTGCTTGCAATGTTTGACCACTCGTCTTATTCAAAAAATTTGTGCAAAATATAAAAAACGAAAAGTTGTGCTTAAAGTACTTTGGATAATAAAGTAAGACACAAAGAAAATAAATAATAATTCTAAATTTTTTTATGAATATTGCTTTATGTGTAACTATTTTTTTAAAAAAAATCATAAAATTTTTAAATAATACGGACGGTTAAATGTTAAACACGAATACCATGGTTGTATTTATTTTGAGACAAAGTAGTATATAACGAATGATAAATGCATATATCATATAATGAATGATCAAGGCGGCCAATCGGCCATCATGATCTGTGCTGTGACTAAGGCTCTGTCAAATGATGGAGTACACTGCAAGCACAATATAGGGCTTAGGCCCTACTTAGATCCCACCTTAAAATTTTTCACCATGTCACATCGAACGTTTAACACATGTATAAAGTATTAAATATAGACTAAAAAATAATTAATTGCACAGATTGCGACTAATTTGCGAGACAAATCTTTTAAACCTAATTGTTCCATGATTTGACAATGTAGTGCTACAGTAAACATTTGCTAATGATGGATTAATTAGGCTTAATAAATTCGTCTCGCGGTCTACTGATTAGACTACGTTTAATATATATCCGATATGGCATGGCAAAAAATTTCACCCCTGATCTAAACACAGCCTTAGAGAAAATAACGCTGACTAGATTAAAATACCAGAAATCACTTTGTTGAGCCGTTTATATTTTCTAGTGGCATTTTGATTTTTTTTCCAAATGCTAAATAAAATACGTGAATGATTTTGATATAACTATTGTATATTGTTATAAAAATTAAAGATGTTTATGCTTATACTTTTGTATGTCGTTCGTATTTAAGTCAGTTTCTAAGTTCGTTCACTTTTAGAAATACATAAGGAAGTTGAATAAGACATGCTTTTTAAAAAGCTCACATGTTAACTTGGGATGAGAGTTAGACTTCTAGTTGCTTTGAAATTCTTACAAGACCGTAAGAAAGCAACATAGTACATGATATGACCATCATTCCAATAAAAATTTCAAGTTAGATATCAATACAATAAAAAAATCCCATATATATTTATTTTAGAAAAATCTAACAATAATATGATTAAAATTGCTTTTAGCTGTTGCAGCGCAGTACTCCCTCCGTCCAAAAAAAAGACAAACCCTGGGTTTCTGAGTCCAACGTTTGATCGTCCGTCTTATTTGAAAAAATTATGAAAAAAAATAAAAAGACAAGTCATGCATAAAGTATTAATCATGTTTTATTATCTAACAACAATAAAAATACTAATTATAAAAAATTTTATATAAGATGGACAGTTAAACGTTGTACACGGAAAATCAGAGTTTGTATTTTTTTTTTGACAGAGGGAGTACGTTTTTTCTAGTCCAATAAAAAAATTAAAAAATAGACGGCGATGAGCGCCATATCTGCTCTTCTACAAGGGCCCCAAGGTCTGTTCGTCCCAGGTCGATGCTAAGGAATCTGACAACCTATGTTGCTTTCTTGCCGCTGCCATCAAGACACCAAGTCGAGCTTCAAGAAGGGCGTGAGTGTTTTCCCCTTTTTTCCTGAGATAAGCTGATTAGTTGCTTTCATGTCATATTACTGAGCTTGTTGGAGTTCTTTTTTTTCTATTTAGATTTTTGTATAGTGCAAACTGCTTGGTGGTGTGTCACTGAGGTTCCTACAGACGTACTGGATGGATGCAGATGTGGTAACAGCCTTCGAGCTAAGCCGGGCCATCGACGATGGAGTGCTGCAGCCTTTGCCCTTTGGTTCGCTGACATGCTGTTCCTTCTATGTGAGGTTGCCAGTACCACGGACTCGCCGTCAGCACTGTGCAACGTCATCCTTCTGCGCTAGACTGACTCCACCCTCTGCTGAGTGAGGTGATGCTAATCACTCATTGCCCTACAAGTGTTTGTTGAAATGCATGCTCTGTGTTGTGACTTGTGCAGTTGTGCTAATGATGGATTTTTCCTGGTGACGATTGATGCAGATCGCGTGCTTTTTCCACTCGCTACAAGTCCGAGCAGCCAAGCACTTATTGCAAGAATGGTCCGTGTCTTAAAACTTTCCCAAACCGTGCATTTGTGTTGTGAGTTTGCAACTGTCTGCCTATCTGTATATACTACTACTTGAATGCACTGAAAACTTCCTCCTGTATTTTTTTTTTGTTATTTACTCTACAACTGGTGGGATATCTTATATGTCATGTTGAAATGTAACCTTTTAAAGCAAAATTGCATTTGGTCGAAATGATGCTAGATGGTATGTTATTTGGATTACAGTGTGAATCAAATTAGGAGGTTGAAGCTAAGTGGTTTTGTTCAAGTTAAAGTTTTTCTATAAAATAATCTACCAAAAAGATATATATTTGATTTGCAGATATGCATTGAAAATTACACATTTGCTTGGCGGTTATACTGTTAGTCCTTATGAATTGTTTAGTTATTTAAGATGAAAGGGAAAATCATTTTATATCACAAATTTTTTTTCATGGATTGGCAACATCAAACAGAGCCTGTGGTTTGCTGTAGCAGTAGCATACTAGAAAAGTGTGTGGTGTTGATGTAGTGCCCGCATGGTTTAGCTTGACATTAAAATGATGTGCAGTCCGGATTTGAGGAACATTGTTGACAATTTGCTATCACCTATCACTGTCTGTGTTGACCACAATAATTTCAGATGTACCATCCCGTCTTCTAACTAGATAGACGCATGAAAGTTTGTTGCATCAATTCCAGCACTTCAATTTTTTGTGAAATACCATTAGAACATAACCACTTTGCTGTGATATGAAAAATAAATATTTTATTTCTTGGAAGGTTGTATGATCATGTATTCTTATACTATATTGTTCATTGATTTTCTTTTCCATTTGATTTGATTGACTAATATCTCTAAATTTTAGCTACCCTTATGGTAGCCTAAGGAAAATTGTATGTTTGACAGACCTGTTTTCTGTTGTTTGATCCCTCCAGGAAAACCAGCTGCCATTCAATATGGCACTGGTTCAGTTGATGGGTTTTTCAATGAGGATAGTGTTACAGTAGGTGATCTGGTTGTGAAAGATCAGGTATGCACTATATATCTCAGTCACTGACTATCTCTGATCATATACTCCAAAATATTTTAGCACTGTTGCTTCACCGCTTTAGGAATTGCTTCACCGCTTTAGGAATTCATTGAAGTTATAAAGGAGCCAAGCCATATACTTTCATGGTTGCAAAATTCGATGACATTCTTGGTCTCGGATTTCAGAAAATAGCTATTGGAGATGAGGTACCTGTGTGTTAAGACAACATGATCTATAGTGCTATGATATATTGGTAGTCTGGTCCATTCATTGCAAGCTGCTCTTTTTCTTAAATTATTTGTGTACTTTTGGGCTTTTTGCTCAATAAGGGTCAATCCTCGCAAAATATAATCTAATTCATCTCACTCCTTTTTAACTCATTAGATTATCGCTATCACCTTCTATAGAGTTCCTTGCACAGAAACCTCTGTTCTGAAAAGCTGCAAATTATTTGTAGTTATGGTGTTTTTCTTATGCATTCCATATTGGCCAAGGCACCATTGGCTATGACCAAGTAGTCTGCTCATGTGCAAGATTTGTGGGGATCGGATATGTATCATTTCTCCCTACTATTGTTTCCTAATGCGCCCTGGTGTTGTTTCCTCATTTTATTTGTTCCATCTGACCGGGCATGTTGGTTGCTATCCAGTTTTCCCTTTAGTTGGATTCCAAAAATAATTGATATCCCTTCCCACCTTTTCTTTGTGATACCTGAGTCTTTTATTCAACTTGTGTATTTCACCATTGACCCTTTGCAGGTGAATATTTGGCTTTGATTGGTGAAAAATTAATGGAGCGGATATAATCGAACTTGGACTTGCTACGCATTGTCCCATCAGTGGTGTAAGATCCTTTTGATTGCACTATAGATTTTTCATTTTTGGTGGTTTAACGCAGTAGGCTGACACTCCTTTTAACTAACCTATTGATTATTTATTCTTGGCTTGGACAATATGGGGATATTGTGTGTCCGGATAAGAGTAGGCATTATTTGTAGGTAGGACATACAAGAAGTAAATATATTTATAATTTCTACTCTGTGAAGGTATTATTAAGTGTTTTAGCATGTCATAGGCAGAAGTTGCTGGAATGGTAGATAATCATGCCCTCTTTTAAACATAGCATCGGAATTAGAGTAGAATCAAGATGCTTTCCTTTCCTTTCTATTTCAGTGTAGTACCATTATTCTGAAGAAAGACACACAAGACTATCATGGAATAGATAATCCTATATTTATAAGGCGTGTAATTCTTAATTCTTTTAATCAAGCCGAGTGCTATTTTGCTGTGGCTCATGAATCTTTGCGTTATTTGTAAAGCTGTGGTTTATATATTCCTTTGGGAGCTTGATTCTCTTCGAAATTGACTCAATCACCTGTCATTGGTGGATTACCTGTCTTCATGCACCTTTTTGCCATACATGCAAATATGTAGTGTGTAGGCCTCAGGGATAAAAATGTATTTAACAATATGGTGTATATGCAAGCTTAGGCAAAATTTTTAGCTATGAACTTACTCCTTTAGCCTTCACCTAAAAATTGCTTACTATTATTTCCCTGGGGTTGTTCTCAATTTTCTCAACATTACTCATATTCTAGACGTGTTAGTTACAACAAATAATGTGATTGCTCAGCAGGAAGTTCAAGAATATCTGAATATTTGTTGGAAAATGGTTTCTTCAATCCTTAGAATACTCTTGCACTGTTTCAGGCTTTGGTTCGCATAATAAACTGAGAAAATATTATGGGAGTCTTCTCTTCATTGCTGCCCCAGGCAACAAGGTGTATGGATATGCCATCAACCAACTCGAGAATTGCACTGTAAAATGTCAAAAACAAAATGGAAAGTATTTGTGTTCTTATCAAGGCGATGACGACGACGACGACGACGTGTACCAGCACCAGCACCGGATCAAGTGCGCCGGGTTCTTCGGCGGCATGGGCCCCACTCCCTCCTACTGGCTCTCCGCGGCAGAGGGCGCTGCCACCGCCGGCGGCGTCGGCGGCGCGAGGAAGTCAGGCGGCCGGAGCCACCGGAGCTGGGCGTGGACGGCGCTGGCCAGCCCGATGAGGGCGCTGAGGCCGACGAGCTCCACCACCGCCACCGCCACGAAGACCATCACGGCCGTGCATTCCAGCCACGTCGTCGCGCACAGCAACGGCAGCACGCCGGCGGCGGCATTGTCCATATCATCCCCGGTGCCAGCATCGTCGACGGCGGCGACGGATTGAAAGACGCGCGGCCGGTCAATTACCCCCTCTCTCTCTTCTCCCGCCACTTTCTTGAGCCGTATACATTTCCCCATTTGCCGCCTTCTTTTTTCGCGTTCTCTCGTCTGTAATTTCAAGATGGAACAAACTGCTCATAAGTTGAAATGTGCTGTGGATTTCGGGTTGATTTTGCTGTCAAATTTCTACGACTCGTTCCTCAAATCACCATCCATTTCAAATCCACCGTAAAAGATCGTTCATTCCATCAGATTTCAGATACACCTATGAATGTGACATTCAACTCAAAGCCATTGATGAACCCAACCATCCGTTTTAAGTTCACCATTAACTACTCCATTCTTTGGTGGGTGTTTGGGGGGATGGTGGCGTGGTAGTGGAAGAACCAGAAGGATGAACCCAAGCCGAATTGTTACTGCCAGGCAGGCAGGCCAATTTGTCAGTTCAGTAGGTGGCCAGCCTTCACAATCCCTACCTGCAAGTACAAGCACAGTTTTGACCACGCGTAGCGTACGTATCGCAACGCCAAGCCGCAATTACAACACGGGCCGCCCCGCGCCGCGCGCCACGCTGCAAAACGCAGCCCGTGACCCTGACCCGCTGCAGCTTTCTCGCTGCGCCGCACGGACCTCAAGGCAAACGCCTCTTCACTCCGGTGGACGACGGCGACCGGTAATAACGCTGCACGATAAATGAAAAGGTGTCCGGGAAAGGTCTTCGCTAACTTCTGAATTGTACTACTAGTTAATCCGTTCCAAAATACATGTACTTCGGAGAGTAGTTTTAAATATTTGGTGGTAACATTTCATCATTCGTCTTATTTAAAAAAATACAAAAATATTATCTATTTTGTTTGTGACTTTCTTTATTATCAAAAGTATATTATTTATGATTTATCTTTTTTATGTTTACACTAATTTTTCAAATATAACAAATGGTCAAACTATCATGGGGTAATTGGGCGTGATACTGCGATGGAAAAAAAAAACGACACAGCGAAGGCGATGCACGCCAACACTGTACGCACGTACATGTAGACAACTGTATCTGTGTCACTGTGTGGCTGGCCATGGCAGCCAGCAACGGCGACGACGACGAGACATGGGGCGGACGCCGCAGTGTGGGGAGACTGTTCGGAGAGGAGGGAGAGCGACCTTTCTTCTACTCCTGCAGTTGGCTGCACTGGTCCGAATTCAATTCAATTGTTGGTCTCGTCGTCGTCGTAGCCCATGTCCATGCATGCATGCACGCACGTTGCGTTGCACGGGCACTATCGGCCATGAGCATGGGGTCGCAGCCCTCGTCCGGGTGCGTGCGGTATCAGTGGCTTATCATTCTGGGAAAGGGGCCCCTCCACTCTCTCCACTAATCAATACTACTACCACCAGTACACACTCTCCTTTCCCGGATCTTGTCTAAAGCTTACCAACGTACTACGTCCTGTAATTTTTATGCCCTTACAGCTGCTGCAATTTTTTGCAATGTAGCACTCCCTCCACAATGTAAAACTTTCTAACATTGCTAACATTCATTTAGATGTTAATAAATATAGACATATGTATATGTTTAGATTCATCAACATCTATATATATGTGGGCGCCTATTTGGTTTGGTTCCAATTTATTACCTTACCAAAATTTTGGTAACTTTAATAGTAGCAAGTGTATGTTTGGTTTGCTACCAAATTCTACCCACAATCATTCAAATTGAATACTAATCAATTTGGTAGTGTCAAAATTTGCCAATGTTTTGGCACTACCAAGATTTTGGTAGGGCAAAAATTGGCTCCAAACCAAACAAGGCCTACATTGTAAAACGGAAGGAGTAGTACTGTAGCTAGTATCGGAGTCGAATAAAATTGATTCGATCACTCACAAACTCACTCACAATCTTGTGTGTTGTACAAGTAGTATGATGAGGGATTGGAAGTTGGAAGCAGCTAGTAGCGGCGTACCGGGATGGCGTCGATGGATCAACAACGGTGAGGCCGACTGGTAGTAGTGCTTGCAGTGGCAGCAGCAGGACTGTGCAGTAGTAGTCCATTGCCGTGAGCTGGGGTTGGGTTGGGTTGGGTTGGGTGGGCACGTGATGGCTCTGGCCGTTGCTGCCGCGAAGGGGTCCCATGCATATGCCGCAGATATGCTCCCGTTTGTCTCGTTCCATGCTTCCTTTTTCTCTCCTCCTCCCGTCTCTCAGATCGTCGAGCCTCTCCTCCGGTGCAAAGCATTAAGCATATGCATCCGTTGTTGCGGCAATGGCGTAGTACAGTCGTTGTAGAGGTTAGAGTGAAACGAAAAAGATGCTTTACTGTCTCCAGCCAGCCACGAGAGAAACACATGCTCAAGGCATGAGTAGTTGAGTACTGGAGATCATCATTTGGACGGAAGGAAGCTGCAGCTGAGCAGCTGTGATCAGGCTCATCGGAGAGGAGCGAAGTCATATCAGGGTCCAAGTAAGCATGATTCTGCCCCCAGGTGGAAACAACGACCGGGCCGGCTTAAACAGCCTGACACTATAGCACAGAGGCACGCAGAAACCACAGACTCCAGCCCCAAAATCCTGATTACTGTTGCATTTAGATTCTCGCGATGGTGGACAGGTCGACGACAGCAGAAGGACAAGCTTGGTGTGGCTTTTGAAGCCACTACGAAGAAGAAAGCCCCGGTCGTCTTTGCAATTGCTGCCTCTCCTCCATCCCATTGGGAAGTTAACCCTCGCTCTCACCTCATCTGCAGTGCAGTGTGCAGGACAGTACTAGTAGCGTACAGATTCTTCCGGACTCCGAGCCCCGTTCCAACCCCAAGCTTCGAGCTGGACGGGAGCTGCTACTACTTGTCACGTAGCGGCAGCACAGAAGGCTGCGCCAGCTTTGAGGCTTTGACCGGCCAACCGCAGCACGGCACGAACCCATCATTGTTGCTACGGACTCATCACACCACTCGCGCTGCACAAACACACAGCTCCATCCTTGCACTTGCGAACACGCATTTGGATTGGATTATTTCCAGCTCGGCCGTCCGTCCGTGCCTGCCATGACCAGTCGCAGCAGGCGCCACCACCACCACCACCCCCCCAATTATTTCCCCGCTGCTGTTTCTCCCCCGAACGAATCCATCCCATCCACGGATCCACCACCGTGTCATCGCCAATCATTTGCTGATCCCCGGCCTGCCTGTGCGCCGCACACGGCATCCCCCCCTCCCTCCCGGTGTTGGCTTCTGGAACAGAGGAGGCCAGCTAGCGCGTGCACACTAGCACCACACCACCACGTACAGTACGTACGTACGTAGTCCCATTTTGCTCGCTGCGTGCGTGTCTTGTTGGTCACTGGGACGGCAGCCGGTCGCCCGGCGATTGACACGCCACTCACCCGTGTCGACTCCAGTGTCCTCTAGCTCCTCTCCTCCTTGGCTGCAACTGCAAGGGTAGTACAGTGGTGGTAGTAGGGCCGTGTCACAACTTGCGCGGGATTGCAGGCTGGGGTGGGTGCTCTGAGCCCCGTGGATAGTTTTTCGTCTCCAACTGGGTGGAAATGTGCAACGGAAGTTAGTACAGAACAAAAGTAGATGGTTGTTTTTATCCTCGAGTGAATCAAAGACGGCTGCTGATAGGCTGAGCAACGGCGTAGTGTAGCACGCACCTGGCTCAGCTGAATTCGTGCCTTTGTCACAATGCAAGAATCCATCGTTGTACGTCAACACACGGCCAAAGTGTATAATATGTACACTCCTGTCTCGAGAGTAGAGGAAGGGAATGCCTTGCTTTGCATTGTGCAGAGCACAGAGGGGGGGTGACCAGATCGAAAAACTGAGGGCCCATTTGAATCGCAGGATTGAGAAAACGTAGGAATAGGAAAAACGTAGGATTTTGATAGGAATGTAAGTGTAAAACAGAGGATTGCAAAACGCAGAAAAAACACATGAATGACCGTTTGATTGAACAACAGGAAAAACACAGGAATTGGATGAGAGAGATAGACTCAAAGGAAAGTTAGCAAGAGGTTGAAGCTCTTGCTAAATTTCCTCCAAAATCTCTATAGGATTGTCCATTCCATAGAAATTTGAAAGGATTGGATATGATTCAATCCTTTGTTTCAAAGGGCTTCATAGGAAATTTTCCTATAGGATTGAAATCCTCTAAAATTCCTATATTTTTCCTCCAAATCAAAGGGGCCCTGAAAGCAACAAGCAGGTTGATTCATGGGGCCTACAAGCTTAAGTATTCATTTCCTATAAGCTACCTCATCCAACTTGTTGCTATAATTTCAATAACACATTAACACAATATCTTATAATTATGATACCTCAATAGGCCAAACATGCCATTTAGTCCCGTTGGATCCTTACGGTTTCTACACTATTTAGGTGTTTCTTCCCTGATTGACTAGTCAGTCGACCCCATGCTTTTGTGGTAGTATCTGTCTCCACCAACTATTTAGGTAACTGTAATGTTTCCATGTAATTCTGATTCTTCAATCTTTTGTTCATGAAGGTCATAGAACTGTTATAGACTTTAAGATCACATACGGTGCTTCTATAACATAGCTGATGATGTGTAAGATATCATGTTTTTTATATGGTTCTTTCACCTCTCTATTTGGGGATCTGACCAACAATGCTAGTGAGGTCTCCACACTTTTGAGTTTTGTCAATAGTGCAGGCTGGATTTCGGAATGTGATCAAGACTATAAGATGCATGGGTTAGGAATTTTGTCCTGTCTGGTTGTGGAGTTGATGCTTGGCTAAAATATAGCCTCTAGGAACAGTGATATACAAAGTGAGGTAGGTTTGCAAATGTACAAGGCATGTGCAGGCTGTGTGAATGGAAGTGGGACATATCATCACTGAGATAAGTATGGCCATAGTGATTCTGGATCATTGTATCCCTGGTGTGGGGATTTCAGATCCCTCGTATTTAAAATTTTAAATACCATGTTTTGTCCATGACCTACACACCCATATGGATCAATGTGAGGCCGGTTTTGAAAGCTTCAAATCATCTCTGGTCTTTTTCTCCGAAGTCCTAATTTTGCCTAGTTGCCAACAGACAATTTCCTACAAAGGCTTGAAACATCACAACACACTTGGTCCTATCGTCCTACATCACTCTATCACTCTCCTTCTTGCATGATCCTGTGCCCCTAATCTAGCAGGGTGCCTTCCTAGTTCCTGCATTTGGATAAGGCACAAAACACTACCTACAATCAACTTCTCCTAGTTGTGTTGGACCATTGGTGTAGTTCTGTGGTCACCTTTCGTACTTTTTGCAATAGACTCACACATTTCATTTGAAACAATCCCGAGGTTAACTAATGTTAGACAACCACTAAATGTAGCTTCAAACATTGTTGGGTGACCACCATATCATTTGATATATGCTTGTGAAAATGACATTTTCATTGGCGCCAGGGAATGTTGTACCTTGGTTCTGTACTTTTGTAGCCTACATGATAGCATTGGTGGACCTTGCTATAGCTACACTTTAACAGCATTACAGTATGAATGCATGAAATATGCATGTCAAGCGCCCCCATCTTGTTCTATAATAGCAAGTGATCAGTAGTGCAAAGCTTATGATTGATGCAGACTAAAGTTAATACCATGCAGCTTGATTGTTGATAATTCAGCATAAGCTAAAATTTACAGTCATACAGTGAGGGAATAATTGTGGTATCTGATGTACCTCTCAGATTGCCTGTTGGAGCCTTTGCTGCTCGCATATCTTGGATCTCTGATGATCTTCTACCTTTCCACTAAAAATATGACTTTCTATCATCCACCAAGCTGTAAAAGAGAGTATTCCTGATCAATGTAGCAAAAGATTACTGCCTAAAAAAATGTTAAATTGGTTCCATCTGCTCATAGGTTCTTTAGCAGGATGCCCAAAAAATTGCTAGCAGGTGAATAGAAGCGTTAGAGACTCACCAAGTATGCAAGTGTACAAATCAATACTCATCTGCGCAAGACTAGAAAAATAAGTGATATCTAGATGCAGATCTATTTGATGTGACAACATTACAACAGAAACAGGTGGGACTGAACGAAATTAAGAGGATCTGTCATTAATCTGATACAGTTTGATTTGAACATGCTGATGCTTCTTTGCTGTAGGATATTTTTATGATCTTAATATGGATCGCACTTGGTATCTGTAAAGTTACACATGATAATTTTGTGAAGTAAGATTAAAAGCCATGGGTAATATTTAGATACTCAGGCCAGTTGCCCCCAATAGAAGCCTATGAAAATTTTAGTCTTCTGATGAATATATAAAAAATGTTTTACGGAGGTTCTGTAAGTTAAAAGACTCAAGAGTTCTACAGTTTCATGGAATCGCAGTACTGTAAGGAGAAAACCTTCTGATTCTAATGCTGGAGATTGTAAATACTTTTCTTTTTGCGAAAAGAAAAAGTAAATACTAAAATGCCACAAAAAAACCTCAGCAACAAAATGACCACTTTGTTCATGTGGCTAGTGACTCGCCTGAAAATAAAAATTCATAGCTTGCTAGTTAATCTTCTATACATTTTATTGCTTCAAGACCGATAAGCTAGCGGAAAATTCAAAAGCTTGCTAGCTATTATTACAAGGCTATTAGCTATTCAGGAAAAAAGAGATTCATACCCTTCACAAGTAGTTTATGAGGATGTCTAGTCATACCCATAAATGTCTGTGAATAATTAACAGGGCATCTGTGATATTAGATGTATCCGATATTAATAATATCCGCAGACAAGAGGTGCCCAGTAAACAGTACTTGTTGCTAATGGTCCTCAAGTACTAACAAACAAGTCTACAGAGAATGGCTGTTAGCTGATTGTCATCCATCATGAAGATGGGTTAAATCTACAATAATCAATTATCAGACCAAGACTGCTAGTCACCAACTGGTCATTGGAAGTAATCATATGAGACGATAACCATGCAACAATTGAGAGGTAGAGAGTTCTCACTACCAGAGCTTTTTTAGTTCGAGTGTCACACATGAGCATGACCCTCAAAAACCTACTTTGTGAAGCCCTTTTGTTGGTCTGAGCCTAAATACTAGATTCAATTGAAACTGGTTCGATGCTGCCATTCTGGTTTTCACCTTTTCCCCCATTGTCAGTATCCCAGAAGCTTAGGGCCCTCTGATCCTTTCCCTAGTGTTTGCTGTGACATGCATATACACATAATCCTTGTACTGCTAAACATAAGAGTATTTGCATTTAATCATACAAGATAATCATTGTGCAACTGAGAATGGAGAGTAATTCACTAACTGAAGACATTTATAGGAAGAGCGTCACACAAAACCCTACCTACTGCAGTCTTTTATTGAATTCAGAGCCCAGAAACTAAATCCAATCATTCAATTGAGTATTTTCAGTTAAACATGACTGTTGGAATAAAATATTAAACTGAAGATCCAGATTGTTTCATGAAAAATCGAGTTCTGTTGTCTTTCCTAACTTTAAACTATTTTCTTCTTACTAGAATGAATGAATGACATTCCCAGGTGTCATGATCCTTACTCATGAATCATATCTTGGCTATATGATATATCTATGTAAACTCTATGGCTCTATGCAATCATATATTGAACCTATTGGAATGCTCATTTTTTCTATAAACTTGATCAAACTTGACCAAAGTCAAAACGTCTTATAACCAGAAACGGAGGGAGTAGTGATCAGTGATAACTCTATCACACAAAGAACCCCTGAATTCTACATATCAAGTCATGGCTTTGGATTTTCATTCATATGCAAATAGTCAAAGCGATTTATTCAAGAACCTTTTAAACAAACCCAATACAGTGTACTTTTTGTCAAACACATACTCAGAAAAGAGAGGATCTTTGGAATTTCAAACAAGGCACCTTTGGAGTGTCCAACTAAATACCCCTTCAATTATGATACTGGAGAGGAGAATTTAGACAGTATGAAAAGAACAGTACAAAATGAGCTAACTAAGTAGCAGTACAATATAAATTGGATCTTGATTCATTAACCTTTTTATTTTGATTGTTTTAAGAATTGAAAGAAAGCAACAACATGATGCAGAAGAAAGTAGTAAGGCTGGTAAGGATTATATCATGGATATTACAAGAAAAGAAAATATCAGTTCAAAGTTCAAACAAAGATTGAAAACAATATGTTTTTGTAAATTACATCACATTAGCAAACATAAAGGACTGTTATAACTAGAGTTTCCTAATTGAATGAACTGTTTATGATCCTTGGAAACTGAATTATTCGATTTAGTTTTAGATTAATAAACTTATGAACTGTCATAACTTCAGAACCCCCCTGAAAGTGAGACTACTAGCTGCAAGTCATATACCGGGAAGTAGGAAGAAATATGGAGTTTGAACAATTGATTCCACACACTTTGCCATCAAATTGCACACTATCTATTGGGTTACAAACTAGGTCAATAAGTTTTACGCATAATATGGATGTGCAACTGTGCATGCTATCTACATAGAAACATATGAATGGACACAACAAAGGAAGACAGCTGCAATAAAAGTACAAGTTCATTACTAGATGAGCATATATGCACATAGTACTGTTAACAAGAACACAAATAACCAGATAGATGCTATAGATTTTTTCATGTAACATATGATGAAATCCTGCTGGTGGTGCAACTGGAGCATTTCTGATAGGCAATGTTGCCGCTTGGCTCAAGTCCAGCAGCACAAACCAGATGAGGTCCAATTCTCACATGGCCCAAGCAGCAAATGTGCATGCTTCAAACTTTGCAAGTTCTAATGTGCATACAGTCTGCTCGTCCCAAAGCCATTCTTCATCAAATTACTGCATGCAGGCAGCAAAAAATAACAAGTCTAAGTTACATGCTTATGATTTGGTTTGAACTCCTGTCCAGAAATTTAAATAGTGAAAGGGAAATAGTTAAATTTTCAAGAAACTTTTCTTTGAAAAAGAAAATAAAATAAGTAATCACTCTTTCAGTGCCAACATGCAAAACATAAATTAATTGCCAGACGTTATGCTCAGTCAAAGTATACGGTACTCAAATCTTATTTCTTGGTTCATAATTGTCAACAACATAGACCAAAAATTAAATTTGAATGACAGACTGAAGAAGCCAGAAATTCTAAACCAATGTAGAATCTTAAGGCTAAACATCTTGCAGTTTTTCTTCAAGGTTACTGTATGAAGGTGACAAGGTGTGCAACCGAACATACCTGCTGAGACATTGACATCGTAGGGCATCCATCTGATGAGGTTCACCAAGTCCTTTTGGGCCTAACAAGTCATTGTGTGATCCAACTAACTCTTCTTCATTTTAGCGCACTCAAAATTGATTCACTGCACAGAGGCATTCATTCAGTGAGTTTGAATTCTTCTCCTCCCTCACATTCCTCATCTTGCTCGCTGCACGAGTCACTTTCCCTACTCCTCCTCCTCCTCCTTGGTGGCAATGCCGCCCTCATCACTGACGAATACTCCTCCCTGATAGCAGCAAGTGGATGTGCATGCTTCGCGAGCAGCAGGCTTCCACCACCGTAAGCTTCCCTGAGCACAACTGTCTGCGTGCCAACCACTCTAGAGAGGTAAAAAATGCCTGGATGGCGCTCGAACACCTTGGTGAACTTCTGCGGCATGCCGAGCAGCTTCCTCATGTTGCTCACGTTGCGGCGCTCTGTCCTCTTCGCCACCGTGAGGTGCAGCAGCTCATGGAAAACCCCTACATTCCTCTTCTCCGACACATCGGTGCGGCGATCGAGGCCCGAGGGATCGGCATAGGGGCTGGTGTACGGAAGCGCCTGCCATTCTCTCAGCCAGTTGATGCACTTGCTTCTGAGACCAAACCCTTTCGTGAAGCTCACCGGGAAGGGGAGGCAAGTGGTGTCACCGCCGGCGGCGGCGGCGGTGCTCTTCTCGAGCTCGGAGACGGCAAGAACGTCGTCCCACGAGAGGAGGCGGAGCCAGACGCGCTCATCGCCCTCGGGCTGGTCGAGGGCGAAATGGTCGGGGTAGCGGCGGAGGATGGAGGCGCGGTAGTCGCGGGGCAGGCCGAGGTCCCAGCGGAGGAGGTCGACGGTGTGGAGGGGAAGCGACCGCGGCAGGGTGAGCATGAGGAGGCGGCGGAGGCGGGACACTAGGTCGGGCTCGGATTCGACGAGGCAGTCCACCTCCCGCCGCCGGAGGTCGAGCGCCGCGTCCGTGAGGGACACGACTCCGCCGCCGCCGCCCCGCCGCGGCGCAGCGCGAAGAGCGTGTGGTACCTGGCTAGAAACGCGTCCACCCCGTCCGCGCCCCCGAACGCCCTGCGCACAGAGCTATCGGCGAGGAGCTCGGGGCGCGATATCCGGTGGCCTGGCCGGGCGGACACAACGTCGAGCAGGTGGTGGGCGGCGCGCAGGTCGCGCTCCCTCGACACCGCCCCGTCGAGCGCCCTGTCCTTCACCCACTTCAGCTTCACGTTCACCAGCGTCGCCCGCTGCTCCGCCGCGAACGCCGCGCCTCCGACCACCCCCTCCTCCTCCTCCCCCCCATCCCCCTCGCCGCCCGCAGCCACCGCCCCGCCATGGACACCCCGTGCCGCTCCGCACGACGCGAGGTAAGCACGCCAATGGGCCTAGTTAACAAAAATCAAATGGGCCTCGGCCTAGTTAGCAGAAGCAAATGGGCCTCGGCCTAGTTAAGCGAAGCCTTCGATGGGGGGATAAAGGCGTGTGCGTCTCCATCGGAGGAAGACGACGAGAAGCGAAGCAGCGAGAAGAGAGGTTGGTGTGGTGAGCGACGATGGCGATGGCGTCGTCGTCGTCGGCGTCTGCGGCGGCGGCGCGAGGGGGAACCTGGTGGAGGAGTGGAGCGGAGCGCGTGAAGGCGCTGGAGGCGGGGTTCCGCAAGTGGATGGCGGAGCAGCCGACGCACATCGAGGCCGCGGTGACGACGGCCGTGGGGGCGGTGCAGGGGGCGGCGCTGGGGGGCCTCATGGGCACGCTCACCGCCGACGGGGGGTCCCCGTTCCCGACGCCGCCGCCGCCGCCCAACGCGAACCCGCAAGCCATGGCGTCCTTCAAGCAGGCTCAGGTTGCCAACGCATCCTCTACCCGATTCTCCTTTTGGCGCATTTGATGATTTCTTCCGGAAAAAAACTGATGTTTACTAACGATTTACAACGTGCTGTATCAAGATTGCAATCTAAACACAACTGGAACAATCTGCTCTTACTTTCGCGGATTCGCCTAACTAAATTGATTGATCGTGATATATCTGTATGAATGTCGTTAGCAACGTAATGGCCATATATAGATTGGTATATAGATTGGACTCTCTTGCTAATGCGTGATATTGCTCTCGGACAGAAGTGTGAAGTTTTTCTATGTACAAAACCACAAATTATTTCTAGTGCGCAAAGATCGGTTAGTCTGGCATATAATTAGATGCTGTTGTAAAAGAGCATGTAGCCTAGTGGTTGCAGTGACCTGAGTAGCACCCCAAGGTTCTGAGTTCAAATCTCCATAGGAGCGAATTTCAGATTGGGTTATTTGAGGGCTAAGTTCCATATTTGATAGGCTAAGTTCCTAAATTAAAATAGCTGCATATATCCGGTTGGATATAGAGGCCGGGTAAAAAAATACCCTTCTCTAAAAAAAAATAGATGCTGGTGCAGGGAGCCAATTCGGTAATTCAATAACAAAGAATGGAGAGTGAAGTAGATTAATGGTTGTAATGTACTAGAAAACATTGCGTCAAAAAAATGTACTAGAAAACATATTCATTTGTTTGACCACTGGTTCCAAGGTTGCATGTAGCTATAGCACATATTTCTCTTTGAGATTACAATCTACAATAGATTAAAAGGCTCACCTGTGAACTTCATACATCATGAACTTAATTATAGGGTGCATTTCTCTAGTTCACCATATAGCACATGTTGGCCATATAGAGGCCACATAGATGTCTCCCAATATTTGATTTTTTTACACGTCAAGGTTGGATCTATTTGTAGGCTTTAGCTGGTGGACCATTGGTGCAAGCCCGGAATTTTGCAGTTATGACTGGTGTAAATGCAGGCATATCTTGTGTAATGAGAAGGATACGTGGTGGTGAGGACATCCAGGGCAGGTAAGTCTTGGAATTTCATCCAGATTGGCACTACATTTAAAAGAACGCAACTTATATAACTAGTTTGGTGTTTGATATATGCAAATTAATCTTGTAAATTCTTGGTTGCAATTTCCAGATATGAACCATTAAAGACAGGGATAAATTGTTCATATTCAGATTTCTGGATGGAACTATTAGTTCAAGTTAATAAATACATACTCGTTGCTTTATTCTAGAGAAATAAATGTCTTTTCTGTATGTGTAGCATGGCAGCTGCTTTTGGTTCTGGTGCTCTATTCTCCATAGTTAGTGGAATGGGAACTCCCAATCCAGTTGCAAATGCAATTACAACTGGTGCTGCTTTTGCAATATTTCAAGGTGGCTTTTTCATGGTAAGAACCTAGATGTATTTGCTGGTTAATGGTTTTTGTTGTCATTTTCCTGCTCGTTCCATTTTATTACTAACCTTTGACATCTTCTGTACCCTGAAGTTGATTTGGTATGTCACTATTTGTGGAAGTACCTGCTATAACTTGGCAGATATTAAAGACTCCTGAAATTTTTTTCTTAATGTATATATTTCTAATAATTTTGCTTAAGCCTAGCTAGAGTATGTACTTCATATGGGTACCACATGTATACTTAATTTTATTTTGTCGGTTAAAGTCTATGTCATGTACGGAAATGATGAAACAGACTAAGTATTTATGACAGCAATGAGCTTTGGCAGTGTCACCATGCCACTTTTTTTCTTTCTTGTTAGTTGTTACAAACTCCATTCTGATGTATCCATAGAGCTTGGCTAGACATGCAAACCTCCTAGCCTTAGGCCTCCAGAGAGTGAAGAGATATTTCGTACAAAAGAAGCTACTTTGCTGTTTATGGAAGTATTTGGATAGGACTTTGATGATTTTGGATGGGATACGCGAGAGCAAATTATAGTGAGTTTAAATTTGAAATTCATATTGCAATGAAACAATTTTGTTGAAGTACAGGTTCTATAAGTATGTTTCTTTCTACCTTTTATCTTTGCATGTGGAATTCTCACACACAATTTGTACACATAATTTTAGTAGCACATTTTGATTTTAGTAACTTTACTATTATTTGGTTATCTTGTCACTAACCTTCAACCATTGATATGACGTTTTGATGTTTTATCCAGTATTCCTTGTAGCTTACTAGTTCTACCTGTTAATTCATTCTGTTCAGATTGGGCAGAAGTTCTCAAAGCCACAGAGCGAGGATCTGTACTACTCCCGTGCAAGGAGCATGCTGCAAAAACTTGGCCTCGAGAAATATGAGAAGAACTTTAAGAAGGGTCTACTCACTGATCAAACTTTGCCCCTCCTTACCGACAGGCAAGTCATTGCTTTGTTTGTGATCAACACCATTTCTGAAGAAGGAAAAATTTACATGTCCACACTAATATGTTGACTGCTGCTTCAGTGCTCTGAGAGATGTGAAGATTCCCCCTGGCCCCAGACTTCTGATACTCGATCAAATTAAAAGGTTTGTGAGCGTCCCTCCCCCAATCCATTCAACTTAAATGATAGTTTTGTATTCAAATTTTAAGGACACGGAACTAGTTTTGGGACCCAATGCAAGGTATGCCAAATTTCTGTCTGATGTCATTTATATATTTTTTTCCAGGGATCCTGAGTTTGGAAAAGCACGGTGAAGCCGCACTTGGCTCATGGCTCCTTGGATTGCGTAGGACTGTATTATCTGAAGCTATGCCATCTCTGTTTTATGATATGGGGGGGGGGGGGTGCTTACTGTTGGATGGTAATTAGTTTTCATCTTCCTATTGAATTTTGTGCAACAATTAGTCACATGCTTGTGATACATTGTATACATCCAGTTCGAGAGGCAGATCATTTGCAAGGCAAATAAAAATGTTTTGTGTCTAGTAAAGGCATCGGTGATTCTGTTGTGCCAACTGCCAAGGAAAAACATGGGATTGGTTTACGTCATTCTACGATGTTGAGAAATTAGTAAATAGGATGAGCAACAGCTAGCAGACTAGGAATGTGTTGTGTGGAGACCACCAATTCTAACCATGCAAAAATTTGATCAAACTTGATTTAGTTTGAAGGAACGAAATTCAGAAACAGAGAAATGAACAGAGTGAAACGGTGAAACTTCAATATGTAGTATTTCAGTACTGTACGTTCCTACTGGTCGTAGATTTCATATCTTCGAAATGAATTTGAGCTAGATAGTGAAGTTTTAGATGTCTTGTCTGTATGTTCTTTTCAGTTTTCACATGTAACTTAGGTTGTGGTTTGTATAATTTCACCACATGGATGGTCTCTCTGTTTGTATGTCCCACAAGATTGAGTCGGCCTTATTATATGCTCCTCCGTCCCATAATATAAGAGATTTTATAGGGATGTGACACTTTCTATATCGAATCTGGACAGGCTTTATGTCTAGATTTGTTGTACTAGAATACATCACATCCAATCAAAATCCCTTATATTTAGGGACGGAGGAAGTATCCTTGTAAGCTACTCCATTAAAATAAGTCTTGTTTCGTGAATACACAGAACAGAAAATTAATGACGAATCAACGATAACATTCCGCAACTATGGTTTCAAAATAATATATTTGATCAATTGAACAACAATATACAGTTGGGTACAAGTTTTAAGACATCTATATGCCCGAACGAATCCCTTAACTTTTATGTACATAATGAAACATATTCCGTGTCTACCTAAAAAAAGAATTAGTAATCTCGAAAGAATGAAAAATTAGATCTCTAATGTACTAAGCAGTATGCAGAACTTCAGAATGTCCGTGTCGGATCAGACAACTGGACAACCTTCTCATTCAGGTGGCTCATGCAAGGTTTCCCCGCGGCATCAATATCCATCAGTATCGTGTCCCCAGGCTTGTATTCGCCAAATAGAATTGCTTCGCTGATCACATCCTCAATCAGGTGGGTGACGGCTCTCCTCAGTGGCCGCGCACCGTAGCTCTTGTCATAGCCTTCTTCGCAAATCAGGTCCTTCATTGCATCAGACACCTCAAGGCCTATTCCAAGGGCTAACAGCCTACCCTTCACTTCTTGTAGGATGATATCAAGAATAGCTAGCATCTGCAATCATGTAAATGGGGCATTAGTTTCTCATCTGATCAGAAGCTGCAGAATAGGAATTAGCATTGACAATTATGTCACTTTAGTTGTGTGTCTAACTAGTTGCATAGCTAAATAAAATCTTTTGTCAGTTATTTATAGTAACTGACTAACGGAGTTATTATTATATAAGTTGACTAAGCATATGTAAGAATTTTTTAAGAAATTCAGGGCCAAGAGTAAGAAACTAACCTGAGTTTTCTCTAAGGGACGGAATACAACCATCTCATCGATTCTGTTGAGCAATTCTGGACGGAAAAATGCCTTCAACTCTTCCATTACTAGAGATTTCATTGCAACATATGAGCTTGATTCATTATCTTCTGTCATGAAACCCATGCTTCGTCTTCCCTTTGAAATTGATGTAGAACCAACATTTGATGTCATGACAATCAATGTGTTCTTGAAGGACACTCTGCGGCCCTGTAGTCCACACAAAGCTCTAACGTAAATAAAACATATTCGGCACATAGGAGGCCTATGATTATGAACTACTTTAGATTTCATCCGAAAACAATGAGAAATACAAATGCTGAACCATTTTTTAGTTTACTTTCTAGGGATAGAACATTGCAAAAAATTGTCCATGTAACTCTACTATATGAAACTTACTAATGGACATGTAACAAAGCAGTTGCATATCAGAATCTACTGATGTAGTACCTGTGAGTCCGACAGATGCCCATCTTCAAAAATTTGGAGAAGAATGTTGAAAATATCAGGGTGAGCTTTCTCTATCTCATCAAGTAATACTACAGTAAATGGCTTTCTCCTGACAGCTTCTGTCAGAGTACCAGTTTCACCATATCCAATGTACCCTGGAGGAGAGCCTATGAGCTTGCTCACAGTGTGCCTCTCCATATACTCGCTCATGTCTAATCTAAGCATAGCAGATTCCTGTTTACCAGAAAAAATCCTTGTCAAGCCACATTCTATGAATCATATGCAAATGTGTCAAAATAACCAGATCACAACATGGATAGAATGACTTACCGATCCAAAATAACTAGCTGCTAGAGCTTTAGTAAGCTCAGTTTTACCAACTCCTGTCGGACCACAGAAAAGTAGAGTGGCAATAGGTCTGTCAGGATCATTGAGGCCAACACGTGATCTCTTCACCGCTCTAGATATTGCCATAACAGCATCATCTTGACCAATCACACGCTTTCTGAGTTCATCATCTAGTCCTACGAGAAGCTTTCTATCATCAGCAGTTAACTGCTGGACTGGTATCCCTGACCACAGTGAGGCAACTCTTGCAATTTCCTCTGTTCCAACTACAATTGGTCTGCATTATTCCAATAAAGTTCCATTGTGAGAGGACAGATAATGGAGATTATAGTGCACATGTTGTCATGAGAAAACTTACTCCTCAACTTGGAGTTCAGATGTCAACTCAGTCATGTCCTCGCTTGGTGCTTTAATGGCAGCACTGCCATTCTCTTGACGAGGGGAATACTTCATCTGGTTTGATGACACCTGAGTAATTTAGGACAGAACAGGTTATATATTTAACATTTTAACACCTAATGATGGACCAAACAAAATCATCATATAACAAGTAGGAAATGCCCCATTACCACTTCATGCATGTTTTGAGCAGCTCTTATCTCTTGCCAGTATTCATCTGGCGACTTTAAGAGGATTGAAGACTGCCCTTCCTTCTTCCTATTAAATGATTCCATTCGAGCTCTACTGCCAGCTTCATCAATCAGATCGATGGCCTTGTCAGGGAGCTGCCTGTCAGGAATATATCTTGCTGACAGATAAACTGCTGCATTGATGGCTTCTAAGGTAAATTTGCATTTGTGATATGTTTCATATTTTTCACGAAGACCAAGTAATATCTTCACAGCATCATCCTGCAATGTGTTCCATTTGTGGTTGAGAAACAAATGTACAAGTAAAATTACCTAACTTCATTATGAAAATATCTGCAATACCTGACTAGGCTCCTCAACTAATACTGGCTGGAAGCGGCGAGCCAAAGCTTTATCCTTCTCAAAATGCATTCTGTGTTCATCTAGAGTTGTAGCTGCAATGCACTAAAAATAAAAAGAAATATTGCCTATAAGATAAGAAATATGGTTGTTAAGAAAGATGTTCTTTCTTTCCTACATAGAACAAGAGCGTGTAGTAAGAAACATGATAAATGTAATACCTGCAATTCACCTCTAGCAAGTGCGGGCTTCAGCAAGTTGCCAATGTCAAGGCCAGCACCCTTACCCTTTCCAACAGTGCCAGATCCAATAAGATTGTGAACCTCATCAATGAAAAGAATAACATCCCCTGCACCAAATTTGGAGGTAACCTTGAATGTCAAGATCAAATCCAGAAAGCCTTATGTATGATTTAACATTCAGATAGCATTACTAGCTGACCTGCTTCCCGGACTTCACGAATTAAACTAGTAACCCTTGACTCCAGTTCACCTCTTTCTTTTGCACCAGCAATAAGTAGACCAACGTCCAATGACATTATACGCTTTGCCTGTGTGGTAATTTTAAATGTGAGAACTGAGAATACTATTGTTGTAAAGCTGAATTTTACAAAACGAATTTTCTTGTATCAGCCATCATTTGCAATTCAAGCTTACCACAAGGTAAATGGGGACATCTCCATTTGCAATTCGAAGAGCCAACCCTTCAGCGATTGCAGTTTTGCCAACACCTGCCTCACCCAAAAGAATAGGATTGTTCTTTGTCCGTCGGCATATTATCTGAACTACTCTTTCAATCTCCTCCTCACGGCCAATGATAGGATCAATAAACCCGCCACTAGCTTGTGTGGTCAGATCTAAACAAAATTGATCAAGCGCACCCTTTTCTGAAATGGCAAACAGGACAAAGTTGCATTCAACTTCCTTAGCCAATACCATCAACAATCATGCATATGAGCTTCAATAAACAGCAGCCTCCTGACCTTTCTTTGAATTTAAAGATTTCGAGAAGGCAGATCTTCCAGCTCCAGCAGGAGATTTCTTGGGTACTTTGAAAGATGATGCTCCTGCAGGTTCTCTGCCATCTTTCGCAAGCTCCGCTTGGAGTCGGGTAAGCGCTACTGATGCTAGTTGACTCGGATCCGCTCCCAAGCTGCAACAAATAACAAGATCTATTAATGTTGGCACAGACGGTGAAAAGGACAGGGTAACAAATTATCATGGTAAAATGATTCCATCATATTGTTTCCATAAGTACAGTGAGTTACATTCATTAGATCCTCTCTGTACCAACTTAAACTTTCGGTATAGCATTAAAACACTGATTGGTGATGGATTATCCATGGACTTTTTCTAAACTAGCTAAAAGGTTATATTACTATCAGATGACAAAATGGTGTGTGTTTTTTACGAGGAACAAACAAACAATTGGAGTGATTGTCGTTGTGCTTAGAGGAGACAAGTGGCAACAGAGTGGATCGGATGAGAAATTGAGGTGATAATGAACAGCAGCAATAAAAATTTCCTAACAGAATCAAAGCGGATATAATAGTAAGCTAAGCAGTTTAACAGCTACCTACCTCCTGAGGAGGCTGTTGGTGGTGGGATCGTCGAGGGTGAAGAGCGCGAGGGCGAGGTGCTCCGGGGAGATGAAGCTGCAGCCCATGTTCCGGGAGAACTCCACGGCGACCTCGAACACCCGCTTGCAGCTGCCGGAGAAGGGTATGTCCATTTCCAGCCCGGAGCCGGACGGCGACGGCGCGCCGGGGGTCAAGTCCCTGGCGCCGATGCCGCGGCACTCCTCGCGCGCGCGCTCGATGTTGATCCCCGACGAGAGGAACCCGCCGGCCGACCGGTCCTCGGCGATGAGCCCCAGCAGCAGGTGGCGCGGCGCCACGGCGCCCTCCCCGAGCCCCTTGGCCTCCGCTGCGACAGCACCACCGCTTCACCGCCCGCTCCGTGAACGCTCGAACACCGCCCTGACGACCGCGCGCCGCGCCCGCCGCGCGCCCGGCTGCTGCGCGTGCGCGTGCGCGTGCCCGCGCGCGGCGCCGGCGCAGCGGGTGCGCCAGCACCACCGCCCTCCCGACCCCCACGGCGCCCCACCTCGCCGCCACCGCCGCCGCCCCGGCCGCCGCGAACCTCCTCCCGGGCACGGCCGACGACGTCGAGCAGCAGCACACCTCCATCGTTCGATCACCCGCCGCAACCGCACCAACCAACCACTACTACTATCTTTAGCCCCTTTCAATTAATTCAACACAATCAATCAACGAACAACGAACTACGCACTTAACAAATGCTAATAAGCTGCGTGATCACGTTGCCCACGTATCTGTAAATACTGTGATCTAGAAATGTAGCGTGTTACGTACGTATACTCCGTATCTACTACGATCTACCCGACTCGCTGGAGGAGTTGTGGTGGTGGAACGAACGAAATCGGTGAATTGAATAGCGCGGGGGTGGACGAGAGGGGTATAAAGAATACCGGGCGGAAGGCGAAGGAAACACGCAAGGAAGGAAGGAGCGGCGCGAGTGCGTGGGAGGAATTCACGTTGGAAATGGGGAGTTGGGGGCGGTAGAAACTAGAAAGGGATCGGGGGTTTGGTTTTATCTGCGTGGGGGGATCGATCGATCGATCGGTTCTACCGCGCCGGCTACCGCCGTACGCCACCACCCACCCCACCCCCCACACACCGCGCGGTCAAAAGGCGTGGCGCTCCGTCCGACTGCGACGATTCCCCCGCGCACGCCGTGCGCGGTCTGCGGGATCGCGGCCGTCGCGGGCCTGATGATCGGCGCGGGGGAGGTTTGGACTTTGGCGTTGGCCGCTGTTTCGGCCGTTTCCCGGGTTGCCGTGCCGTGGCGCGCGCGGGCACGACCCACATGGCTACCTCCTCGCACTTGTCGACTTGTCTATCGGCAACGTTTCGCGCCCGCGGGGCCCCGTGGTGGTGTCAGGTCAGCAGCTGCGCCCATTCCGTCCACGTGAGCAGCTTCCCCACTGCGACGTACTACTCGCCGATCGATCGCTCACGTCGGCGCATGTGTCACGGCGCTTCCGCGCCACGCGACGTGGCCGGCCGACGCATCGCGAACCGAACGGAACCCGGCCTGCCTGCCTCTTCCTCCTCTCGCTCTCGTGTTACTGCTGCAGCCGCGCGCGTGTGTGCACAGACCGGAAGTTTCTTCACCGGCCGGCTACACCTACGCTACACGTGTGTGAAAACCACATACAGTTCCAGTTTTCCACCGTGTTTGTCTGGCACCGGGAGCTAGAGAAGGCGCCCAAGGTGGGTACGCACGTACGAGCTGACGAGCATATGCCGTGTTGGTACGACAATTTGGCTCTTTCCAACGAGGTTTTTGTGTGCTTTGTTAGCCATGCATGCTGCGTGCGTGGTGCTTACAGATTACAGCGTTTTGCTTGTGCTCTTTTAGGGAATCTCATCCGTAGAGGGCAGTCTAGGTAGCGTACGTGTTGGATTCTCTCACTGTAGTCTCCACAGATCCGCCGCAAAGTGCCAAAGTGCCAGGAACCGACTTCTGAACTAATCCAGGTGTGCAAGCAAACAAAGTATACCTAATACCTATACCAACTGCCTAGCTAAGTACGGAGTAGTAGAGTATAGCAGTACTACTAGTACTAAATTGTAAACCATGCATGAAGATAAAGGCCTATTTTGGTTTCCAGGACTTATTCCAAGTCCCTGTCACATCGGATGTTTGAACACTAATTTAGAATATTAAACATACACTAATTACAAAACATATTCCATAACCTTGGACTAATTCGCGAGACGAATCTTTTGAGTCTAATTACGCCATGATTTTGACAATATGATGCTACAATAAACTTTTGATAATTATAGATTAATTAGGCTTAAAAAATTCGTCTCGCGGATTAGCTCTCATTTACGAAATTAGTTTTTTTACTAGTCTATGTTTAATACTCCAAATTAGCGTCCAAACATCCGATGTGACATGGGCTAAAAAGTTTTAGCCCCATCTAAACACCCCTTAGCCATTTTAAACGCCACATATATTTGTGTTTCAAATGACACGTTAATTAATTAGAATTCCTAGACAGTGTATTAAGAGAGCATTTGCGTGGCATATCTTTACTTCTCAAACAAAACTAGCTGGATGAACCATGCAATTGTGCGGCTAGCACACATATAAAGTTATTAAAGTTTTTATACATATGTTTTTTTTCAAAAATTGTTAAACAGTCATTTCGTCATCTTATAGCATATTAAAAGAAATTGAATATCGGGTTTCCAGGCTTTCAAGAGCTTGTTTGGTTGCTGCCCTAAGAGCCCTTTCCACCCGCCTGGCCTGATCCACCTCAGGTGTGTAATTAGCCTCGTCCAGGCGACCAAAATAGGTGGCCTGAGCTCCAGGCGGCAGCATCGGTTGATAATCACCGCTGTAATGCCTAACAAGAATACACGATGATGCAAACCACCACCGCCTCCTTGCTGGATTCCACCATCGTCGTATTGTGTTTGGTCCGTGCGATGCAATCAGAAGAAACACTTTTTTTTGGGAGGGTTTCCAATCAGAAGGAATGATCTATAGATTAATGTTGTCTAATGGAAGTGTTATAAACACTTTTTTACTCAAAGCACGCTGTTTTGCGCCTACTAATTTTCCTCGGGCACGATTAGTTCCTAAAAAATCACACCAATCGACCTCTTATTTCTTGGTCGTCCCTTTATTTACTTATCCGGTATGTCACGTGTTCTATTCATTCTCCCTAGGACCTTTGAAAATCGTATCTTATAACTTTTAGAGTTTATTGTCTTGTTGGGTTTCTTTTTTATTGTTTTTAAAAGTCATGTCAAAACACGCTACCTTCCTCTTTATTGTTATTGCGATTGTAAAAATTGAACCTGATCGACGTTGGGTTCTTCTTTTTTTTTTTCATTTTTACTTTTTACAGTCCCGACAACCTCCATGACCCTAGTGCTTCACGGCCTACCCTCCACCTTTCCTCTTAATCATCATTAGTATTCTTAAAATCAAACCTAATAGTCATTGAGGGGGTTTTATTTATAGTTTTTAGATGTTCCATCAACCACCACAATACTACTCTTTTACGGCTCGCTCACTACCCATTCTCTTTTTGGTGGTATTTGCGACTGATGTATTCTAGATGAGCTGCTTTCAAATATTTATTATTTTTTATTTCAACTTTTTATTATTTTTAGACTACGTTTCTACTTAAAAGCTTTTTTTTCTAGTTTCAGAATTTATTTTTTTTTATTTTAAATTTTAATTAATCTTGTGTTATATTCTACATGGACTATTGATTTAATCGTTTATGATTTCATTATAAATTTCAGCTATTTTCAATTGTTCCTACTTGAACACTCAATTCTAATTTTCTAATTTATGGAATTATTTTATTTTTTACTTTAAATTTTAATTAATCTCATGTTGTGTTATAGTCTTACAGATGATATCTCTTTTTAATATTCCTTTTTATTCCTCTAATTTTAGTTATTTCTAAATTGTATTCCTACTGAACTCTTATTTTCTACTTTTCTAACTTCTGAATCTATTGTTTATTCTAAATTTTAATTAATCTCGTGTTATGTTCTAGATGGATTATTTTTCATTATTCCTTATTTCTATTTTGAATTCCATTTAATTCTAAATTGTATTAAAAACATTTTATTTCCTTTTTTTTATAATTTCTAAATTTCATTTATTTTTTAAATTTTAGCTAATCTCGCACTGGTTTTATATGCGCTATTATTTCAATATTCCTTATTTTAAATTCCGAATTTCAATTATTTTTAAATTGTATTCTTACTTAAACTCTCATTTTCTAATTTTGGAATTTGTTTTATTTTTATTCCTAATTTTAATTAATAAAGTGCAGTGTTATAGATGGACAGTTATTTCAATATTCCTTTTTCTATTTTTAATTTTTGTTATTTCAAAATTGAACTATCTTTTTTTATTTTTTAAAATTTTAGTTAACTTTGTATTGCGTTCTATATAGGTTCTTATTCTAATATTGCTTATCTTAATTTCGAATTGCAGTTATTTATAAATTGTATTCTTACGTTAACTCGCTTTTTTCTTTTTAAAATTCATAATTTATTTTATTTTTTATTTCGAATTTTAATTTATCTTGTATTGGGTTCTATCTGGTCTCTTCTTGTAATACTGCTTATTTTTAATTCTGAATTTCAGTTATTTTCTAAATTGTAATGCTATTTAAACTCTCCTTTTATTTTTCTCCGATTAATATAGGAATTTCTAGCCTCCAACATGGTGTCTTTTTTCAAGAATGTTTTAATTATATGATAGATTACGTAAGATGGGGAGAATTTACTATTTGCCACTCTACCAAAATGCTAGTGCTCAAATATCACTCTTCCAAATTTTTATTCTCGAATACCACCTAGGGCCACGTGTCAGCCTCACTTTATTTAAAGTGAGGCTGGCATGAAGGCCGAGTGGTATTTGAGAATGAAAATTTGGGATAGTAACATTTGAGCACCGTTATTTTAGTACAGTGACAAATAGTAAATTCTCGCGGTGTTTGTGAGGGGGAAAAAAAGAAAAGAAACAATGGCGCATTATCACTGGGTGGTGGTCGGTATGGTTCGGTTTTGTGTTTCGATTGGCATCTTGTGCTTGGCCCATGGCCAGCCTCCCAAAGTCCAAAGCACAGATCCCCATCACTGCACGCGATCTCTAACTCCCGCCGGCCGCGGAGGGGCTTCGGGGCTTCACAGCTACGGAGCAACTTGCACGCAGGCAGACACGCACCCACACTGGACACGCACGCACACTGGACGGTGTGCGCGCGTCATGGAGAGGCACCGCCCTTTGTTGGATGGACTCATGTACCCAATAAAATTCAACCGGCATGTCATAATCTATCCATCAAAAGCACTGGTACACGTACAAACAAAGTTTTTCTTTATAAAACTCTTCCAAACAATAATCTCAACCGTTTAATTTAAATATATAAAAATCTACATGTACTCACAACATAATATGTGGTGTTGGTAAGAGTTTAGGTACACCTAGACTTTATCTTTTGTATAATCCCAATCGATAATTTCAATTGTTGGCTCAGATTATCTACTTATTATAGGGATAAATTAAATATTTTTTAAAATAACTTAAAATAGCTTAAAGATATGTTTTCCAAATTGTATAGAAATATAATCAGGTAATAATTATTGTCACATACTATCTTCCCAATTGATTGTAAGGATAAACTAAATATTCTTTGAAAAAACTTTAAATAGATTAAAAGTAGTGGTATAATAAGCAATATAGTTGAAAAAAAACTTTTTAGAAAACTATAATCTGAAGTAATCTAAAAAGAATAACGCATTTGAACTATTACTTTAGAAGCCATCACTAGAAATTACATCATAACTTATTATTTTTGACATGATGGCATTTTAACAGTTCAGATTACCATAGTTTCTCTAGCCTACAAGAATAGTTGTTTCTCATGTAATTTTATACTGCACGTTACACGCTAACATTCTGTGGCAACATGCGTACTATCTAGGAATATATGGAGACAATAGCCCTATAGAGAGTGGAGTATAAATGTTTGCTCGCTGCTTACATTTATTTGCAACACATCACTTCAAGGCTACAGCAGAGCAGGGTGTATCCAACCCACATACGGTGAGTTTGAGGAGGAGCGGATTAAAAAGACTGAGAAGATAAGCAAAACGAGGTGAGCCATTAGCGCATGATTAATTACGTATTAATTATTTTAAATTTTAAAAATAGATTAATATAATTTTTTAAACAACTTTTCTATAGAAATTTTTTTGCAAAAAACGTACCGTTTAGTAGTTTGGAGACGGATCTTTTAAGCATGATTGCGCCATGATTTGATAATGTGGTGCTACGGTACACATTTGCTAATGACATATTAATTAGGCTTAATAAATTCGTCTCGCAGTTTTCAGGCGGAATCTGTAATTTGTTTTGTTATTAGTCTACGTTTCATACTCCAAATGTGTGTATGTATATTCGATTCCAAATGTGTGTACGTATATTTGATGTAACACGTCAAAAAAAATTTTGGTTTGCGAACTAAACAAGACCTAATGTTTGGTCATGACTGAAATGACCAAAACGTTTTGATTAAAAAAAATAGCCGTCAATCAATCCATCATGACGATCAGCGGCCGGGCATGACTCAAATGACAGAGCGTCGATTAGGAACACGCATGAGAGACTGATTGGAGGGAGGCATTATAAACTAAGGGGACGTGTATTTCCCAAAACAAAAAATTTTCCCCCATCACATCGAATGTTTGGACACATACGAGTATTAAATATGAAAAAAAAATCAATTACACAGTTTGCATGTAAATTATGAGATGAATCTTTTAAGCCTAATTGTACCATGATTTAACAATATGATGCTACAGTAAACATTTGCTAATAATAGATTGATTAGGCTTAATAAATTCGTCTCGCAATTTTCTAACGGAATCTGTAATTTGTTTTGTTATTAGATTACGTTTAATACTTCAAATATGTGTCCGTATATTTGATGTGACACGCAAGGGCAAATTTTGCCATCTAAATAAGGGCGAAGTGTTTATTTTTGTCTTAGGCATTATAAACGTTATATCGCTATGTTTATGTTATTCGGTCAAATTGGATAATCTAAGCCAATGACCGAAATTTTCAAATTAAACTTGGTTAGTTAAAAAGTTATGAGCGAATTTAAAGAAGCCCGCGCATCCGCGGGCATCTTATTTATTGTTTATATAAATAATACTTAGAGAATTAAGTCATATCTCACCATATACATATAAAAATATTGTAGATTTTGCTTCATAGTAACAAAAATTTATGTTATGAAATAGACCGTAGACTTTAATATAAATGATAAGAATGTCTCTTAGATTTAAACAAAAATCACTTTTGTCCAAGTAAACTCTTCTATTATCACTATTACTTATTATCATTGTTCTTAAAAGATAGATATGTTTTTAATAAATGGAACTCCATCTATACCGCCAAAATAAATCTACATCATTAGCACATAAAACATTCATTTCAATTATGTACCTAAATGTTTACGTCAACACTTATTTCTAAATCTACGAATAAATATTCTAAAACTAACGCTTCTATTGGTATTAGGATAACACCGTTAAAAAATAGACATGAATGCCCCTCTAATGGGTGGAACAATCGATGTTATTTATCTGTTGCCTTCAACCATGGGTCGACATAGTCGTGCCTCTCACAGTCTCATGGCTTATATGCCGCCTAATTTATTTAAAAAAAGTATTATGATATTAATTATTATATGTCAGCTCCATGTGCTGTAATGTATTTAGCACTATAATATAACTATGATAAGTTATCAAGATTTGAATACACCTAATTAAAGGTTGATTGTAAAATTTAAAAATAATCTAAAAAATAGGTGTTTAAACACATTTAATTTGTTTTTATATTGATCTAGTTTAACTTGCATATTAATTTTTGGAGTAATAAATTTTATTTTATAGTGTAGAAAATCCTATTTTGAAAACCGTCTATATTTTTTCGATGGTTCTACCAACTTATATTAGTAACTTTTAGGCTTTATAGCTTTATTATCGTGTGTTCATATGTTTCTTTGTATTTGTTTCAATCGAATATCCGGTAAAAGGTTTCTCTCATATACGCAGGAGATTAAAAGGAAGTGGGCTAATCTAATGATCCAAAATAATTTATTTTGGGTCCATCATTTTGAATGAAAATTGACAACGAAATTATAGAGTGCCACATGGCATTCTAAGAGTGCTTAGTCACATAGCCATATTTACGGAGTAATAACTTTTGTTTTTATAGTATAGAAAATCCTATTCTAAAAAAGACCATCTATTTTTTTTCTACCGACGTACATACATTTTTAGGGTCATATAGCTTTTATTTTTACTCATGTATCCGTACGTACTTTTTTAGGGAATAGTATCTAAAGGATTATTTTGTTTTATAGTTTTTTTTATCGTAGTATTTACTCTGATAATATATTTTTTGGGTTATATAGCTTTATTATCGTATATATCTATGTTTCTTTGTAAATTTTTTTTCAATCGAACATCCGGTAAAAAAGTTTCTTTCATATACATAGGAAATTAAGAGGAAACGGGCTAATCTAACGATATAAAATAATGGTCCATCATTTTAAATGAAAATTGACAGCAAAATTATAGAGAGTCATGCATGTGGCAGTCTAAGAGTGCTCGTAGAAACGCCACATGACCTTATTTGCGGAGTAATAAATTTTGTTTTTTATATAGGATAGCCTGTTTTAAAAAACCGTCTATTTTCTTATACCGATGTACATATATTTTTTAGGTCTTCTAGCTTTTATTTTTACTCGTGCATACGTAAGTAATATTTTTTCAAGTGAACATTCTGTTTGGAGGTTTCAATGCACCGTGTGCGTGCTGTGTTGAGTTCACACTGAAGTTTAGAAATTTGGTTGAAATTGGAACGATGTGACTGAAAAGTTGTGTGTATATGAAAGATTTGATATGATGGAAAGTTAGAAGTTTAAAAAAAAACTTTGGAACTCAACAGGACCCAAGAAAAAAAATGCATGGCCACTCAATCTGTCTTACTCCTAGGAGTTAGCCCAACATTTTCCTCCCAATTTCACTCAACACATTGCTCCTCTTTCATCTAGTCTATTTTTCTTGGAGATATTTTTTTGGATCTCCAGCTAATGAAAGATCTTGAAAGGAATCATATTAAATCCTTAGTTTTCGTAACCCACTACCGGTGAACCACAGCACAGCTAGCCTTTGCTACAGGGTAACAGTACCAGCGTATGCATGCACCGTGCGATCTCGCCATCTTGATTCCATCCGGCCGTCCATCAGCACGTTGTGGCTCCAAAAGATTCTCTCTCCCATTCCCCATTCCCCACCTTTCCCCACCCATGCTACTCCCAAATCCCCAATCCCCATCCCAAAATCCTCGCCACCTCCGCCCCAAAAATCCTCGCCGCCGGCCGGCGCCGCCGTCTTCTCGCGGAGCAAGCTACGAGCACTACAGCCTCCATGTCGCCGAGCCAGCCAGCCAACATTGTCGCCTTCTCGCCTTACTTGCCGGCGACCCCGTGCCGCTTCGTCATCATCGAGCCAGCTGTGCCGCTCCCTTCCCTTGGAGCCACTGTTCTGCGCCACCCCCTGTGGAGCCAACCGCCGCCGTCGTCTTCTCGTGGAGCCAATGGTCAGCACTGCCACCAACCATCTCGTCCATGGCCATCTCCTCGCTTCCTGTGACTGCTGCTTGTCGGCTCCTCCACACCTCTTCAATTGGTACTGCCATCCTCTACTACTCTATATGCACTGATGCTTATTAGGTTCATTTTGTTTTCCTCGTATTGTTGATCTGCATACCTGTTCTTTTCTGCAGTAGGTATTTTACTACTCAGATTACCTTTGCTTTGCTCTCAATACAGGTATGATTCCTACTAATCCATAAATATTTCTTCTGATATGTTTGCTACCTGTACAATCGGCCTAAAATGCAAACAACAATCAGGTTATCCTATTTCTTTCATAATACATGATTCCCCATTGTTTCAGGGATGCATGATAGTTTTATATATATTGCTGGGATTCCATTTGTTTAACAGCAATGTGGTTATAGCACATATTTTCATTTTTTTACACACAGCAAAATAGCATGCACAGAGAGATATTGGCCTGATTTTTTTCCCTATGTAATTGTACGATGTGACCATATACCTATGGTTAGTGCAGGATGCCACAAAACAATGCACCATGAAGGGTAAACCTATAAAAAATCATTGTGCTACTTGTCCGATTGCACATGTTCTAGTTGTGCATGCATAGGAATAATTAGTTACTGCTTTGGTGTACATAAGATTGTTTTTTTGCTACCTGCTTCAGTGTTCCTAATTGGCTTCATGGCGATACAAATGAGAAGAATGAAGTGTTGATTCAAGCTAGAAGATAATTTACTATTTCATAGATAATCTTGATGTTTAGTACAGAAGGCACACAATTCAACTTGATCGCAACCGCTTGCTGTAGTATGATGCCATGATTGCTTACATTACAAGGCCTATGTATGGACTGTCAGGTTCATGGTCTTCAGTGAGTGATATATTTGTTGAACTGCATGTGTAACACCTTGCTTTTGTAGGTTCCATGTCTTTGCATATGCTTTTGTAGCATTTAAGGAATGATGAGGGCCTTCATTTGAGTGAATACACATAAGTTGATGGCATTTCTTCATTTTGCATAATACAAACTCTGCTGTTATGTGCAAATGAGGCCATATGAACAGTTTATCACCATGAGGCTTCAATTCACAATAACCATCAAGGTAATAATTAAATTTGTTCTAACATTTCTGCATTTTCTTTCAGTAACTTGATGTTTATCAGCAAGGGAGTAAACTACCGCAAGTCTTCCAAGTTCTTCTATCTGAAGAAAAGAACACATTTATCCGCGGTAACACCATTTGTAATTATGAGCACAAATTATATTCAAATTATTTTAGCAATTGTTTAATTTCTTTGGGATAGCTCAGTTATTAATTTTGAAAAAGGATGAATGTCATGTGTGCATCCTCGCTGTTTATCCAGTGATTGGTCATAATGCATATGTTGACTTTACAGAAAGATCCTTAACACTGTTATTGGCTCATCATTTAGATTCCTGCAATCTTAATAGTTCCCTTTGTCAGGCTCTAGAGTATAGTATTATTCTAATTTACATATAATCATTTAGTTGCAAGCATACAATACGTTTTGTTTACCAACTATTCTATTGGATTTGTAGAGCTACTTTTGAAATAGAGGATTTCTATAGCTACATATGCACATTCTCCTATACTCTTGCAGATTGATTTCAACCGTTTCTAGAAACAAATTGCCGCAATCTAACCATTTTAGGTCAGTTTGGTTTCCTCAAAGTTAAAACAAAAAGGTAGCTTAGTTAAACAGCGTGTTACCCTATGGGCTACTCCATACCATAACTATACATGTAAATATCACTTACAAGATAGACAAGATTATGTTAATATTTTACAATTAGTTGTCAATCCATCACAATTGAGTGCACGTGGAAGTAACAGATGTTCCATTTTGGTGGTGGCCTTTAGTTAAGAAACTTTCAGCCTCATCTATGGATAGTTTTCAGAAGGCCAATTTGTACGCAAAATAGCTTTGTTTGGTTTATCCGCTAGCCAATTGATAACAAAATGGTTTGGGGTGGATTGACCAGAGCCTTCAACACGGTTGCGTGTGGTTGTAAATGGCGTAACAGGCATATGTGTGCTACAGAGCTTGTGGTTGCAAATGATGTAATCGTTTAAAAGTTTGGTATATTAACTATGGCCAAAAACTTTGTGATGGTATTCAATGATGTTATTCGGTATAAAGTTTGATGGAGATATTTTGAGAGCTTGAAGCTTAATATGAATCAGGGGAACCTTCTCATCTTCTCACAGTTTTGAATATATATATACTCCCTCCGTTTCATAATGTAAGACTTTCTAGCATTGCCCACATTCATATAGATACTAATGAATTTACACACACACATAAATAGATAGATAGATAGATAGATAGATAGATTCATTAACATCTATATGAATATAAGTAATGCTAAAAAGTCTTACATTATAAAACGAAGGAAGTATTTGTTATGCCCGCGGCAACGCGCGGGGTCCCGGCTAGTTATTTAAGTCTCCATAGTCTAGACACACACACTTGTCACATCCCTTGTGGCCTAATCCAAATAATTGGGCTTGGCCCATATGCAGCCTACGACCACCAGGCTGGTTGCATGCATGCCTGGATTGGATCCAGGCCTACTGGCGATGGATAAGCCTAGATGGCCTCCTGCCTCGGATGGCCCCAACTCTGGCTCATCATTTTTATGGGCCGGAAAATCCTTTTCCCCGTAGATGGGCTGGTATGGAGGCCCACCGAAATAGGAACCAAAGGTTAGCGCAAAAAGTCTATGGAAATTCTCTCAAATACAGGTCCAATCAGACACGTATTCCTCAACCGCAAAACTGAATATATCGATCCCTCAACTATTAAGGCTCTATTCGATACTGGAGGTTCCCATCCGGATGCGCATGGAAAATGGAGCGATACATTAGCGTGTGATTAATTAAGTATTAGCTATTTTTTTTCAAAAATGGATCAATATGATTTTTTAAGCAACTTTCGTATAAAATTTTTTTACAAAAAACACACCGTTTAGCAGTTTGAGAAGCGTGCGCATGGAAAATGAGGCGGAGGGGGCTGGGAACCAGAACTAATGAACATAGCCTGAAACTGATAGAAAATGACTCCCTTGACTCCTTTGAAAATAGTTTTCACTAATGTAGCTCGTTGACTTAGTCCAACCGGTCGAGTTAGTATGTAGGGCATACATGTCAGCTTCCCCTCCTTCTTTCTTTTCTCTTACTTTTCTCCTCCTTTCTTCCTCTCTTTTCCCCCAAACGAGCAGAGGGGCACATGTGACGAGCTCGAGTTGGAGGATGACGGTCGATAGCTTGAAGGATGGAGCTAGGGAGAATGGGCTAGGAGCAAGGCGCAGTGTGGCCAGCGACGGTGGCGGCGCCTGGATGAACTTGTCGTTGGGGTCAGTCTCGGTGCGCTTGCTCTTTATTGCGGGCGCGTTTATTGGCTCCGATGTGATGAAATATAGCAACCAATGTGGTGGCTAGATCTGGGTGGAGCGGGCCTCGACTATGCCACGACCACCATTGCAACGAGTCCACAACCTCCTTCCTCTTTGCTGCTAGCTGATGAGTCCATGCTACCTTGAGTTCCCACCTCTGCTCTTTTCCATGGACGTCACCGGGCGCTAGCCCTGCTGCCCGTCTCCTGTCCTTAGGGATGTCACCTTATTGGGCGCTTTCCTCTACCTGGGTTTGGACGCCAATGCCTTCCTAGCACCGACTCCAAGTTCGATGACCTCGTGCCGCCCAACCAACTAGTGGAGGAGGGAGGAGGGAGGAAGGAAAAAGAAGGGATGGAGAGGGAGGATGACATGTGGGCTCCACCTTGTGACTGACATTGTGGTGTCCACTTATTTATTTTTTGGTGAAATTACCGATGATATTTGAGTCCCATTTAGCTTTTTTCCCCCTGATAGTAATTCACATAAGTTCTGCGTTGATGAAAACTTGGTCAATGTGCCACGTGGACACCACGTCAACGAAAACCATGCTTAAAACAACCAAGAGATTTTTTTTTTGCACGGTTTTAAAAGTTGGAGGAGTTGATTTACATTGTTTGGTGGTTGAAGGTATCAGCTCCGACCTGTTGACCTATATAAGAGGGAGTCACATTGGACTTTTTCCAAGATTAGCGAATTGGGCGGGAGGGAGGTTCATGGTGGCCTGAAACATAAGCAAGGAGGAGCCCATCTCCTAAGGAGTAAGGACAGTGTTACCTATATTCGTCACACATATAATTTTTACACATTGTTTTTAATTATTATATGTGTTTTGTATTTATTACTAACATGTTTCCAAAGTTGATGTAACTACACATTGGAGTAGATAAAATTACACACACATGACTTATGATACGAGAGAACACTCTCTGAACATCATCTCCATAAATATCTTGGTTTGTCACGCGAAAACTGTCCATGCGAGAATAATTTGGGTGCGCTATATTCCTAAGATTCCACAGGCATATTAGAGCGCAAATGATAGGGGCCAAATCACAACTTTGATACCGTGTCACCTCCATAACCACACTCTTCGCTCGTGACCAGAGGCGACGAACGTATCGAAAACTAGCGTGTCGCATACAAACCGCAACAACGCTCGGGGCGAATACTGATGTCCATGCATGACAAAAGTAAGTAGTATCTTCTTCCCTTTTTAATTGGGAAATATGGTGTCACCGTGGCTAAAGCAGCATCCGATTCATGTTGACATTTTATAGAGTTTTTGACAGCTGGAGAATTTTTTTTAAGAAGCTGCAACTATCAGAAGCTTTTCAAATATTCTAGATTTTCATTTACATTTTGATAAATTGTAATTGTAGAATTCAGAAAATGAACTGGAAGCTAGAATCTGGGTTTCGCTTTTCCAAATTCTCACTGCTTCTCAGAATCTTAGCTCTCATCTTACACAGAAGGCACGGCAGAGTAGTGAGGCGGAGCAGAGCCAGAGCAAGTAAAGCCAACAGTACAATTCGGAGGGCACTAATAAAAAGGGCATCACGGAAAGGCAGTGTCTAATACGCAGCAAAACGGTATGATGGCGCGAGTTCGCAGCGAGCAAGCAAGCGAGCGATGCGATGGCAACACACACCCCTTTTTGCTACCACAAATACTGAAACGAACAACGAGGGTGAGAAGTATTGGTACTTTCTCTGGACACACAATTAACTACGTACGATTTATTATACATCTTTTTTTTATATAAAATATATTTCTTATTTATTTTATTATGGTTTATTTTAAGTCTGATTTATATGTTTATATAGTTTTTTTTAACAAAACGATTGGTCAAATCTACGTAAAAAATACTCCCACCATCTACTTTTGATAGTCATATTTTCAAATCTGAAAATTTTATTTTTGATAGGCATATTTCAATCCAACAACCTATCATTTTAATGATTTTCTCGAATTTAATGCGTGACTCTTCATTCTTCCACACATGATTAGCTACATGGGCTTTGAGAAATGTAAATATTAATGAATCACTTGTTTACGAGGAATGACTAGTATCATGTTTAAATGGATGATAAGCAGAATTACTTATCCTTGGTCTGTGTGTCAAGATGAAATATGACTATCAAAAGTAGATGGAGAGAGTATTACTTAACTAGGTAAGTGTGCGCATATTATGAGCGTTGTATTTGTACCGTGTTTCTAAAAAAAATATATCAATATAGGATCATAATAGTACTATATAAGACAAATCTTATAACTACAAACCTAGACATCATAGTACTAGAATATCTTATAACTCCAAACCTAGACATCATAGTACTAGAATATATTTTATCTAAGATCAAATGACATTTCATTCTAATATTATGAATCTGTACATCATGGTTCTATTTTAGAATCTAGACATAGTAGATGGAGGAAGTAATATTAAGGAGGGTCCCTAATAAGAACATGAGAAATTAAGAAGTGCTAAGACAAGAAGACGAATAGTATAACAGAGAGAAGAGCGGGCCAGTAGTAACCACTATATATATCACCATCAGCTCGGTCTAGCTGCGTGCAGCCGAAACCGAAAGGCGTCTGCAACGGCGGCAAATCTAGACTAATCCCCCAGTTCATCCCATCTCCCAACAAGCGCACCAGATAAATTGAGAGGATAATATCACAATAGCTTTTCATCAGGAGAGTCGGTTACATTTGGGGAGCGAGCCGGCCGGATCAGAGTCCGGGAGGAAGACGACGCAGTTGCCGGATCAGGTAAAGGCAACCCGATCGAAACGATCCGAGTCCGTTCGCTTCTCGGTTCTCCGCATCATCTCGATCGATCGTAAACTGACACGCGCGCGCGCGATGGATGGGAGTAATGCAGGGGCATTGCCCGGCGGCGCGTCGGCGGCGTGGTCGTGCAGGCAGAGGAGGACGGCGGCGGCGGGGGGCGCCATGGGCGGGTACGAGCTCGTCAGGAGTTCCTCCAATTTCCACTCAACACATTGCTCCTCTCTTCAATTAGTCTATTTCTCTGGAGATATTTTTTTGGATCTCCAGCTAATGAAAGGATCTTGAGCGGAATCATAATTAAATCCTAGTTTTCGTAACCCACTACCGTGAACAAGCAACAGCTAGCCTTGCTACAGGGTAAACAGTACCAGCGTATGCATGCACCGTCGCGATCTATCGCCATCTTGATTCCTCCGACCCGCGGTCCAATGCAACACGTTGGGCTCCGAAAGATTCTCTCCCATTCCCCATTCCCCACCTTCCCCACCCATGGCTACTCCCAAATCCAATCCCCATCGCCAAAATCTCGCCACCAGCTTCCGTCCGCCCCAAATCCTCCTGCCGCCGGCCGGACGCCGCCGTCTTCTCTGCGGAGGCAAAGCTGCGAGCACTAACCAGCCTCCATGTCGCGAGACAGCCCAGCCACATTGTCGCCTTCTCGCCTTAACTTGCCGGCGACCCCGTGTCCGCTCGCTCATCGTCGAGCCAGCTGTGGCCCGCTCCCTTCCTTGGAGCCGTACTGTTCTGCGCCATCCCCTGTGGAGCGCAAGCCGCGGCGCGTCGTACTTCTCGTTGGGAGCCAAGGTCAGCACTGCCACCGCCAACACCATGTAGTCCAGCTACGTCCGCATGGCCATCTACTCACTCAAGCTGTCTCCTGTGCACTGCTTCGCTTGTCGCTCCTCACACCGTATTCACTGAACTACAGGCGTTACGTGCACTTTAATAAATCCTAGAATTTTGAGAAAAAAAACATCTAAGCTCGTAATCATCTTACTACTCCTAGTATTTTCACTTTGAAATTGGTCGTGTAGGGTAGGTCTCATTTGTTTTATTTTTCTCCACGCATTAGAGAGGTGATCTTCGTTGAAATAACTTACTCGTTCTTATACTGCAATTAATGTCTAGATATATAGGAAATAGCTACCTCAAAATATATAGCTCACGCGTAGTTATATCAGCCGTCCACGTTATCTGTGACGTTTGAGCTCTCTCACGTTTACGTAGTGGGTTATATATGGATTTCCCTCACTAACATCATTCAATTTAAATTATAATTTCTTCTGAATATTGTTGCTTAACATTGTACAATTCGCCTATAAAAATGCAACAACAAACAAGGGTTTATCCTATTTTCTTTCATAATAACAATGATTATCCCAGCATTGTTCAGGGGATGGACATGATAGGTTCTAAGAATATAACATTCATAATTTGGGCTACTATATGGGAATTCCACCCTTTCATTTCTGTTGTAACAGGAATTGTTGGTGGTGGATGCATGTTGCGAGCATATCTTTTCACTTTCTTCTTTCACCAGGATATCAGTGATCAAATCATCGCGAATTATCGAGACTACATACATGAAGATGAATAAGGAGGATGATTTTTTCCACTATGATAAATTGTACGATGTGACCATAAATACCTAGGTTAGTGCAGGATGCAACAAAACAATGCAATCTAAAAAGGGTAAAACCTATAAAAAATCATTGTGCTACTGTCCGATTGCACATGTTCTATTTTGTGCATGCAATAGGAAAAAATTAGGTATACTGCTTTGGTGTACATAAGATTGTTTTTTTGCTACCTGCTTCAGTGTTCTAATGGCTTCATGGCGATAACAAGAAGAATGAAGGATGAATCAAGCTAGAAGATAATTTACTATTTCATAGATAATCTTGATGTTTAGTACAGAAGGAAACAAATTCAACTTGATCGCAACCGCTTGCTGTAGTATGATGCCATGATTGCTTACATTACAAGGCCATGATGTATGGACTGTAGGTTCATGGTCTTCATTGAGTGATATTTGTTGAACTGCATGTGTAACACTTGCTTTTGTAGGTTCCATGTTCTTTGCATATGCTTTTGTAGCATTTATGGAATGATGAGGGCCTTCATTTGAGTGAATACACATAAGTTGATTTCATTTCTTCATTTTGGCATAATACAAACTCTGCTGTTATGTGCAAATGAGGCCATATGAACATTTTTATCACCATGAGGCTTCAATTCATAATAACCATCAAGGTAATAATTAAATTTGTTCTAACATTTCTGCATTTTCTTCAGTAACTTGATGTTTATCAGCAAGGGAGTAAACTACCGCAAGTCTTCCAAGTTCTCTATCTGAAGAAAAGAAACCATTTATCCGCAGTAACACCATTTGTAATTATGAGCACAAATTATATTCAAATTATTTTAGCAATTGTTTAATTCTTTGGGATAGCTCAGTTATTAATTTTGAAAAAGGATGAATGTCATGTGTGCATCCTCGCTGTTTATCCAGTGATTGGTCATAATGCATATGTTGACTTTACAGAAGATCCTTAAACATGTTATGGCTAATCATTTAAGATTCCTGCATCTTATATAGTTCCCTTTGTCAGGCTCTAGAGTATAGTATATATTTTAATTTACATATAATCATTTATGTGCAAGCATACAATACGTTTTGTTTACCAACTATTCTATTGGATTGTTAGAGCTACTTTTGAAATAGAGGATTTCTACAGCTACATATGCACATTCTCCTATACTCTTGCAGATTGATTTCAACCGTTTCTAGAAACAAATTGCCGCAATCTAACCATTTTAGGTCAGTTTGGTTTCCTCAAAGTTAAAACAAAAAGGCAGCTTAGTTAAACAGGTGTTACCCATGGCTACTCCATACCATAACTATACATGTAAATATCACTTACAAGATAGTCAAGAATATGTTAATATTTTACAATTAGTTATAATCCATCACAATGAGTGCACTTGGAAGTAACAGATGTTCCATTTTGGTGGGGCCTTTAGTTAGAAACTTTCAGCCTCATCTATGGATAGTTTTCAGAAGGCCAATTTGTACGCAATAACTATTGTTTGGTTTATTCAGCTAGCCAATTGATAACAAAATGGTTTGGGGTGATTGACCAGACGCTTCAACACAGTTGCGTGTGGTTGTAAATGGCGTAACAGGCATATTGTGCTACAGAGCTTGTGGTTGCAAATGATGTAATCGTTTAAAAGTTTGGTATATAAACTATGGCCAAAAACCTTGTGATGGTATTCAAATGATGTTATTCGGTATAAATTTTGATGGAGATATTTTGAGAGCTTGAAGCTTAATATGAATCAGGGGACCTTCTCATCTTCTCACAGTTTTGAATATATATATTATCTCTCCGTTTCATAATGTAAGACTTTCTAGCATTGCCAATTTCATATAGATACTAATGAATTTACACACACACAGATAGATAGATAGATAGATAGATAGATAGATAGATTCATTAACATCTATATAAATATAGAGCAATGCTAAAAGTCTTACATTATAAAACGGAGGAAGTATTTGTTATGCCCGCGGCAACGCGCGGGGTCCCAGCTAGTTATTTAAGTCTCCATAGTCTAGACACACACTTGTCACATCTCTTGTGGCCTAATCCAAATAATTGGGCTTGGCCCATATGCAGCCTACGACCACCAGGCTGGTTGCATGCATGCCTGGATTGGATCCAGGCCTACTGGCGATGGATAAGCCTAGATGGCCTCCTGCCTCGGATGGCCCCAACTCTGGCTCATCATTTTTATGGGCCGGAAAATCCTTTTCCCGTAGATGGGCTGGTATGGAGGCCCACCGAAATAGGAACCAAAGGTTAGCGCAAAAAGTCTATGGAAATTCTCTCAAATACAGGTCCAATCAGATACGTATTCCACCGAAAAAAACTGAATATATCGATCCCTCAACTATTAAGGCTCTATTCGATACTGGAGGTTCCCATCCGATATGCGCATGGAAAATGGAGCGATACATTAGCGTGTGATTAATTAAGTATTAGCTATTTTTTTTCAAAAATGGATCAATATGATTTTTTAAGCAACTTTCGTATAAAATTTTTTTTACAAAAAAACACACCGTTTATGCAGTTTGAGAAGCGTGCGCACGGAAAATGAGGCGGAGGGGGCTGGGAACAGAACTAATGAACATAGCCTGAAACGATAGAAAATGACTCCCTTGACTCCTTTGAAAATAGTTTTCACTAATGTAGCTCGTTGACTTAGTCCAACCGGTCGTATATAGTATGTAGGGCATACATGTCAGCTTCCCCTTCTTTCTTTTCTCTACTTTTCTCCTCCTTTCTTCCTCTCTTTTCCCCCAAACAGCAGAGGGGCACATGTGACGAGCTCGAGTTGGAGGATGACGGTCGATAGCTTGAAGGACGGAGCTAGGAAGAAGGGCTAGGAGCAAGGCGTCTGTGGCCAGGACGGTGGGCGCCTGGATGAACTTGGTTGGGGTCAGTCTCGGTGCGCTTGCTCTTTATTGCGAGCGGCGTTTATTGGCTCCGATGTGATGAAATATAGCACACCAATGTGGTGGCTAGATCTGGTGGAGCGGGCCTCGACTATGCCACGCACCATTGCAACGAGTCCACAACCTTCCTTCTTTGTGCTGCTAGCTGATGAGTCCATGCTACCTTGAGTTCCCACCTCTGCTCTTTTCCATGGACGTCACCGGGGCCGCTGGCCCTCTGCCCGTCTCGTCCTTAGGATGTCACCTTATTGGGCGCTTTCCCTCACTACTGGGTTTGGACGCCAATCCCTTCCTAGCACCGACTCCAAGTTCGATGACCTCGTGCCGCCCAACCAACTAGTGGAGGAGGGAGAGGGAGGAAGGAAAAGAAGGGATGGAGAGGGAGGATGACAGTGTGGCTCCACCTTGTGACAGACATTGTGGTGTCCACTTATTAATTTTTTGGTGAAATTACCGATGATATTTGAGTCCCATTTAGCTTTTTTCCCCTGATAAGATGAATTCACAAAAGTCTGAGTTGAGAAACATTATAGGTAACGAGAAAACTCCCCTCTTCCCCTTCCCCCAACCCTCCTTCTACCCTCACCCCAACCCCAAACCCTAACCCGTATGCTCCCTATCGGAGTTGGGGGGTATCGCCGGCGCTAGAGAAGAAGGGGAGCCCGCCGGAGTTGGATGAGAGAAGTAGATGCACGAATCTTGGCATGGATCCAATGGTTCAAAATCTGTAAGATTTCGTCTCTAAATTTCATTCAAAAGACATATAGCAATTCCGTTATAGAATTTATGTTTCGGTCGATTAAGGTTATGATGATTGGTTATGTTCAGAAGGCTAATATATGGCTGCGGCTGTTCAACCAAATGTTGTCTTGGGTTGTTTTGGCGTTGTTGATGTTGGAGAAAATATGTGGTGAAAAACACATACGTAGTGGAAACTTAGAAACTACTGTTATATAAAAAATTGACGTACGAGATTTTTACTCGTGATGACGTGGATAGACGTTTATTTTATTTTATCGAAAGGTAATTTTCAAGTTTGCGCTATGTATATGATTTCCACCGCGTTTTTTTTCCCTTGACGTTGGCTGCTTCCTAGCTGCAGCACAAGCCACCGAGCAGTTCATTAATTTAGGCCGTGTTTAGTTCCAAATTTTTTCTTCAAACTTTAGATTTTTTTTCATCACATCAAAACTTTCTTACACACACAAACTTTTAACTTTTCCGTCACATCGTTTCAATTTCAACCAAACTTCCAATTTTAACGTGATCGGGTGTGTTTAGTTGGGGAAAAGGAAATTTTTGAATGTCACATCGAACGTTTGACCGGATGTCGAAAAGTGTTTTCGGACACGAATGAAAAAACTAATTTCAGAACTCGCCTGTAAACCGCGAGACGAATCTTTTGAGACTAATTAAGCCGTCATTAGCATATGTGGGTTACTGTAGCACTTATGGTTAATCACGGACTAATTAGGCTTAAAAGGTTCGTCTCGCGATTTCCCCCATAACTGTGAAATTAGTTTTTCTTTTTATCTATATTTAATGCTTCATGCATGTGTCTAAAGATTCGATGTGATGTTTTTGGAAAAAAAATTCTGGGGAACTAAACGGGCCCTTAGTATATGCGCATTGAGTGCAGAACCAATGCATATGCTTTGACTGTTTGATTAGTACTGCTAGTCATCTCTCTCAAATTAGAAAGAAAAGAAGGAAAGAAACAAAAGAGTGTAGAGAGGTACTAGTACTACTCCACTCGGTCCACTATGGCATACGGTCGAGGAGGTTAATTTCGTTGGCCAGTACTCGACCGGACCAGATCGCGATGGCAAGCACGCGCGGCGCGGTTGCACACGCAACGCAACAAAGCGACCGGAGTAAAGCTAGTAGCTAGAGCTTAGCTTCACATGCAATGGCGTGCGGACGAAGTCGAAAGAGATCCAAGTGCCAGTTCTTTCCCTACACGATTTGTTGTATCTCGATATTCCGATGGCAGACGCACTGTTTTCCTTTTCTGTTTGGAGGTTTCAACGCACCGTGTGCGTGCTGTGTCGAGTTCACACTGAAGTTTAGAAATTTGATTGAAATTGGAACGATGTGACTGAAAAGTTGTGTGTATATGAAAGATTTGATATGATGGAAAGTTAGAAGTTTAAAAAAAAACTTTGGAACTCAACAGGACCCAAGAAAAAAAATGCATGGCCACTCAATCTGTCTTACTCCTAGGAGTTAGCCCAACCTTTTCTGCTTCCAACTCCGCAACAGGGGTACTCTAGCTAGGACAAACTGTGGCAGCCTCCTGTCATCTATAGATCTACAGGACTACATGAAGTGAGGACCAAAAATAGCTCAGCTAGAATTTTGGATTTTCGATAACCTGACCTTTTAGAAAACTTATTTTATGTATAGACCCCATAGAACTAATATTAGGCTGTGTGCCTGTGTTCGGGAGGAGGGGTTGGGAACCCCCCCTTCCCGGCACGCAAAACAAATCACATATTATTGTATGATTAATTAAGTATTTATTATTTTTTTTAAAAATGAATTAATATGGTTTTTTAAGCAACTTTCATGTATTTTTTTTTTTGCAAAAAAACACACTGTTTAGCAGTTTGAGAAGCGTGCGCACGGAAAATGAGGCGGAGGGGGCTGGGAACCAGAACTAATGAACATAGCCTGAAACTGATAGAAAATGACTCCCTTGACTCCTTTGAAAATAGTTTTCACTAATGTAGCTCGTTGACTTAGTCCAACCGGTCGAGTTAGTATGTAGGGCATACATGTCAGCTTCCCCTCCTTCTTTCTTTTCTCTTACTTTTCTCCTCCTTTCTTCCTCTCTTTTCCCCCAAACGAGCAGAGGGGCACATGTGACGAGCTCAAGTTGGAGGATGACGGTCGATAGCTTGAAGGACGGAGCTAGGAAGAATGGGCTAGGAGCAAGGCGCAGTGTGGCCAGCGACGGTGGCGGCGCCTGGATGAACTTGTCGTTGGGGTCAGTCTCGGTGCGCTTGCTCTTTATTGCGGGCGTGTTTATTGGCTCCGATGTGATGAAATATAGCAACCAATGTGGTGGCTAGATCTGGGTGGAGCGGGCCTCGACTATGCCACGACCACCATTGCAACGAGTCCACAACCTCCTTCCTCTTTGCTGCTAGCTGATGAGTCCATGCTACCTTGAGTTCCCACCTCTGCTCTTTTCCATGGACGTCACCGGGCGCTAGCCCTGCTGCCCGTTTCCCGTCCTTAGGGATGTCACCTTATTGGGCGCTTTCCTCTACTTGGGTTTGGACGCCAATGCCTTCCTAGCACCGACTCCAAGTTCGATGACCTCGTGCCGCCCAACCAACTAGTGGAGGAGGGAGGAGGGAGGAAGGAAAAAGAAGGGATGGAGAGGGAGGATGACATGTGGGCTCCACCTTGTGACTGACATTGTGGTGTCCACTTATTTATTTTTTGGTGAAATTACCGATGATATTTGAGTCCCATTTAGCTTTTTTCCCCCTGATAGTAATTCACATAAGTTCTGCGTTGATGAAAACTTGGTCAATGTGCCACGTGGACACCACGTCAACGAAAACCATGCTTAAAACAACCAAGAGATTTTTTTTTTGCACGGTTTTAAAAGTTGGAGGAGTTGATTTACATTGTTTGGTGGTTGAAGGTATCAGCTCCGACCTGTTGACCTATATAAGAGGGAGTCACATTGGACTTTTTCCAAGATTAGCGAATTGGGCGGGAGGGAGGTTCATGGTGGCCTGAAACATAAGCAAGGAGGAGCCCATCTCCTAAGGAGTAAGGACAGTGTTACCTATATTCGTCACACATATAATTTTTACACATTGTTTTTAATTATTATATGTGTTTTGTATTTATTACTAACATGTTTCCAAAGTTGATGTAACTACACATTGGAGTAGATAAAATTACACACACATGACTTATGATACGAGAGAACACTCTCTGAACATCATCTCCATAAATATCTTGGTTTGTCACGCGAAAACTGTCCATGCGAGAATAATTTGGGTGCGCTATATTCCTAAGATTCCACAGGCATATTAGAGCGCAAATGATAGGGGCCAAATCACAACTTTGATACCGTGTCACCTCCATAACCACACTCTTCGCTCGTGACCAGAGGCGACGAACGTATCGAAAACTAGCGTGTCGCATACAAACCGCAACAACGCTCGGGGCGAATACTGATGTCCATGCATGACAAAAGTAAGTAGTATCTTCTTCCCTTTTTAATTGGGAAATATGGTGTCACCGTGGCTAAAGCAGCATCCGATTCATGTTGACATTTTATAGAGTTTTTGACAGCTGGAGAATTTTTTTTAAGAAGCTGCAACTATCAGAAGCTTTTCAAATATTCTAGATTTTCATTTACATTTTGATAAATTGTAATTGTAGAATCCAGAAAATGAACTGGAAGCTAGAATCTAGGTTTCGCTTCTCTAAATTCTCACTAGCTGCTTCTCAGAATCTTAGCTCTCAAAAAGATTTTTGTCACGTTTCCTCTCATCTTAGACAGAAGGCACGGCAGAGCACAATTCGGAGCAGAGCCAGAGCAAGTAAAGCCAACAGTACAATTCGGAGGGCACTAATAAAAAGGGCATCACGGAAAGGCAGTGGCTAAATACGCAGCAAAACGGTATGATGGCGCGAGTTCGCAGCGAGCAAGCAAGCGAGCGATGCGATGGCAACACACACACACCCCTTTTTGCTACCACAAATACTGAAACGAACAACGAGAGTGAGAAGAAGTGGTACTTTCTCTGGACACACGATTAACTACGTACGATTTATTATACATCTTATTTTTTTTATAAAAAATATATTTCTTATTTATTTTATTATGGTTTATTTTAAGTCTGATTTATATGTTTATATAATTTTTTTTAACAAAACGATTGGTCAAATCTACGTAAAAAATACTCCCACCATCTACTTTTGATAGTCATATTTTCAAATCTGAAAATTTTATTTTTGATAGGCATATTTCAATCCAACAACCTATCATTTTAATGATTTTCTCGAATTTAATGCGTGACTCTTCATTCTTCCACACATGATTAGCTACATGGGCTTTGAGAAATGTAAATATTAATGAATCACTTGTTTACGAGGAATGACTAGTATCATGTTTAAATGGATGATAAGCAGAATTACTTATCCTTGGTCTGTGTGTCAAGATGAAATATGACTATCAAAAGTAGATGGAGAGAGTATTACTTAACTAGGTAAGTGTGCGCATATTATGAGCGTTGTATTTGTACCGTGTTTCTAAAAAAAATATATCAATATAGGATCATAATAGTACTATATAAGACAAATCTTATAACTACAAACCTAGACATCATAGTACTAGAATATCTTATAACTCCAAACCTAGACATCATAGTACTAGAATATATTTTATCTAAGATCAAATGACATTTCATTCTAATATTATGAATCTGTACATCATGGTTCTATTTTAGAATCTAGACATAGTAGATGGAGGAAGTAATATTAAGGAGGGTCCCTAATAAGAACATGAGAAATTAAGAAGTGCTAAGACAAGAAGACGAATAGTATAACAGAGAGAAGAGCGGGCCAGTAGTAACCACTATATATATCACCATCAGCTCGGTCTAGCTGCGTGCAGCCGAAACCGAAAGGCGTCTGCAACGGCGGCAAATCTAGACTAATCCCCCAGTTCATCCCATCTCCCAACAAGCGCACCAGAAAAATTTGAGAGGATAATATCACAATAATTTTTCATCAGGAGAGTCGGTTACATTTGGGGAGCGAGCCGGCCGGATCAGAGTCCGGGAGGAAGACGACGCAGTTGCCGGATCAGGTAAAGGCAACCCGATCGAAACGATCCGAGTCCGTTCGCTTCTCGGTTCTCCGCATCATCTCGATCGATCGTAAACTGACACGCGCGCGCGCGATGGATGGGAGTAATGCAGGGGCATTGCCCGGCGGCGCGTCGGCGGCGTGGTCGTGCAGGCAGCGGCTCGTCTCCCTCGACGTCTTCCGCGGGATCACCGTGCTGGTACGTACTCAAATCCCCACAAACACAAATCCCCAAGCCGAACATATTTGCTTTCCTTTCGCTGTTTGATTTGATTTGATTTGATTCGGCGCTCGATCGATCGCATTGGCGTTCGCTGCGCTTTCCCTGTCCATCTCCACGATCGATTGCGCGCGCGGCCAACCAAATCGCTCCGTGATCCGTGAACTGTCTCGCGCGTGTGTGCCCCCATGATTCCGCTCCGTTGCTGCCCTCCACCCCCGGCTAATTTCGTTTTCTTCCCTCCTTCCATGATGATCAACTGATCGACACTGTGTGCATGAACTGAGCTTTTTTTTTGGTTGTTGTGTTGCCTTGTGCATGAACTTTTCTTTTCATTTTTTTTCTTGGTTGTTAGTTGTTGTTTCGCTTTGTTTTCCACTAGAAGTGATAATAGCTATAGCTTTGCCTTCAAAAAAGAGGAGTCAAGACCAAGTCTTAGGAAGTTTGATTAAATATAGCTAGTAATAGTCATGAACTAGAGACCAGTGGCCCTGAAGAAACTAAGGTGAGGAATCCTAGTCGGGGGTCAATTTGGCCACAGAGAAATAACCAGTGCTGGCTGCTTAAACTAATCCATCATCACAGCACTGATTTTCCCTCCAATATGGAAACGTGACATATATACACACATACTCATAGGACCATCTAGCAACACATCATTTACTAATAAATAGCACTATAGTTTTTTTTTCCATCATTTAATAAGAGACACTATTGTTTTTTACTCAACCCTTGATAAATAATTAACCTAGAACGATAATATTTGTGAGACGGACGGAGCAGCGGAAATCGGCCAAATGTCCTTAAACAGACGGTGTTTAGGCCCTGTTCTTTTCTCCAACAAGAATTGATGAAGATTAAGATTTTTGTGGCACGTTTTTCAAACTGCTAAACGGTGCATTTTGTGCGAAAGCTTTCTATATGAAAGTTGCTCTAAAATATTATATTAATCTATTCTTCAAGTTTGTAATAACTAAAACTTAATCAATCATACGTTAATACCATCTCGTTTTGCGTAAAAAGCTTAATCTTTATGTTTAGGAGAAAAGAACACCGGAGTGAAGAGGAACTCACGGAGATTCTCTGATTGTGTGCAATTGCTTGTTGTATTTGCCACTATAGTTTAGTGGAGCAAAGACGGCATGCATGCACGGACATTTTTCTGTACCAGCACAGCATACATGCATGCAGAGATCACTATAATTAGCCATTTATATTTGGTATAGTACGTACTGCAAGACTGCAACTGCAGCGTTAACGCTCCCACGGATCGTCCTGTCTTTGTCTTTGTTTATTTAGGTTTGAGGTAAGTACAGCAGCCAATTAAATCTCCCCGTGTCCAAAGGACTGTGTACCCGTGGCTAGCTGGTGCCTGCCTGCCTCTCGTTCGTAGGGCCATATGCGAGCTCGAATATATTGTCATATAGGACAAAAACATATATGATCAGTGGAGGAAAGGAAGGGAATAATGTTAGTATTCCTTTAATTTAGGTATGATCAGGGGAGGAAAGGAGAAGGGAATAATTTAGTATTCCTTTTAGGCTTGACTTTGTGTTTAATTATTTCTTCTCTGTTAATTTGCATCTTTACTACCTCCATCCCTAAATATATGAAGAAGAACAGAGGGAGTACAAATATCCCAAGCCGCAATCGTGCATTAATATCTCCATGGATCAATGTGCTTGAGCCAACCTGGATCAGATCGGAATACACCCCTTCTAATGAGCACGAGCTTAATTACCAGCTCATTTATAGGCAGCAATCGCGCATTAACTGTAGATGAAGGCAATGCAGTTAGCCACTATGGATGTCCACTTCGGTGAGGTGACGTAAGCGTTCCGCGTGCACGTACCTTGAGTTGCAAACTTGCAAATTATAATTTGCAATTAGAGTCATTCTGCACCACGAGAACTGGTTTATGTTGCTGTGTTGGGGGGAAGGTATTAGGTCGGTTCTAGTTCACCAATCCATACGCCAACCACTGCCAATTATGCCAGAGCATGAACCTTTCAAAATCAAATTGACTGTTCTGTACAGAGGCCACTAGGCCAGCCACCTGAGAGAGTGAGAGGTACCCCTTTGTTAGGCTTTTTTTTTTTTTAAATCACCTTTGTTAGGCTTTGGTTTACAACTAGGGTCCTTCCAAAGTTTTTTTTCCAAACTTCCAACTTTCCATCATATCAAACCTTTCATACACACAACTTTTCAATCACATCGTATCTAATTTCAACTAAATTTCAAACTTTGGGCCGAACTAAACACAGCCTAGATATGGCTCTCACTGGGGTTGTTCGATAGTGCTGATTCATAATTCATTTCCTCCTACGAAAAGCGAGATAGCTTGTTAGTACATAACAAATTAAGTACTATAAGTTAAAAATTTTTACAAGTAGATTAATTTGATTTAAAAATTACTTTCCTATAGTTTTTCAAGCAAAAATTATACCGTTTAACAATTCGAGAAGTGCGCGCATAAAAAAGGTAATGTCGAACATATCCTAAAGTCAGAAACCAAATAATCACGTGTGATTTGACAATTTCAACTACTGATAGATATGGGCCCTGTTTAGATCGGAGGGCTAATAATTAGCCCTCTGGAATCTTGCTATTTATGAGTATTAAATGTTTTTTTAATAATGGATTAAACCGGCCTCTACATAGGAGTATTAAATGTAGATATTGATAAAACTCATTCCATAACCCTAGGCTAATTCGCAAGATGAATCTAATGAGGTATATTAATCCATTATTAGCGGATGATTACGGTAGCAAATCATGGATTAATTAGGCTCATTAGATTCGTCTAGCAAATTAGCCCAAGGGTTGTGGAATGGGTTTTATCAGTAATCTATACATTTAATACTTTTAAATAGCAAGATTTTGAAGGACTGCCCTCTAGTTCCAAACAGGGCTATTGTAGAGGCACTACTCACGATAATCGAATTTAGGCCCACACTGGCAAATCTTCTGATTTAAGGCTGTGTTTAGATCCAAAGTTTGGATCCAAACTTCAGTCCTTTTCCATCACATCAACATGTCATACACACACAACTTTTCAGTCACATCATCTTCAATTTCAACCAAAATCTAAACTTTGGATCCAACTAAACACAGCCTAAATTCCTGTGGTAGCTGAACGAAATTCCAACTTATCATGCGCTCGATCGGAATTCGTGGGACAAAGGAATCGTGCAGCGAAACAAACAAGAAGGAATATCTCAGGGAGGCACATATTCTTTCTCGGCGTCGCATGGCATGCATGCTGCTGATCATCACGCGGGCTGGCCGACCGGATCGATCGACGAGCGGCGCGCGCACCGGCCTTTCGCCGGCGGGCAAGACGCAATTTCGTCGTCGCCCTTTACACGTGCGGCCGCCAAGTGTCACTCCGTCTCTCCGGTCGGTGCAGTCACGTAACGAATATATATACATATGGATAGCTACAGCTTTAGCTTTATCACCTTCATGGCCTATATTTGACAAAATGGATTATGCGAGATGGAATAGAAAAATAAAAATGAACGTATGGTTAAGATAAAATAGGTGGACAAAAAAATGGATAGGTACGATTGTATATATTAGGATATATCCATTTTCAATCCCATTTACCAAACAGCTTAAAACGTACGGAAAAGGGGAAAAAAATGAAGATGTCGCTGAACAAAATATCGTCCTTTAAACAGGTTCAGAGCATCACCAATAGATACCTAATATATCCCTCAATCTCAATTTATTTTTCTTTTTAGAAAATTGTCTCCAATAGTTTCCTGGTTAAATTCAAAAAAACTTGAAATCCCCTTTTCTATCCTTCTTGCTCTCCATGAGTGAAGGAGTGTTATGGCTCCCAATAAACATGAGCAGGAGGGAGGGAGGGAGAGAGGATGACACGTGGAGAATCCCTTCGCAATAAAGGGGACGATCGTTCACCAGAGGTGAAAGCAATTTCTGTTTCTGTTAGTAGCTACTACCTTTTATTATTGAAGTCTTTTTTTTAATATCTATTATAGTGAGGAATCTATTCACACTTAAAAATCTAATTGGCAATTTTAAAACCGAATTTTGAGGACAAATTTTTAGGCACCTGCGAGTGATTCTGTGAGTGATGCTTAGTAGCTTATGCTTGACTGGATCGAGCTCGCGCGGCGGGACCATTTGTCACGCAGCCGTCGCTGCATCAGCTTCACGATTGCTGCAGCCTGATTGCTCTATTTGGTCTTCTTTTTTTTTTTTTCTCTCTCTCTAACATTGCTTCGGTTTTGCTTTGCTTTGCTTGGCCGACAAGCGCGGCAAGCGGACGAGGCCTCCACACCGGCCAAAAGCTACCCCGGTCGCAGCATGTTTATGTACACGTCTTAGACAAGACATCTCCCTTACAAAATGGTTTCTTAGCCTAGAAGAGCTCCGGATCACAACCCTTTTTGCATTGCATATAGAAGACCCCTTTTTATGGTTCTTGAAAAAGTACTCTAAGTTATCTCAGTATTTTTTTTGATATTAAAATATTTCTTATAGCTCTCGTACCAATTAAAAATATCAATATATCTCCCTCTAAGCATCGCAAAACAGTCTTTCAATCTTGACCAGCAGCCAGATGAAAAACCGGTTATCCCTAGCAACTTTATGCAACATTGGTAACTGCATGACCATAAGATACTCAATAATTAAATAAATTAAAGGGGATGCAACGTATGGGGTTAAGAATCTTATCATCAGCTGATCTGCTTTTCTCTGTTGCTTCCTTGGATCAAGCTAAGCATTGGTATTTTCTGAGGTTTGTGGCTTGGAGCCAAAGGGGCATCGCACCAGCAACTCGATCCTGCTGGGGCATGACGTGCGTGATGTGGCCGGTTCATAATTAACACGGCTTTAACAGAAAGCTCTTCCCTTAATTATTTGTGAGATGACCATTGCTGTGAGGCGCGTTGTGACACCTCCTTTTTTGGCTTTTGCTGTACTGATTGCTTCTTTTGTTCTTGATGACTGTCGTGTCAAGCACCGAGAGATCGAATGGGTTATCTATGTCGTGTTGCCTTTGCTAAACTGTAGCTAGACACGAAACGGAAGACACCTGGTCACCAAAAGAGTATTTGATCTGCTAAGTGCAATCTGATTCCCTGAATTTCGAGTCCATGGACATTAGGTCCAGTAACCTGTCACACATGCAGTCAAGAACCACCAACTTTATTTGATCTAAAATGCTTCTTATCCTGTCCATTTTGCCATTGCACTCCCGTGGCTGTGAAATGTCAAATATAATGTTTTAATAAAAGAATCAAATGCTACTAGCATTAGTGCCCAAGATGTCAAACTCAACGAATAAAAGGAAAAGAAGAAAAGACACCCAAAAATCTAGGATGTGTGCTGCATCCATGAGAACTGCTAAGCTGCTGCACGTTGCAGACATTAGCCGACTGGAAGACGTTAACACCCCAACTACGATTTCAATGCAGCCTGTCTCTTAGACCTTGTTCTACAATCAATACTCCCCAAATAAATTGCGAAATTGACAGCCAATTTAATGGCAAGCCTAGCTAAGCAATCAATTTATACATGTGTCTGGGCAGTACACTAGTACCAGTACAGTACTGTACCTCCTGTTCCAGCTTTGGGTATTTGTCAGCTGCAGTGGCCTGCGTCGACGACTCGAGGTCAAATAAACGCGCTGAATGGGCAAAGGCCTCAAGGAGAAGAAAACTTCAGAAAAAAGCGAGTAAAAAAGCGACACTTCCTGTGTCGTGCTTGCTGGAGCTGAGACAGGAGGAAGACCTGTAACCACACGGCTTGAGTCAAGATTAGCTTGAAAAATTACTGATGGATACTTGTACGGCTACGTACATTTGCTGACCCCTGCACACGGTTTCCGTCCCGTCCCAGTCACTCTGAACTTTCAGCTGCGCCTTGGCTTTCACCTTCGTCGTCCTTTCAATGGCTGTGAAAAATCTTTGCTTGGTTTGGAAGAGTCAGTGACGGTTTTGGTCAGAAGATTGGCTTCAAAGACATCATCATCATACATATGGTCACCGAAAAGTGACACGAAATTATTTCGCCAAACAGATGTTGAACAAATCCTTCAGTGCTCACCTTCAGAACCGGCTTCTGTGCCGGTTGGTGAAGTTGTTTACAGTGGCTACAAATTCATCTCTGATTTATCTGGAAAAAGCCCGTTTCGAATTTCGCCTTGATTTTATCAATGGCAAGAACTGGTCGCTCTGGTGCTCATGTCATTTTCGCTCTGGTCGATGGCCAGGGAAGAGGGACCTGAATGAACCAGGCCGGGAATCCAAGAACGTCTCTGCTTGGCAGTGCTGGTCCGTAGTCCGTCCAGTGACAAAATACTGAAAATATTCGTGTGGCTCTTCCAGGTAAAATAGCGGTGAAAACTGGGGCCTGGCCATGGAATCCGATGCCGTCCTGGACATGTCGCCATCGGCATCGCTTGATTCGCTTCGCTCCTTTGGTTTGAGATTGCGTTGGGACTTTGGGAGTTGTGTATTTTCAAAACGTTTCATTTCTGTTTATAAGGAAGGTTGAATTTTAACTTGCATGTTTGTGGATTGATACATTACATATTGATCTATCTTATTCATATTTTTTTCAATTTTTTTATAACCATTTAGATGACATGTAATAAACGGTTAGACATCCACTCGAGCTGTTAAAACAGTTTCCCGCTCTTCTAATCACACACACAACATTATCTAAAAAAATCACACACACAAAAATGACTGGACTGTAAATTGTTATCACGGAAGCATTGATAGCTAATCACTTACGATCGTGGTGTTGTACAAGGGGACACACAAAAATGACTGGACTGTAAATTGTTATCACGGAAGCATTGATAGCTAATCACTTACAATCGTGGTGTTGTACAAGGGGGAATTTTTTTAAATGAATTTAAGAAATGTGTTTTTTTCTTGTAAGGTATAACATCCCATGATTATTTTGCCTGATGCAGCTTATGATCATTGTCGATGATGCTGGAGCTTTTCTCCCAGCACTGAACCACTCTCCATGGGACGGCGTAACCATTGCAGATTTCGTCATGCCATTCTTCCTTTTCATGGTTGGGATCTCTCTAACGCTCGCGTACAAGGTATGAACCACTGACGTCAGTGACGTGGTCAATGTCGTGATGTTTTTCTTCTTCTGAGCCAAAACTAGATCGTAATTGTGCTACTTTGTGCAGAGGGTGCCGGACAAATTGGAGGCTACGAAGAAGGCTGTACTACGTGCCCTCAAGTTGTTCTGCCTTGGCCTTGTTCTCCAAGGTATTAAATGATAGTGCATTTATTTTAAATGGGAAAAAAAGGAAAATTGGAGAAATGATCTTTGCATTGCCATGAAGAGATCAACTTTGGCTTTATATTCTTCTGGTTATAAATACTTATGTTTTTCTTCTTCACAAAAATTATGTTTTTTTTTCTTTACAGGCGGTTTTTTCCATGGCGTCCGCAGTCTCACTTTTGGTGTTGATATTACAAAAATACGGTTGATGGGTATACTTCAGGTATATCTCTCTGGACCATCCAGGATATAGATTTTGTATCAACAGTATATCTACTTCTGTTTTGTCTGACAAGTGACAAAGAAAAACCCAAGTCATTTTGGATAATTTTATGATGTTGCAGAGAATTGCTATAGCTTATCTTTTGGCTGCAATCTGTGAAATTTGGCTCAAGGGAGATGATGATGTAGATTGTGGACTCGATGTGATACGGAGATACCGCTACCAACTGTGAGTTCGAATCATCCACATTAGAAGTGTCTGCCCATGACTCATACTGGTTATAACAATACATAAATCAATATTACCAGGGCATAGATCATTGACCAAGTTAGCTGTGCTCTAGTTTATTATCTTGTGATATTAACCTGACATACCTTTCTTCTACTTGTTGTACTTGTTCAGTTGCTCTAGTAGTAGTAACTAAGAGAGAGCAGCTTACATATATGCGGTTTTTTCAGTACTAGTATTCCTAAATCCTGACATTGTTATTCATTGTTCTGCTAGGGTTGTAGCATTGCTCCTCTCAACCATGTATACTGTTATTTTACACGGTGTCTATGTTCCAGACTGGGACTACCAGATATCAGGTCCTGGTTCCACAGAGAAATCATTCTCTGTAAGTGTTACTGCTCTTCGGTTTTCTGCTTAACATATTCAGTACACTCTGTAAAGCATAGAGCTTCATGTTTCATTGGATTTATCAGGTGAGATGTGGAGTAAGAGGAGACACTGGTCCAGCTTGCAATGCCGTTGGAATGCTTGACCGTACAATCTTGGGGATCGATCATCTCTACAGACGACCGGTTTATGCGCGTACGAAGGTACTATAGTATGATGCAAGGTCTGTCAGAGAATTGTTTCTTTCTTCTTATTTTCAATTTTTCAATCTATGTTTTGCTTTTCTTGTTGCAGGAATGTAGTATAAACTATCCGCAAAATGGGCCCCTTCCACCTGATGCTCCATCATGGTGTCAGGCTCCATTTGATCCTGAAGGCCTCCTCAGGTCAGTTCACTAACCATTCATCATCATTGCCTGAAAGCTCATCTTGGAATGCCAGCTCTTCCAAGTGCTTGTTTACTGTAAATTCTGACAAGTCTGTTCTTTGTTCGTTTATCAGCTCTGTTATGGCAATTGTCACATGCTTGATTGGGCTGCAGTTTGGACATATAATTATACATTTTGAGGTATAACACTTGTTTTGTAACTACATCTGTATATTTCTTATCACAGAGGAAATATTCTCAATTTCTGTTCTTTTTTAAATTGATCTGTAGAAACACAAGGGAAGGATAATAAATTGGCTAATTCCTTCCTTCAGCATGTTAGCACTGGCCTTCTCAATGGACTTCATTGGTAAGAGCTTACTAGACAGTAACCTGCATCATGTACCTTCTTCCTAAATCCTAAGAACATGAGATTGATCAGAACATTCCATGATTCTTTTTCAGGGATTCGTATGAACAAGCCGCTGTACACGATAAGTTACGCCTTGGCTACCTCTGGTGCTGCAGGGCTTCTTTTTGCTGGGATCTACACACTGGTTAGTCCTCTGAATTAAACCCAAGAAAACATATGCGACTGCCATGCAACCTGTCACTATTTCTGAACATTGGAAAAAACCCAAACCCTGTGAAACCTTCAGGTGGACGTGTATGGATTCAGGAAACTTACCATCCCCATGGAATGGATGGGTAAGCACGCGCTGATGATCTACGTGCTAGTGGCATGCAACATCCTGCCCATTTTCATCCATGGTTTCTATTGGAGGGAGCCCAAGAACAACCTTGTAAGTTGCTTATCAAACCTCGCTTAGCTGAAGATTTCAGACTTTCATCATCTCAAAAAGAAAATAATAATAATAATAATAGATAAATAAAATTCAGTTTTTTTTTTGAAAGAAGAAAGATTCCATACTTTCAGATAAGGGAAAGTCATTCTTTGATGCACCTGACATTTTTTTTTCTTTGTAAACAGTTGAAGTTCATCGGAGTTGGGGCATGAAGCTTGTTCGTCTGCGCAACAGTACTTCGGCCATAGAGCCCCCAGTAGTATGCAACACACCCTAAATATGTTCAAAGAGATTAATATCTGGGTAATGCAGTAATAGGATAATTCTATGCCATATGCAATTAAAAGGCCATAAGCACCTTTGGCTTTCCTGTACTGCCACTTGTGTACAGAAGGAACAATGGGTCCTCTGCATCCACCCATTCTACATCGCACTTGGTTGGGAAACTGGTCACAACATCCTGAAAGGTATGACTCAAGGAGATGATGGAAAATTGTCATTGATGTTATAAGAATATACATCCCTATCCTGAAATTTTCTTATGTATATTAGAAGTATTAACAAGGTTGCTGTTGAAGGAAGAAACTCACACACCTGCCACCAAACATCCCTTCCTGCTTGCCATTTTGTGTCTTCTCTCTTCATTGCTGACTGATTTTCATATGTCAAACATAGACCTGTCCAACACAGTAGTAGTAAGTAAACAAGATATTGGATGCAATTATATTCATGTGCTCACAGAATAAACCACATGGCACAAGATAAGAAAATTTCCAACAAGAACATCTTGTGATTTATATAAACTTTCAGCCAAAATGCAGCAAATATTGGATACATATTGAAATTTACATACTAATGGTTATAATGTTATTGTTCATTTAATTTGCAAAACCTAACGCCTATGTTAAAAACTAAATATAGTGATTTTTTTTTTCAAATCCCTAGTCGTGTTCTGTTCAATTTTTCAGTAAACTGGATAAATTGTATCACCCACAGCTCAGTCACTATAAAGGTTTACATATTTAGAATGGACCTCCTATTCTCCTAATAAGTAATAAGTCATCTTATGCAAATCAAGAAATGATAACAGCTTAGAATTGCCTGTGTGGATGCAGAATTCAGATTGTACTGCATACCTACAGCGACTCCTTGTTTCTCACTTTCAGCCAGACCAGCATCCACTATATCTTTCAGAAGGATGGGCTTCACCCCTCTTTTCACTGCATTGCAAGTGATCACAAGCTTAGGCTTGCAATCAACGATCCTTTGGGCCAGGGAATCCGCAGAAAAGCCAGCAAATACAACCTGAGAAATTTTTGCAGTATGCATTAAATCATAAGGATTAGCCAGGATAACCACGAGAGCTTTTTAGCTGTGGCCATTACCGAGTGAACAGCACCAATACGGGCACAAGCAAGCATGGCAATGGGAAGCTCCAGCAACATTGGTAAGTAGATGATCACAGCATCACCCTTGCCGACACCAACACTCTTCAAGTAATTGGCAAGCTACGAAAAGGATAACGCAACACGTTATATTACGGCATTTTCCACAAACACCCAATGACACACATTGACAGTTAAACACCTATTGTTCAATACGTTCTCAGGTATGAGCGTGCATTTACCTGGCAAACCCTGTCCAAGAGCTCTGAATAGGTGAGCTTCCCATCCTGACCAGGCTCATTGCCCTCCCAATACATCGCGATCTTGTCTCCGTTCCCAGCCTCGATGTTGCGATCGACAGCATTGTAACATATGTTTGTTTTGCCACCTTTGAACCACTGCAACCCCAAGAATCACCCACATGATTCAGAACCACTTAAAATCACCATCACAACGAAATGCTAAAAAAATTAGTCAACTCGCACTCACACTGATCTGGACAGGCCCCTTGGTGACGTCGAGGTTCTCGGAGCAGACCTCACTGGGGTTCCACTTCTCCTTCCAGTAGAAGGCGTCGGCGATCTCCGACCAGAACCCGGCCGGGTCGTTGATTGACCTCTCATACATCTTTTGGTACTGATGTCCCCCATGAAACACACACACACACCAAGATCACAACCTTTAGCACATCACAATCACCAAACACAAAGAAATAAAGAAAGGATCACTAGGATGAAATGATTGGATCCAAGCTTCAGGATTCCTCTTGGCATAGTGATTGATATTCATGTCCCTATCTGACTTTTGTCACACAATCTTGATCAGGACGTACGATCCCAAGTGTCAAGAGGACACCCCCCCAAAACGGAAAGATCTCTCCCGGGAGCAAAAGCAAGCGCCATGGCAATCAATCCGTTGCAAGGAAAAATCGGCCCCAATGGGGGAATCGAGAGGGATCACACGCCAGGTTTGGGTATTGGGGTTGGGTTGGGGGGTTTTATACCTGCTTGGGGGAGGGGACGAGGGCGTCGGCGGAGAAATCGGCGGAGGGGTAGACGAGGTCGTGCTCCTCGGCGGCGAGCGACTCGCCGAGGACGACGGCGTTGATCCCGGAGATCCTGCCCGCGCCGGAGGGCAGCTCCGACATGGACTCCACGTGCCGCAGCTTGTCCGACGGCGCCCCCGCCGGCTGGTCCCCGCTCGCCGTCCCCATGGCGGTCGTCTTCCTCTTCGTCGTCGGCGTCGGCGGAGGCGGAGGCAGATGCGGCGGCGAGATCCAAGGCGAGGACGCGGAGGCGGATGCGTTGGCTGCTGCTGCTGCTGCTACTGCTGCAGAGTGCGATGGCTTAGCGGTGGACTACAAATAATACGACGACGAGATCACGACGAGGGGTTGATCGATCTTGGATGGATTAATGGATGGATACATCGGTGATCGGTTTACGCTACGCAGCCTTTGCAAATACTACCTGTTAAATTGTAATGTAACCGACGAGAGGTTGACTTTGTTTTCTTCTCCCTCCTTTTTTTTCCCTTTTTTTTGTTTTTACAATTCATTCCTCAGAGGATGCCAAATCAAAATCGAGTTGTGACCCGCTGAATTGTAAAAAAGTCACCGTGCATCCCATGGAAAAAAGGTTGGAACAGATTGAAGTTGCTAGGAGTTGGGGTTTAGTTAATTTTTTTCGGTTTATCCTAAAATAAACAAACTTAAAATGGACCTTGACATATTGTAGTATTACGAATATCAAGATATAAGTGCATATTCAGATGATGTGTTCCCATTACAACTTTGGTCACTTTTTTTTTAAAAAAAGAAAAGAAAGTGTAACCAATATACTTAAAATACTCCATCCGTAAAAAAAAACCAATCTTAGATTTAAACCTGGACACACACATGTCACACATGTGTCTAGGATTGAGGTTTTTTGGATAGAGGGAGTATTGTATTATCAAAGCATGATGTATCCTAAATATATGCATTAATCTTTCATTCATAGCTATCTAGTATATAATTTAAATATATCTAAATACATGACAAATATCTAGAATCTGTGCTTGTTAAATTTGTGCTGATGCCTGTATGAGCTTTTACGGGAAAATAATTTTGGATAACACTTCTATATCGCTACCCTCGAGGATTCTAAAGCCAAAACTTAGTGATAAAAAGTTAAAAAAAAATCCTAGTATATGAATTAAATCTAGAATTCAGATTTGGCCGCTACTTAAGAGTCAAAGCTCAAGTCAGGTTTGTGCCAGAGGTTACTCTTAGTCCTTGCATTACTCGTCATAAATTTGCATTGGTGGCTGCGGTTGGTGGGATCACTGGATCTATCCACGTTGGTTGGAGAAAGGTAATCAAGATAAGAATATATTATCACCCGATTGCTCGCTGTGCACGAGCTGCACAATTTCCTCCCGGCCTGATTCTATAATGCTAATCTAACATGGGGAGGTGTGTGGTGCGTGCAAACCGCTACTGCTAATTAAACTATACTAGTCAGTATATAATTGATCCGTAAATTAATTAGTAGCCACATGACAAGTGCGTGCGGGACGTGGTAGCATGGCACAGCTGGGCGCGTAGGGTGTTGTTTGGTCAATGGTATGATATGATCTCTTTGGAGAGTTATTTTTCTTTTTTTGTCAACATTATTACCACGATCATCGATCCTTCCTGGAGATGTGATGTGGGAGTGCAACTTGTATATGCAAACGAGGGGGATATGATCTTGGAAATGAACAATAGGTGTTCGTTTCTTGTTAAGATATACTCCCTGCTGTTTTTTTTATATGACGCCGGTTAGTTTAAACTTTAACTAGCCAGCGTCATACAAACAAAAATGAAGGTAGTATATTTTATCTTGAATTCTTGACATATTGGGTGTAAAATTTTTCGATATGGAAGTTGCTTTAAAATATTAAATAAATTTATTTTCAAAATCTATAATAATTAAAACTCAATAAATCATGCACTAATATTTTTTTATTTTATCTGCCTAACTTCGTCTTCATATTCATTAGAAACAAACACCACCTGATGTCTATTTTCCTACTGCTAAACCTACCAAGGCAACCCAAGACTAAAAGTCAATTTACGTTGGAATAAAGCTCACGCGAGAACATGACCGCAATTTACAGAATTTAACTTAGCAAACTATAAGTTATTCATTGCAATTTTAGGAAGTTTTCACTCTATGTCTAATATTATGGCATAAATCCATGCTCTGTTGGCAATGCGATACAAGATCTATGCTCAGTTGGGCCATCGTAAGATCGTAATACAAAGAGGTTGGGTTACTGGGCGACTGCTCCTTCTCCAAGTGGGCATAAAAAGCCATAAGAGCTATAATTTCTCGCATAAAAACTCCCAACAACATACGAAGAAGACCAGACAAGTAATAGTATCGAATCCGTCGGCGGAGGCGGAGGCAGATGCGGCGGCGAGATCCAAGGCGAGGACGCGGAGGCGGATGCGTTGGCTGCTGCTGCTGCTGCTACTGCTGCAGAGTGCGATGGCTTAGCGGTGGACTACAAATAATACGACGACGAGATCACGACGAGGGGTTGATCGATCTTGGATGGATTAATGGATGGATACATCGGTGATCGGTTTACGCTACGCAGCCTTTGCAAATACTACCTGTTAAATTGTAATGTAACCGACGAGAGGTTGACTTTGTTTTCTTCTCCCTCCTTTTTTTTTTCCCTTTTTTTTGTTTTTACAATTCATTCCTCAGAGGATGCCAAATCAAAATCGAGTTGTGACCCGCTGAATTGTAAAAAAGTCACCGTGCATCCCATGGAAAAAAGGTTGGAACAGATTGAAGTTGCTAGGAGTTGGGGTTTAGTTAATTTTTTTCGGTTTATCCTAAAATAAACAAACTTAAAATGGACCTTGACATATTGTAGTATTACGAATATCAAGATATAAGTGCATATTCAGATGATGTGTTCCCATTACAACTTTGGTCACTTTTTTTTTAAAAAAAGAAAAGAAAGTGTAACCAATATACTTAAAATACTCCATCCGTAAAAAAAAACCAATCTTAGATTTAAACCTGGACACACACATGTCACACATGTGTCTAGGATTGAGGTTTTTTGGATAGAGGGAGTATTGTATTATCAAAGCATGATGTATCCTAAATATATGCATTAATCTTTCATTCATAGCTATCTAGTATATAATTTAAATATATCTAAATACATGACAAATATCTAGAATCTGTGCTTGTTAAATTTGTGCTGATGCCTGTATGAGCTTTCACGGAAAAATAATTTTGGATAACACTTCTATATCGCTACCCTCGAGGATTCTAAAGCCAAAACTTAGTGATAAAAAGTTAAAAAAAAATCCTAGTATATGAATTAAATCTAGAATTCAGATTTGGCCGCTACTTAAGAGTCAAAGCTCAAGTCAGGTTTGTGCCAGAGGTTACTCTTAGTCCTTGCATTACTCGTCATAAATTTGCATTGGTGGCTGCGGTTGGTGGGATCACTGGATCTATCCACGTTGGTTGGAGAAAGGTAATCAAGATAAGAATATATTATCACCCGATTGCTCGCTGTGCACGAGCTGCACAATTTCCTCCCGGCCTGATTCTATAATGCTAATCTAACATGGGGAGGTGTGTGGTGCGTGCAAACCGCTACTGCTAATTAAACTATACTAGTCAGTATATAATTGATCCGTAAATTAATTAGTAGCCACATGACAAGTGCGTGCGGGACGTGGTAGCATGGCACAGCTGGGCGCGTAGGGTGTTGTTTGGTCAATGGTATGATATGATCTCTTTGGAGAGTTATTTTTCTTTTTTTGTCAACATTATTACCACGATCATCGATCCTTCCTGGAGATGTGATGTGGGAGTGCAACTTGTATATGCAAACGAGGGGGATATGATCTTGGAAATGAACAATAGGTGTTCGTTTCTTGTTAAGATATACTCCCTGCTGTTTTTTTTATATGACGCCGGTTAGTTTAAACTTTAACTAGCCAGCGTCATACAAACAAAAATGAAGGTAGTATATTTTATCTTGAATTCTTGACATATTGGGTGTAAAATTTTTCGATATGGAAGTTGCTTTAAAATATTAAATAAATTTATTTTCAAAATCTATAATAATTAAAACTCAATAAATCATGCACTAATATTTTTTTATTTTATCTGCCTAACTTCGTCTTCATATTCATTAGAAACAAACACCACCTGATGTCTATTTTCCTACTGCTAAACCTACCAAGGCAACCCAAGACTAAAAGTCAATTTACGTTGGAATAAAGCTCACGCGAGAACATGACCGCAATTTACAGAATTTAACTTAGCAAACTATAAGTTATTCATTGCAATTTTAGGAAGTTTTCACTCTATGTCTAATATTATGGCATAAATCCATGCTCTGTTGGCAATGCGATACAAGATCTATGCTCAGTTGGGCCATCGTAAGATCGTAATACAAAGAGGTTGGGTTACTGGGCGACTGCTCCTTCTCCAAGTGGGCATAAAAAGCCATAAGAGCTATAATTTCTCGCATAAAAACTCCCAACAACATACGAAGAAGACCAGACAAGTAATAGTATCGAATCGAGATTCTAGTAGAATCGTTTTTTATTTGTAGTATCATATAATCATAATACTATCAGATTTTAAAAGATATATATTTTTATATAAAATATAAAATATATTATATAAATTAAAGCATATAATAATGATTTTGACAAATTTAATTGGTTTTTTGTGTGAACTTAGCATATTTATTCACATCATTTTTAATCCACCTTATTTTAAATAATATTTTGTATGATCGTAGAGATCGTAAAATCGGGATGCTATCTAAGATTTTTGTAGGATCATGTGGAAATGAATAGTAAGATTAAGATACTCAATTTGGTAGGATCGTAATATCGTACTAAGATACTAAAATAAGATATTGACAAACTTGAGACCAAAGGAGCAAGGCGTGGTAAATTCAAATCATTCATTATTCAGTTCCAAAAAATCATTCATTATTCAGTTTTGTTTTCTCTGCTACTTTAAGAGCAAGGTCAATAGTATAGCCAACTATTGGCTCCAAAACATCTATAGAAAATCTAATAGCCCATTCGTATAATAGTTAACTATAAAAATATACTACACCATTAATATCCGGTCCAACCTCTCATACACACATAACATTTTAAAATCCGTGTTGCAGCTGGCTACAAATCTGTAGCCCCCTTTCTTCTCTCTCTTCTCTTTTCTTCTGGATATATAGTTATAGTCGACTTATAGGCTGCTATTGTACCCGCTCTAAAAGCGCAACCATTCTCTTTCCGTTCCTTTCTCATCATATCATACGCTCTTTTATGCGTGCGAAACCATACTAACTTCAATCCAACCCACCTGCTCCCACAAATCGTCCTCAAACTAGTAGCTTGTCATTCGGTCGGAGACTCCATATGCGTGCAGGCATCTGCAGTCATTCGGTTGGCATGTGGTGGTGTTTGGTGGCAACTAACTCGTACCTGCGACGGTGACACGGCAACAACCTACTTTGAGGTTAGTCCATTCCACGATATATGCCTGTACATGACTCTCATTGTCTGTTTGTTACCAGTACCAAACACAACCAAAGATTGTGTGGTTTTTCATCCTAGTGTTGGTTGGAGAAAGGTAATCAAGATAAGAATATATTATCACCCGATTGCTCGCTGTGCACGAGCTGCACAATTTCCTCCCTGATTCTATAAGAGCAAGTTTAATAGTATAGCCCACTACTAGCTCCAAATCATCTACAACCAATGTGATAGCCAATTCATACAATAGTTGCTTAATATACTATTAATATTTGGTCCCATATGTCATACACGAATTATGTCTTGGAGTCCGTGCTGCAGCTGGCTACAAATCTGCAGTCCGCTGTTATTCTCTCTCTTCTTTTTATCTCTTTAAAATATATTTATAGTTAGCTTATAGTATGCTATTGTGCATGCTCTAATGTTAATCTAACATGGGGAGGTGTGGTGCGTGCAAACCGCTACTGCTAATTAAACTATGCTGTCAGTATAATTGATCCGTAAATTAATTAGTACCCACATGACTAGTGCGTGCGGGACGTGGTAGCATGGCACAGCTGTGGCCGTAGGGTGATGTTGGTCAATGATATGTGATCTCTTTGGGGAGTTCTTTTTTCATTTTTGTCAACATTATTACCACGATCATCGATCCTTCCTGGAGATGTGATGTGGGAGTGCAACTTGTATATGCAGACGAGGGGCATATGATCTTGGTAATGAACAGTAGACGTTTCTAGTTAAGATATATATTTTCTCTTGAATTATTGATCTTTGTTAGAACATTTTTTAAACCGTTCATCGATATATTTGGGCTATATGTTGAATTTTTTTTTTTTGGTATGATGTGTGCTTTATGACACTAAATTATTAACTAAAATTTAAAATAAATTTTGAGAAAAGTTAGTACACTGCAATTTTGAAAATAAATAAGTGGATATAGCTAGCTGAAAATACTGAGATTAGTATTACATATAATACTAATCTCAGTATTTTCAACTAGTTATAACCATATATTTATTTTTAAAATTGCAATGTACTAATTTTTTTAAAAAAATATTTTAAATTTTCTATCCACTAATTATTTACTATCATAAAGCACACATCATACAAAAAAATATTTAATATATAGCAAGCTCTCTAATCAGCCAACTATAATCAAATTTCATGCTTGCCCTCCATTCTCAAAGGGCATAATGGACATTTCTAAGCAAAATAACATCTAAACTGACAGAGACTTGACGGGAGGGGTACGCAAGGGTTCCAAACAAATTTTCAAGGGCACTCAAGGGATTCAGTATTTTTCAGGTGCATAGAAGGGATTGAGAGAGTTTTGAGGTGTACACAAGGAATTTTCTCTACAATTTATCATATGTCAATTTATCCATCTACAACCCTGAGCTCTTTTAACTATTTCGCCCTCACCGCGTGAATTTGCGCGGCAACGCACGATTTCGCACTTCCATTCTGTAAAAATGGTATATTTCTGTAATTTCCTTCTAAACGTGTATATTTATGTAAACAGTAAAAAAGAGAGTATATTTTTAATTTTTTTCCCCTTACTGGATGGGTTCAGAAAATCTGATCCTGGTTTAGGCTCAGGCCCTGTTCCAAATAACTAATTGAGCTTAACTACTTCTCATTTTCTAGTGATGCGCTTTTTAAACGGTTAAACTTTATGTTTCATGAAAAAAGTTATATATAAAATGTGCTTTAAAAAATAAATAAATAAATTTTTAAAATTTTAATAATTAATACTCACTTAATCACATGCTAATCGTATTTCTCATTTTACGTGTAGCTAATTAGTAAAAACTTATAGACTTAAAATAACACGATCTTTAGTTTTATCAGAGAAATAGGAACTAGGGTCCCATCACTAGCTACTCGAGGCACGTTCACCTCCAGCCATGGTCCCTCACGGGGCACGGGCTATGCTCGGGGCACTTCTTTCCTTAGGCGCGACCCCCGTGGGCTGGGCTTTCACACATCCGCTCTCGGGTGCGGTCCTTCATGGGCTGTGCTCGGGGCACTTCTCTCCTCTGGCGTGGCCCTCTATGGGCTATGCTCGGGACAACCAACTCTCGCAAGCTTAGAGACATCTAAGACAAAATAAAAAATCACACAGCCTACCAATGACGTGGTAGGAATGGTGGCGCCTGTAGCGCACGTCTCCCTAGAGAAAAAAGACATGCAACGTGGCACCCTCTCAGTATGCATTCCACGTGCCCTCCTTTGCCCTCGAAGGCTGGCAGGTAGGCCAGTGGACAGCTCAGATGAAGAAACCTTTGACTTCTTCACTCCACTCGTCAATTGATAGGTGAAACAGTCACCTCTGTCCCAATCTCACATGTATAGGTATTGGCATTTTGGACTCCCTTAGTATATAAGAGGAGGATACATACCAACAAAAAGGGGGTTCGACTAGTTCGAATAGCTTAGCTCTTGTTGAAGCAAGTTAGCTTCCTCCTTTAGACTCCACTCGTTGTAACCCATTCCCGATCATCCATAGTCCATATACAAGAATAGGGTGTTACGCATCCGTGCAATCCAAACCTGTATAATCCATTATGTTTATCACTCTCGTGATTTGGATCAGGGCTTGACTTGCCACTTGGCCCATGGCTGAATCTCCAAAGGGGAGCACTCACTTCTCCACTAGATGAGTTCCGCATTCCGATAAGTTATAAACAAATTATTGAGCTCATTGTTGCTGCAGATTATCAACTTGATTATATGGTATATTAAATATTTTAATAAATAAACTTAACAAATATAAGAAAGTCTTTTGAAAAAAAGATTAATTTTTCCAAACATAGAATAAATCAACAGTCTAGTAAATAATCCGAAAAGAACCAAGTGTTCCCCTTTTTTTTTAAAAAAAAAACTAAGCCTTGAAATGTTGGATAGTGAAAGCGAAGGGTAAGGAAATGAGAAGACGGAGTTGGTTGCATGTTCAAACTGAAATATCTTGGTATGGACAAAATTGAAATATCCATTTGAAAGGTCCCCCAAATGAAATATCAGCACTGACTTCATGATGAAAATGATCGGCACCGACGCCGACCTTACTCTGTTCAATTTGGATCGATTTGAACCTGACTGCAGGCGTTGGCCAACACCTACTTAACTTCTCGTAAGACTCAAGTTTCCTGTCCAGGTGGCCCCAGAGCTTGATCATTCTCAAAAAGTTCCAAAATAGTGAAATACTAGTGCCTTTTCAAGTTTGTTGCAGCATGCCTATGTACTCCACTTTGAACTATTTATCATTATAGATGTACGGAATTGATCACCATTTATATATTTAATCAATATTGTTTAGTTTGAATCAGTAATTTTTATCTTTGTGTCACTTTACACCACACTTAGCTCGTTTATCCATGCATCTACATCAAATTTATCATATGTCAAAGAAATAGTCTACATACAATTTAGAGAAAATTACTTGTGTACACCTTAAAACTCTCTCAATCCCTTTTATGCACCTGAAAAATACCGAATCCCTTGTGTGCCCTCGAAAATTTGTTTGGAACCCTTGCGTACCCCTCCCGTCAAGTCTCTGTCAGTTTAGATGTTAATCGGCTTAGAAATGTCCATTATGCCCTTTGAGAATGGAGGATATGAAATTTGATCATAGTTGGCTGATTAGAGAGCTGGCTATATGTTGAATTTTTTTTTTTTGGTATGATGTGTGCTTTATGACACTAAATTATTAACTAAAATTTAAAATAAATTTTGAGAAAAGTTAGTACACTGCAATTTTGAAAATAAATAAGTGGATATAGCTAGCTGAAAATACTGAGATTAGTATTACATATAATACTAATCTCAGTATTTTCAACTAGTTATAGCCATATATTTATTTTTAAAATTGCAATGTACTAATTTTTTTAAAAAAATATTTTAAATTTTCTATCCACTAATTATTTACTATCATAAAGCACACATCATACAAAAAAATATTTAATATATAGCAAGCTCTCTAATCAGCCAACTATAATCAAATTTCATGCTTGCCCTCCATTCTCAAAGGGCATAATGGACATTTCTAAGCAAAATAACATCTAAACTGACAGAGACTTGACGGGAGGGGTACGCAAGGGTTCCAAACAAATTTTCAAGGGCACTCAAGGGATTCAGTATTTTTCAGGTGCATAGAAGGGATTGAGAGAGTTTTGAGGTGTACACAAGGAATTTTCTCTACAATTTATCATATGTCAATTTATCCATCTACAACCCTGAGCTCTTTTAACTATTTCGCCCTCACCGCGTGAATTTGCGCGGCAACGCACGATTTCGCACTTCCATTCTGTAAAAATGGTATATTTCTGTAATTTCCTTCTAAACGTGTATATTTATGTAAACAGTAAAAAAGAGAGTATATTTTTAATTTTTTTCCCCTTACTGGATGGGTTCAGAAAATCTGATCCTGGTTTAGGCTCAGGCCCTGTTCCAAATAACTAATTGAGCTTAACTACTTCTCATTTTCTAGTGATGCGCTTTTTAAACGGTTAAACTTTATGTTTCATGAAAAAAGTTATATATAAAATGTGCTTTAAAAAATAAATAAATAAATTTTTAAAATTTTAATAATTAATACTCACTTAATCACATGCTAATCGTATTTCTCATTTTACGTGTAGCTAATTAGTAAAAACTTATAGACTTAAAATAACACGATCTTTAGTTTTATCAGAGAAATAGGAACTAGGGTCCCATCACTAGCTACTCGAGGCACGTTCACCTCCAGCCATGGTCCCTCACGGGGCACGGGCTATGCTCGGGGCACTTCTTTCCTTAGGCGCGACCCCCGTGGGCTGGGCTTTCACACATCCGCTCTCGGGTGCGGTCCTTCATGGGCTGTGCTTGGGGCACTTCTCTCCTATGGCATGGCCCTCTATGGGCTATGCTCGGGGCAACCAACTCTCGCAAGCTTAGAGACATCTAAGACAAAATCAAAAATCACACAGCCTACCAATGACGTGGCAGGAATGGCGGCGCTTGTAGCGCACGTCTCCCTAGAGAAAAAAGACATGCAACGTGGCAACCTCTCAATATGCATTCCACGTACCCTCCTTTGCCCTCGAAGGCTGGCAGCTAGGCCAGTGGACAACTCAGATGAAGAAGCCTTTGACTTCTTCGCTCCACTCGTCAATTGATAGGTGAAACAGTCACCTCTATCCCAATCTCACATGTATGTATTGGTATTTTGGACTCCCTTGGTATATAAAAGGAGGATACATACCACCAAAAAGGGGGGTTCGACTAGTTCGAATAGCTTAGCTCTCGTTGAAGCAAGTTAGCTTCCACCCTTAGACTCCACTCGTTGTAACTCATTCCCGATCATCCATAGTCCATATATAAGAATAGGGTGTTACACATCCGTGCAATCCGATCCTGTATAATCCCTTATGTTTATCACTCTCGTGATTTGGATCAGGGCTTGACTCGCCACTTGGCCCATGGCTGAATCTCCAAGGGCGAGTACTCACTTCTTCACTAGATGAGTTCCACACTCCGATAAGTTTGAAACAGATTATTGAGCTCATTGTTGCTGCAGATTATCTACTTGATTATATGGTATATTAAATATTTTAATAAATAGACTTGACAAATATAAGAAAGTCTTTTGAAAAAAGATTAATTTTTCCAAACATAGAATAAATCAACGGTCTAGTAAATAATCCGAAAAGAACCAAGTGTTCCCCTTTTGTTTAAAAAAAAGAAACTAAGCCTTGAAATGTTGGATAGTGAAAGCGAAGGGTAAGGAAATGAGAAGACGGAGTTGGTTGCATGTTCAAACTGAAATATCTTGGTATGGACAAAATTGAAATATCCATTTGAAAGGTCCCCAAATGAAATATCAGCACTGACTTCATGATGAAAATGATCGGCACCGACGCCGACCTTACTCTGTTCAATTTGGATCGATTTGAACCTGACTGAACGCTAGCTGGACCAAATTGATAGCGACACACTGATTTTATCCACTGTGCCGTTTGATGCCACATAGCCCGATTATGCATGCGTTCAGAACGATGGCACGTACAGTAGTGGAGTACTGGTAGTAGTATTAAAAAGGGAACGGTTCAGATGTGCGTCTCAGAAAAACTTGCGGGTTTTATTCATATAAAAGCAGTATAACTTTGTTAGGTACGCAATCCTCTTCAGAGTTAAATACCTCCATGATGATGCTGACTGTGTGGAATTCTAGAGTGACGAGTTTTTTTTTTTTTTCTTTTGGGGTCCATGGGAATGTGAGATGCATGCAACAGCAATGAGGTGGCACTCACGTTCTCTAAGCTGGGATCTTCTGAAACCGGGTGGTCAGCATGAAGCTAATTAGCGAGAGTAATCGCATGAAGCTTAAGTCACACATTCCCCCCCTTAGTACGTTGAGACTACTTCATAGAATGTTTATCATTTGTAAATAAAATTATTTTTTTTAGATAATGAGAATATGAATTACCTTTCTGCTTGTTTGTGGCCATGCTTGCTTGATATTCCATCCTTGATAACCTGGGATGTTAATTTAACTAGCTTGTATCACTTGTGTTGACCTAGCTAGAATTGGGATATGTTTAGCCATGCTTAATTACCCCTGGCTTGTGCAGATACTCGGATGTCACTTGTGTGGAACTGTGAACGACCAGATATATACTCTACTTACGCATTCTGTTGGATCAAAGAATTTTTCCTGCCGGTAAAAGCCGCAATACTCTTCCTGCTTGTGACCCTCGATCGGAAGCATACTCCGGAGCGACGTAACAACTGAAAATAAGAGCAAATTTCGCAGCCATAAGATCACCAATACATGCACTCACTGAGTTGTACTGTTATTTGGCAATCAGTAATTTGTCCTAGTTCAGCATTGCCGCTTCTGCACTGTCAGGAAAAATGCGAACGGATGTCAGGACCGATAAGCAGTAACAGTCAGCAATTGGCAAAAAATGAAGGGACAAAAAGATCTCCAGTGGACAGAAATGAAAGGAGGCCCATGGTCATAGATGATGAACTTTTGTAGGGGTAGGAAAAAGTCTAATTTGACACCCTCAAATATAGATCGGATCGAAGCAAAATCGGATAGTAACCACTACTCAAAGTATTAAAACCGTGCAAAATGACTCTCTCAACAATATGAATGGTGGTTTCGCTGACATGATACTTTCACTTGGTCCAAATGTACTGACGTGGCATCTACATTATTATATAAAAAATAACTAAATACCTACCGGACCTATATGTCAGTAAGTACATCTCATCGTCTCGGCCATATCGTCGTCGTCCTCTCCGACAGGAGTTCAGCACCGTGCTTCTGCTAGACACTAGGCGGTGGCACCAGTGCTGAACCGGAGCTCAGGGAGGCCAGGAGTAGGCCGTACCCTGACTCCTTTGCAGGTCATGAGAGTAGTCATCAGGAGACACTCCCCCGTCGGACCAAAGGGCGTGGTCATTAAGAAGGTGTCCAATGACATCGCTCTCCATAGGCAGCTATCACGGAAGCTACAAACCCAAAGCTCGTGGAACAACAGGTTCTCGCCGATGACGGAGGAGCTTGAGTAGGGCGCGACAGGATGGGAGCTTGACGAGGGGCTTGCCACGCCGTCCCAATACATTGGTGGGGTAGTCGAGCGGTCGTCTGTCATTCTCTGTAGCAACCGTGTTAGCCGATCGAGTCCGGTTATGGCTGTGAGTGCTGCCACCAGGGAGGTTGGACACAAGTGGGTCCATGGGTGGTGCGTCAAGCTGAGGCGATGCGTCTCCTCCACCTTGGCCGCAAGCACGACATAGGTGACCTGGCGAGGTTGCAGTGCGCCGCCAAGGAAGCACCAATTAAGGTAGGAGATGACGAGCACATTCGTGAGAGCGGAGAACCCCACCCTCGCCATGGGTTTCGTCGATTCGCTAGCCACTCAAACTCCTCCCCATAGACACTGTCGTCTCCCTGGTGCCGCCATGGGCTCGCATCGCCCCGACATGAGGAAATGATACTAGAGTGTGGAGAAAGCAAGAGAAAGGTAAGAGAGGGGGAGAAAGAAGAGAGGACACTAACACATGGACCTATATGTTGACTCGGTCGATTGGACCAGGTCATGCAATGTAACGTTGGTGAGAACCACCATCAATATTGTCGATAGAGTCTTTTCGCACCGGTTTTAATAGTTAGAGGGTTGGTACATCTGGTTTTGCGGTTGAGAGATATAAATTACATCTGATCTATATAATTTTGAGGGAGTCAAGTCAGACTTTTTCCATAAGTGTACTAAAGCTGAAAAGATGCAAGCTTTTGTTGTGCATGAACTCGTCGAGTCGTCGTCATAGTCTCGTAGATGAGCCTGGATTGCTGGACACAGAAGGCCAGCCCAATCCCAGCAGCCTAACCAGTTCCGTTAGTTTGTTGGAGCTTTGGGCCTTTGGCTATCATTAAAGGAAATGTTGGATTGCGTCAAGCCCGACAGACATGCATTGAACAAGACGACAACCTCTTGATCGCCACCGGATAATTGACCCTAAAACAAAAAAGAAAAATGAAAACGAAAATGAATCAACTTGTGATGGGCCAGACACAGGTGCTATTTCTACCCATGAGGCCATGACGAAATGACGATTGACATGATGAACAACCTTTGGTTACTCCAAGGGGCAACTACTGGATCTAAGGATCTTCCAGGAATTCTAGGTAGCACTGGGGTGTGTCCCCCAGCCCATATTTGCAATCACAATAGTTTCGGTTCTTATTGGAACCGGGATTAAAAATCAAACTAATTGAACCGTAAATCAACAGAATTGATCGATGCCACGCATAACTGAAGATCATGATGCACAGCTCGATCATGATGCACGGCTCGATCCTAGCCATTGGTTATTACATCCTCCGTTTCACAATGTAAGTCATTCTAGCATTTCTCATATTCATATTGATGCTAATGAATCTTGATATGCTAGAATGACTTATATTGTGAAAAGATGAGTACATTATATATATCTTCCACATCCTATAGTTTCTTACTTCCTTCGTTTCACAATGTAAGTCATTATAGCATTTCCCATATTTATATTGATGTTAATGAATTCAGATGGATATATATGTCTAGATTTATTAACATCAATATGAATGTGAGAAATGTTAGAATTGTTTATATTGTGAAACGGAGGGAATACTAGTTTGTTATACTGGTATATATGTACTTAGCATGCTATTGGGTTCAAATATCATTCCGCTAGGGATCTAATCAGCTACTAGAACGCATATATATCCTTTTCCTAACAATTCATATCCATCACTGCACGCCGGTTATATAAGTTATCAGTTGCTAGATTACTCCAGATGATGTGCACATTATCTTTTTCATAACTACCACTAGCAAGATATTTATATTGCTAGCTAGAATAATCTGCCACCGATAATGATAAGAACGTACGTGCAGTACATCCAGCTAGCTGAAGTGGACTAAGTTTTCATAACCAAATGGAATAAGTGCGTACACATCACGAATTCTAGGTGCAGATGGCACGTCGCTGTAGTACGTATAGTATGTCGACATGGCCGGCCCGACACGTCGGCCCCGCTACGTACGTGGGTCCGCTTGTAGAGCTCGCGCTCACCGTATCTGACCGCTGGGCCCATATGGCCACGGTGTTTAGGTTAGGCAATGACAATGTTTTTTCTTTGCGACAATGTTAATAGGGGCTGTTTAGTTCCAAAAACTTTTCCCAAAAACATCACATCGAATCTTTGGACACGTTTCCCCGCAAAAAAAAAGAATCTTTGGATACATTTATAGAGCATTAAATATAGATACAAAGAAAAACTAATTGCACAGTTTACATGTAAATCGCGAGACGAATCTTTTGAGCCTAATTAGTCTATGATTAGCCACAAGTGCTATAGTAATCCACAAGTGCTAATGACGGTTTAATTAGGCTCAAAAGATTTATCTCGCGGTTTCCAGGCGAGTTATGAAATTAGTTTTTTTATTCGTATCCGAAAACCCCTTCCGACATCCGGTCAAACATTCGATGTGACATCCAAAAATTTTCATTTTACCAACTAAACAGGCCTAATCAGGCTTAATAATCTGCAGTTACCATTTACACGAGACTCTGTCCCACTGAGCTAGATGTAATTTTGTGGGCTTATAAACAAGTTACACGAATATTATAATGTAATTATAATTAAAATTAAAATTGATGGATTTTTATAAAATACGATCAAATGCTACATAGCCAGTCCGACTAATCTAACTAGAGTTCATATCAAGGGAAGATCTAACCCTGACAGTGGCATCCACTGATTGGGCAATTTGGTTTGTGGAGCCCTACCAAAAAGTTCTAAAAATCTTTGGGTGGCACTCCAAATTTGATTAGGCAAATTGCTACTCCGTACTACTTACTCCCTCCGTCCTATAATATAGCAATATAATACGGAATGAGACATTTCATATGACAACAAATCTAGACAAAAAAAGCATATCCGGATTCGTTGTACTATGAAGTGTCCCATCTCGTACTATGTTGCTATATTATGGGACGGAGGGAGTAATAGATGGTGTTGATAAATATTGGCACAAATCCAAATATCTAGAAACACTATTGAAAATTGGTAAGGAATTAGTAAGACACAATTTGACACCAAGTTATCTTTGCAAAGATAGCCTAAGAACTCTCCCGAGCATGCACGTTAGTGCGTACGTAGTAATGTAGCTATTTTATCGGAGGATTCATGAAGGCGTCGACGTTTCGACGGCGATGGCTGCCGAAAACAACACACAGAAATGGGTAACATGGGTCACTTGTTCATGTGCGATGGCCATTACGTGTGCTCGGACGTTTACCTTTAATTTGCACCACCAAAGATATGTGTGTGGATCGATCAAGACGTACACAGCCGAGTCTCACGTCCTTGTCTTGGACTCGTGGACGTTTTCTGTGTAACATCTGTGCCCATGGGTGGAATTTTACCGAACAATAGCATCTGGTTTAGGATTGAGTGCCCAACTAGCTAGAGAGGATATGGTCCTATTTGGGATTTGCTCCAATGCAAGGAGAAAGCAAGCGATATGGTCCTTTTTATTACTCCATGTTCCAGCTTTCTAGTTTTAAACGGCCTCAGGTTAGGATGGTACTATAGTTTGGTAGCTCTGTTTCCATAAAAAAAAGTATCATGTGTTTGATTATCTGTTCTATGAAAAAGTTAAATTACCCAACAATTACCGGACCCCTGCAGCAGACGAACAGATTAATCAGGGTAACGCTCGATCGTGATCTAGATCTAAGGAATAAAACATGGATGGGTCCAAATCCAAACAGCAGAGGGTGGACCTACCAGCGCAAGATAGTCGCGAAGTCCGTGAGTGAGATCATCTGCACCTTAGCTAGCCGCCATTGATGTTTATCCACAATTGATTTTGGTTTCTACCTCCCAATCATGTCCCGTCTCCTTGTCAGGCCAATCCAAATGGTGAGAGTGGTCATGGACCACCCACTCTCACCTGATCAGTATTCCTCATGGTTAATTTACAAATGAATCACACTGTTCCTCACCCCCAATAACCACTAGTAGCTCGGAGAGTCTCGGACGCAATGGCTACGACTCGATAGATAGATGATGATGCACCATGTATTTTGTCCGTTCACCTGACTGAGTAGTATCTGACACGGACGAGGGAGAGGTTCCACGCGTTGTTAAATTATGGAGCAATTAGAATTAAAAAATCCATCTAGTAATTTACACGTAATCTATATAATTTTTTTTATCTATATTTAATAGATTATACATATGTCCAAATATTCGATGTGAGTAATATCTCACGCGAACGACGGACAGGTTTCAGACCAGTACACCACCACAAGTTTACGGGGAAAATATGTAGCGCAAACCACATATGTAGTGGAAACTTGGAAACTACCGTTGGATCGAGAAATGGACGTCCGAGATTCGTCCACGTCACCATAAGTTAAAATTTAACTCGCAGATTCACTCATCTCGTCCATGTCACCATGAGTTAAAATTTAACTCTGCGAGTTAAAAGTGAATCTGTGAGTTAAATTTTAACTCATGGTGACGTGGACGAATCTCGGACGTCCATTTCTCGATCCAACGATAGTTTCTAAGTTTTCACTAAACATTGACAAATAAAAACTTAAAAAGACAAGTAATACGGGACGGAGGCAGTAAGATATTCAGGTTGAGATCCATTCCATCCTCAGTGGGTGAAAAACTTGAAAGGTGAAGCCAAAGGCAGATCTTTACCACTACTACGCGGTAAAAACACATGGGCACACATGACCGGCAACATCCTCAGATTCTTGCATCGCACCACCGTGCTGTGATGATGATGATCACGACAAGGACCGAGGAAGACGGACGCAGTGGTTGGCTTGGCTGCTGGTTGCCGTGCCACTGCCATACATACATAGGCATATGACCTGTTCTGTTGAAGTCTACTCTTTTTGTTCCAAAAAAAATCAATCTAGAAAAACATGGACCTTGTTTAGATTTATTGTGTTAGAAGATATCTCATCTATTTATATATAGGTTTTTTCTGTGACAGAGGAAGTAGTTTCGAGAACGTATAAGAATCAAATTCTCTACCTTACTACTCTTTGATTTTAAGTGACTGTTATATAGACTTCACAACTTATGAATTCACATATCAGTGACCAACGTTACAGAATAGTATGTCAAAGGAGTTTCTTTTCCGAAAGATGGGTCTCTATCATCATCATCAAAATCGACTCATCGTCATGTGGCGGTGGTTACGATGGGGATTGATCATTGGCCCGTCTTCTTTCCTTCGCATCGACTCGACAAGCTGTTTGCTGCTGATCGAATGTTGTTGTGTACGCGCGGTTGCGTTTATTGAGCAGATATTTTGCACCTAACCGGAGATTTGGACGTTGCGGTAGGGCCGGGCCGCCCGGGTTGGTGAACTGCTCGGAGCAGGATGATAGTACTCAGTAATTGATAAGAGAGGATGGGCGATGGGCGGTGAAACTGTCAATCCCTTTCACTTGGGCTGTGGCTAGGCTGACGGCGGTAGAAACAATGGAGGAGATGGCTGCATTGCGAATATATAATCTGTAATACAGCAGCAGTGGGGCTGCAAGCCAAAACTGTGTTGGATGAGTCGCTCTGCTAATTTGTTTCTCTCCGGACTGATAATACTTATCGTTTTGAATAAGCACGAGGTCAAACTTTAAAATATTTGGATATGAATAATTTCTAAAATATTTGTCTTTGAAATATGATGACTATATGTATAGATTAGTCTTAAAAAAAACTCCAGTAAAACCATATATTTGTCGGTAGCGCTATTCCGAGCGCTAGAGCGCGGAATATTGTTCCGAGCACCGCACATTACGCCCAGAGTCCGTAAAAACTGGTGTTCGGTTGCCCACGTTCGATCTGTAGATTAGTTCTATTTGAATTCGGGGTAAATCAATTACAGATCCGTAAAATCGGTGGTCGGTTGAAAATAATCGTTGTAATTGGTTTATCTCTGTTTCCAATCGAGGTAGTTAGATATGGTGTGCAACAAACTGAGACCAAATCTTATAGTAATCGAATTACTGTCGATGTAAATGAAAATTGATGGTGTATGTGCCTGTATTAATTGGATTAACGACAACCATGCTGAGACCAAATCAATCTTGTAGTAATCGAGTTACTGTTGACATAAATGAAAATTGATGGTGCATGTGCGTGTAGTAGTTGGATTATGAACAACATTGGTTGATCAAATCTTGTAGTATTTGTATTACTGTCGATGTAAATGAAAATTGATGGTGCATTAACTTGTAGTAATTGCATTATTGCCAGCCTTGGTTGATGATTTCTTATAGTGAGTGTATCAAGTAAGAAAAAAAAGGAAAAATAAATAAGGAGGGAGTTACTGGGGCCTAATTAGTTTACCCCAAATAATACGTGAATAAATTTTTTACTTATACATTGAATCACTCCATCCTAAATCACAGGATAAAAAATAAAGATTTCACATGCACATCATAGTAAAAGCACAAGAATAAAAATTTTACACACAAACACAACAATACACGCCATCGTCAGTTCCTCGTGATGGCTGAATGGAGTTGTTGTCTTGCTAGAGAGAGCAAGAAGACAAAGCGGCGGAGATGCAGGCTGGAGCCGAGGTAGCACCAAGTCTGGCCGCTGCGACCTCGGTAGGAGCCGGATCCGGCGACGGAGCCAAAGATGGAGGTCACCGTTGCTGTTGTCACCGCCTCACTGTCATAAACTGGGCAACGACAGAGGTAATGAAACAAATCACAGTTTCTTGCCGATGTTACCAAATCGATTGACCATCACAAACATGGTCTCCGCCATGCAAGGGAGAATAGAAAAGCACGTCAAGATGAGTGCTCAACCCAATCAAAGTCAGACTGCATAGAATCAAGAAGGATAAAGAATTTAATTAATCATAGATTGTATACAATTCTTGCAAGAATTAATCAAGATGAGTCCCCATGACGTCCACCTCGTTCGCCATGGGCCATACGTCTCTTCAGCATCGATCTGAAGTAGATGTTGCGGCAACGAGGCCTGAAGCAGTGCCTTCGCCTCAAGCGCCACTAGCCACCGCTCGCCCGCCATTGCCATCAACCGCCACGGTGTCGTCGTCCTCCTCCATGGTGCGTCGCCGATCTGTAGGCTGGGATGGTGGATCAATTCAGATCCGGAAAAAAAAGGAAAAAATGAAGTGGGGGCGAGAGTGGTTGGTTGGGTACGGGAAAAATAGAATATATACCAGAAGTAGAGAAGTTGTTTTTATCGGAGTAAATCATTTACTCCGATAATGGTGGGAGCACGATGTGGGACGTGGGGTGGGATCGAAAGGGAAGTTGTTTTTATTATCGAAGTAAATCATTTACTCCGATAACGGTAGGAGTGGGATGACGGGACGTGGGGTGGGATCGTAACCAGAGAAGTTATTTTTATCGAAGTAAATCGTTTACTCCGATAACGGTGGGAGCGAGATGATGGAACGTGGGGTGAGGTGGGCCTGGCTGATACACGTTTGGTGCTTGGAATATAGGAGCGCGCATCGTTCCCAATAGTAGTTCTATATATTTGTTAACATTTATATACATATTTTAATAAAAAAAATAATGGTCAAAGTTATTTTATTATCAACCCGGAGGGAGTATTAGCTCTGTTTTTTTAACAAATGATATTATTAACTTTTTGTTAGACGTTGTTTTATCATTCGTCTTATTTAAAAAATTTACGTAGTTATAATTTATCTTGTTGCGAGTTGTTTTTTCACTCAAACTATTTTAAACATGATTTATATTTTATACGTTTGTATAAAATTTTTAAATATGACAAATGATTATATATGTGTTTAAAAGACAACGATGTTATCTATTAAAAGATAGAGTATATCCTACTAATCAATAGAGTGAGCAATAGAATGGACTGGCAGTGTGCACAAATTGATGACCTGAAATCGGTTCCCGCCAACCTTTGCGCATCGATCGGTTCCCGCCAACTTTTGCTCAGGTAGTCAGGTGGTGGATTATTTACAGGTCGATTAACAGTTTAACACCAACATAACTCAGGTGGGTTCACGTGGAATTTGGACGCTTTTTCAAGGTGGTTGAACAATCTAAGGAGACAACAGAAAAAACACGCACAAATTGGAGTCGTTTTACGTGACGTGTTGATGTGCCCAAGCCATAAATACTTTTTTAGCTTCAATAATTAGTAAATGACTTTAAAAATCTCATTTTCACAAGTAATATCTATGATCTACATAAATTTTGAACGGATGGAAGTGTAATGGACCTTAAAAGTACTAGTTTTAGATCTTAAATAACATTCTTGATACACCATTTTTGTGGATATATTATACTCCATTTCGCTCATTATGGATAAAAAAGTTCAGCCTTAAGCCATATTGCTCCGTCAATTAACATGTCATCCTAAACCACTCTAAATTAGGGTGGTCAAGGATGAAAAGTTAACGGTTCTATATTTTACATACTCCCGACAAGCCAGTAAAAATCTCGTGTCAAGATTTAAAAGTTGAGCATGTAATCTCAAATGTGACTGCCACTACATCCATTTCACTAATACACGGGGAAATCAGGGTCTACATCTTGTGCCCAGGACTGCAAGCCACCGATTATGTCCTTTGCAGAAAGAAACCCCTTCTCCCGGAGAAGCTGAACGGCTATTTGCGAGTCATTGCCTCTTCGGCAAACAACATAAAGGGAAGGCGGTTTGTCTGAGGTAGAAGTGTCCGTCGTTTCCTTCAACGAGGTCTCGAGTATCTGAAGCTTCTCCTCCAACTCGGAGAGCGGAATGTTCAGAGATTGAGAAACTGAAGCAATTTGGAAGTGATGTGCCGGTCGTACATCCAACAGAAGATGGCGTTCACCATTGTCAACAAGCCTTTTGTATTCTTTACAAGTGACACGGGCACTTCCTGGAAGTATGTCCAAACTTGGCGCTGACTGCATGGAACGTAACAGCGAGTGAAATGGCATAAAACTCCAGCCAGAAACAAGTGATGCAGTATTGGCGAAACTGAGATCACATGATTATTCTGGGGACAAGGAACTTCAATGTTTTTTTTTTCCTTTCAGATAACTTAAAATTTATGCACTCCATTCCAGAACATGTATTTTAGATGTTGTACTGAAATTCATTCACTTTTTACCCCATTCCAATCTCCTAATTGCATATTCTGAATCAGGCTGTAGAGAGGTGTTAGTGGTATCCACTAAAATGGCCTCACTCCATATTTCTGTATTAGACTAACGATTAGCTAAATTTTCCTAGTAGGGCAACTCACTTTATTTACATTACAATATACAATATCCAAACTCCAAATGACTTGCTAACCGCACAGGTAGTACTTAAGTTATTCCTTTTTTCAATTTAGAGATACCTTGGTTTGCACAAAATGCTAATGATAAATAAGATAAATTGTGAAGTCAATGATCTGGAGACATACCTTATCGGACATTGGGGACTGCGTGAAGTTCTCATAATCAAACTTCTGAAAATCATCTTGAGTAAAAGCTGAATTTTCTCCACAAACCGTGCAAACAGTCAAGCTTCCTCGAATCTTGACCTGCAGAAATATGTAGGTTTCAGTAATGAACTTCATGAAGAAATTGGAGGAAATAGAATTAACTTTGTATTTTGTACAGAAGAAAAACAGAAACAAAGAATATAAAAAAAAAGCACAGATAAGTTATTCCCAGTAAATTGGTCCTAAAGCAAAGATTTCAACATCATTAATACTTAAAATGGTGACAAAAATACAAGGAGTTAGCAGAATTAGGCCCCGTTCTTTTTCTCAACTCCAAACTTCAACTTCCTTGTTTTCCGTTAGCACGATTTTCAAACTGTTAAATGGTGTGTTTTTTACAAAAAAAAAAAAAATGAAGTTGTTTAAAAAACTCAAATAAATCCAATTTTCAAGTTTATAATTATTAATACTTAATCATTACGTGCTAATGAGCTTTCTCATTTTACGTGCGCTAAAAATCTGTCTTCAAAACTGGCGATCGAACGCAGCCTTAGTAGAACTATCTTAATGTTCATAATCCATTTCCGTAACAAACCATCTGCACTAACCAAAAATCCAGTTTTTCTATGTTATAAATTGGGTACAGATAACAAAATCTGAACTGTATGAACACAAACAAGACACAGCAAGCTCCTAGCATGGAACTTAAAAGTATATAGTCACTATGCCCTGAACTGAGTGATGCTGAGAATGATCCTGTTACAACATATACCACAGATATTACATATTATTTTGAGGGCCATTTTCAAGATTGGAGTCAGAGAACACAGGTTGCCAAATGAGGTTAACCCACTTGGTATATTGTAATTACAGCTAGTAGACTGCTGCTAAGATAAAAGATACGAGAGAGACTACGTGCGCCCATTGACTGTGATGCACTCATGCACAGTTGCTAAAGTAGCTAATACATGCATTGGCATGTCATGTTTAAACTATGGTATGATGTAGCATGATGAATGAGCAGGCAGGTCACAGTGCAAGTACATTGTAGAATTTCATCAAGATAACATGAAGATATGCAATTTCTCGTTAAACTGCCTAATGTGTGAATATGTTGCTCATGTTGCAACCAAATTTATGTACAGTATAATAGTGTAGTACAGGAAATAGAAAACAACACAAGACATATCCAGAGTCAAGTGGCATACAATTCTGATACGAGCAGATAGAGCGTCAAAGAGTAGCATTCTTCCACTTAGGGGTTCACCAACATCAGTAGCAACCTTTATAGCCTCTAGAGCTTGCAGGCAGCCAATCACTCCGGGAACTGTAGGTCAACAAAGAGTGGTTAGTTTAGTAGTGCAAAATTATCTACGCACAAGATGGAATCAAGGGATGAAGTTTATGCCATCTTATTCAGTACAATGTCTTCATACTCACAGTATGATATGCATATTCTACCTAGAACAGAAACAATATTTGTAGCCAGCCAACCAAGGCTGTACGGAGTAGTAGGTTCAGGTGCATAGGTGGGAATGACCAAAATTTCAATTTGAATAGTATGAGTTAAGTAATTCATGTTTTTACAATTTACCAAAGGATAAGAAAATGCATGCACTTAAGTAAAGTTTACAAATATTCTAACTGATGTTTCACTTCCTATAAAGTGATTGTATGGCCAGAAGCATCAGTAACTATGAAAACAAAGAAGCTTGTGTATGTGGTTCAAGCCTTGAACAAAATTTAAAATAAATATTCTAACTCATGTTTCCCCTTCTGGGAAGTTATTGTTATGACCAAGAAGCACTCGTTAATATTTTACTTAGTACTTACCAACCCCAAGAACTCCACTATCTGAGCATCTCTGGCAGGCTGCTACTGGTGGTGGATTTGGGAAAAGGCACCGATAGCATGGACTTCCATTATGATGATAAACAGTCAACTGTTAGAGAAGTCAGTGCATGAATAAAAAAAAGAATAAAGTGAATTACAAGAATAAAGATTATCAGGAGTAATGAGATTTACCTGTCCTTCCAAACCTAAGGCTGCACCAGATATAAGAGGCTGCAGATAATTTATTAAAAAGATAAGTATTTCATCAATGAAACCATTGTATGTGAAATAAACATAAGTTGGTTTAGTTGTTAGTACACAACAGCTCAGTATCTTGACTCAAAACTCACTAAATTACATGCTAAGATGAAAATTGGCACTCCCCTGATGAACATTTGAAGTATTGGCTGCATTATTTACCTCGGAAGCAAGAATTTACCTTATTCAGCAACACACAACAGTCACTGATCATGTATCGAGTAGGAAGATTGTCCGTGGCATCTACAACTATATCATATCTGTGATTTTTCCATCAGTGGAAAAAAAACATTCAGTAAACTCTAAAAGTCACAACATATTGTCTTAAGACACTTAATGTTCCGATAGCATACTTTCTCACGATTTCCAAAGCATTGGAAGGTTTCAAAGTATGATGGTACTCCATCACGTTGATAGACGAATTAATCCTGAACAGAAATAGCATATGTGACATTACAGAAGCAGTAGCCTCAATATGAAAGATCTTCTTTGAACCATAATAAATATTTCAATGGACGGACTATATAACGACAATCTGTTAAAAAGACAGATGCTTACTCACGGCAGGCGTCAGCCGCTGACTTCACCTTTGATTTCCCAACATATGCTTCTTTGTGGATTATCTGAGAGGACATTCAAGGAAAAAAAAAACAGAGAACGGCATGCCACGTGAATTTTCGAGAACAAAATGACCCACTGTTGAGTGATTATGAAGTTGCTAGCTAGAAAGTGAATACAAATTATGTTCCTACGGTTATCAATCAGTAATCAAACATCATTCAAATAATTCAGAAGGGAAAATAATGAAAGTATTAGAGAACAGAAGATACAGGGACAAAATACACGCCAAATTATCTGTACCTGTCGGTGAAGGTTATTAAGCTCAACATCATCTCCATCAACAATGCCCAAGCAACCTAGGAAGACAGAAGGTTGCAAGAAAGCAATGAATTACCTACTCCAAGAAAGTCAAGGACCATCACAAGTAATCCATCTAATCCCACCGTCAGCTAGCTATACAAACATGATTAGTTCTTCTCAACAAGGAGAAGAATTGGAGCACATTGAAATTCAGAACAATCTAACTGCTTCCTTATAAAACTAAAACCAATTAGCCAAGAACAGCTTCAGTAACAACCAACAAGAAGTAACATTACCAACACCACAAGCTGCTAGGTACAGTGCCACGGGCGAGCCCAATCCTCCAGCGCCCACCACCAAAATCGATGACTGCGAGAGCTTACGCTGGCCTGCGACATAGCTAACAAAAAATCACTAGAGTCTCCACTACGCTGAGGCTACGATAACGCGCCATGTGTGAGCAGCTGAGCTTAACCTTCGACCCCGAAGTCCGGGAGGAGGAGGTGGCGGCTGTACCGGTAGATCATATCGGCCGGGAGGCCATCGGCGGCGGCGAACCCATTCCCACGGCGGCGTATGGGGCACGCGGTGGCGCCGCCTCCGCCTCCTGCCCCTGTCCCCGCCGCGTCGCCCTCTCCCGCGGGCGTAGGGCTAGCCCCGAGCTGCGACTCTAGCAGGCGTATGCGGCTATCGAGCTCTTCCCTCTCCGCCCGCAGCCTCTCCAGCTCACCGGCCATCGCCTCCATCCTCTCCCTCCGCCGCCGCCGCCGCCGTCGAGGTTAGTGTTGGAGGGATGAATAGAGTGGAAGAAATTTGCAAATAGCACCCTGAAATATACTCGTATCTTGGTTTGGGCTGTGGGCCTATCCTTGGGCCTTGGAGAGTGCTTACTTGGACTCTTTGGGCCTGCTTAGCATCTCTAGTATATCTTTTAGGAAAAAATACACCGTAGGTCCCTCAACTTGTCATCGAGTTACAAACTCGTCCCCCAACCGCAAAACCGGATAGAACGCATCCCCCAACTTACCAAACCAGTGCAAACTAGGTCCTTCGACGGTTTTGACCCCGGTTTTGTCCGACGTAGCTGTTGAGTCAGCACGAAACCCACGTGGGCCCCACATGTCACCTTGTCCACATCAGCAGGGTCTCTTTTCCCTTCCTCATCCTCGCTCCTCTCTCTCTCACTATTCTCTCTGGACAGGGAGGCATATTCAAGCTATTGCTTCTCAATGCAGCGATGAATATTACAATGGTGGAAGGCTTCCCCCGCTACGCGCACGCCACTCCTCCCCCGGCGCCCGCACCCACTGCCCGTGCCCAGCTGTTCCCCCGTCGGCCGCCGCCCGTACGGCCGACCCCACTGCTCCACCTTGATGTCACGGCTCGCTCGACCCCGCCACGTCGTCCGTCGCCGGCCGCCGACATCCTCCTCCTCTCCCGCCTCGCACTGTAGGCCTCCTCTTCACTCGTTGAAGTCACCGGCCTCCTCCTCCTTCGCCGCATGCTCCTGCTGCTCGGCGGCTAGAAGGGCGGAGACTTCGCCGCTGCCGCCGCCAGGGGCACAGTATAGCCGCCGCAGCGCCGAGGCCACTCCCTGTCGAGGGAGGAGGGGGACTCGGGTGGCGAAGCGGCGTTGGGCCTTGGCTTCGCAGCGCAACCTGTACAAGAGAGGAGGCTGACGTGGACAAGCTAACATGTGGGGCTCACGTGGGTCCCACGCTGACTCAGCCGCCACGTCGGACAAAACCGGGATCAAAACCGCCGAGGGATCTAGTTTGCACTGGTTTTGTAAGTTGGGGGATGCATTGTATCCAGTTTTACAGTTGGGAGACGATTTTGTAACTCGATGACAAGTTGAGGGACCTTCAGTGTACTTTTTCTATCTTTTACTTACTTGCTAGTAATAGAATTGCGCCTGTAATTTCCTGAGGTACTGCACACAATATCGAGCGAAAAATAAAATGCTGCTAGCTCTTTTTTTTTTCCTTCGAAACATAGTACAAGTGCAGACACTCATAACACATACACACTCACCTCTATAAACGCATACACGCACACTCTACACTATGAGCAGCTCCAAAAGACCGAGGAGGTATATTTTGACAAAGTCGATACATCGTTGTCGAGAGGTACGTCGTCTACCATTAAAAAATAATTAACCGCAAATACGAGTATCGATGTCAAATCTAAAATTTGTAACTTGGTGGGTTTGTTAAAAAAAAGCTAATCAGTTGAGTTACGTTCACTTCGTGCTGCTAGCTTTTTTTTTTTTTCTACAAGGAACAGAATCATGTCGTTTTCATTGTCAAATTGTTGGTTCCCGACGTGCATTTGATGCTATATGTTTGTTCCATTGCATCTTTTGTTTCTTTTTTTCTTTTAAAAAAGGCACGTACTAGAGCATGAACAATAGTTCGGACAACCTCACAAAGCACCGGCAGTGTAGCGATGAAGTCCTCGGTGCTCGTAAATATCACGTATATGTGGATGTTTTTAATAGGATTGTCAGAGATATTGTTAGTCATTGTTTCTTTAGGAGTGTATGAGGAGGTAATTTCGCGACTATTTAAAGTTATGTGCATGTACAGTGCACACGCATATATAAATTTTTGAAATAGTAAGAAAAGATGTCACATAATCTTTTCATGTTATATTTAGACAATATATAATCAACTCACACAACAACAATCTTCTATCTCCGTTGTCTCTTTCTCTAGTTAAAAATATCGTGTGATATCTTCTTTACAGATGCTGACATCTGCCCTAAGGTACTATACAGTAGTAGTGGTAGTAGATTTGTTGTCACTTGGGCAAGTAATTTCGTCATGATGTAGAACTAAATATTACTTTCATGGTGCGTTTCAGCAGATAGCGTAAATGGTACTTTCTTGAAGTAATTTTAGTGTAAAATAATACCGTACTGGCAAATGCAGTCTCGTTGATAATGGCTTTCAATTTGAAATCATCTTTGGTCCCTTGCGTGGGTTCAAGTTTGGATTACGTTCCTTAAATATAAAATCCAATATAACACATTCCTCATTTTTCAAAACCAGGACAGATAATCTCAAGACAATTTTGGATAGCGGTTTTGGCAGACGTGGCACCCACATGGTGCACTGACTTGATATCCATCTGATGCGGTATCTACCTGGCATAGCAATTAGAAAAAAAAAATAAAAAATAGCAAAACCCACTTTCAGTCCCAAGAAAAGAAATAAAAACCAGGGCCCACGTGTCAGTCTCCTTATGCAGCCTTGGCTTCTTCTCCTCCTGGCAGCCTAGCTAAGCCTCAAGCTTGGCCGCAGTCAGTCGGTCCAGATGGTAGTGCAGTGATGAAGAGAAGTAGGCACGCTGGCGAAGAGCAGCTCCTTACTTGTCAGGGATGGTCCAAAGGCGACCCGCCCTCCTCACCATTGGCAACCTCGGTGCAGCTTCCTCCTCCTCCGATTCAGCCGCCCCTACTCCGAGCCCTCCACTACCACCTTCCTTATCCTCCACAAGCTTCGCCTCGCTTCCTCCTCCTCAACTGCTTCCCTGTCAACGTGTCCACTCTCAACAGCTTGAAAACCTTTATGTGGAATAAGGGTGCAATCCTCGTCAACTCGTCAATGCCTCAAGGAGATTGTCCGCGTCAACAGCTTGAAACCCATCATGTGGAATAGCGGCAAGGAGAACATTATCACCACGGCCGGGCGTGGCGGCTTGCCACTTCAACTTTGATGGCCATAGTCGCCAGAGGAGTAGCGGCATCGAGCCTTCACGATTTGAAGGAAATGGGAGAAGATTTGGGGGAAGACACTGGAACGTCGACATTGACGAGGACGCTTGCTCGCTTGAGTCTGGTGCCACAGCTTGACCTTGGTGACAAGGTGGAGCAACCCGAGCTTGACGATGAGGCGGCCAACCCGTCCCTCTCCCTCACCTCCAACCTATCCTCCTCAGTTGACACGGACAGCCATGGCTCCCTCCTCGCTGGTTCCCTCGCCCCGAAGATCTCGCTGGCCCCCTCATCTCGCCTCCAACATCTCCACCTCCGTTGTTGAGGACCAACGGAGCCTCCTCCTCGCCAACCGCTCACCGTAGCCACCGCCGGCCACCACCAGTGCCATGCGCGCCAAAGGGAGAGGGAGGAGTTGTGTCGAAGGTAGACAGTGATGACGCTTGAGCTCGACATCTACTGCTGGTCACATCTGGGAAGGGAGAAGGAAGAAAGGAAAGGTAGTGTCACCAGCTGGAGGAGATAGCGAGGAGAGAGGGTGAGGTGGAGGAAGTGGGTCAACTATTTTTGTTTTATCTTTTTGTTTGACTAGGGCCCACATATTTTGTTTTTATTTTTTTAATTTTGCTTCTAGTGCCACGTCAATGTCACGTGGGGCGAGGACCAAATCACAAATCAGCCACATAGATGATATCTAATGAAACCGCCGTCCAAATTACCTTGGGATCTCGGTTGTAGTGGTTTTGAGAGTTGAGCTTCTTATCTAAAATGAACTTGTTCCTTTGGTATTGCGGCATGTCCTCTACCCCTTTATTCTTTATACTTGTTTAATTATAAGATGATTAACGTTTCCTTACTGAACAAAAGTAAACATGAAATGGAGAAAATCTTATACACCCTCTTTTTTAATAGATAATGCCATTGACTTTTAGAAACACGTTTGATCATTCTTTTTATTTAAAACTAGGAAGGTAGCCCGCGCACATGCGCGTGCACTTATTTAATGTGCATGAAATTTTGTTACGAATGCCCATGTATGGGTGACTTTGTATTAAAATATTATTTTTCTGTGTCTAAATAAAAATTGAACTTATTTATTGTGCTTTGAATGCTAGTTATAGTTTTCTTCTAATTACCCTTGTAGCACATAAATTCTAAACTAAAATTACTCAAGGCCGTACACTTCTCAATTTATGAGAAAATATTAAAATCAATGGTCAGATTTTCCTATCTTTGAAGAGTAACACATGGCGACTCGAGAACGTTTATAGGATGCCACATGGCAGCCTTGGAGCGTTTGTAGGAAGTTTAATGGACTTTTAGTATATAATAGATAGATTTGTATGTATGAGATATAAATTATGTTTAAAGTACGTTTGTAATAAAACAACTCGCAACAAAATAAATGATAATTACATACTTTTTTAAATATGACGAGTGATCAAACGTGTGTCCAAAAGTAACGGCGCTATCTATTAAAAAAAGAAAAGGATGTAGTAAATGTCTACGGTGAATATTGGATTTAAGTTGGGTTAGAACACACAGACACAGTGCCGTAAATAATGAACACTTTGCCATATTCAAGTCCAGATACTGCTACAATATAACCAGGCGTATTATATGAAATTATGAAAAGTTGAAAACGAGCTACTTATTGAAAATGCGAAGATTTTAAAATAACCATCGATTAGGTTTGTTGGAAAAAAAAAAGTCCAGGTATATAGCCAGGATCGCTTATATTTGGTGGCCCGATGCCTTATGTTTTCCGTATCAAATCCTATTCCAAATCGCACAAATACCTGTTTGCGGTTTGGTTCAGATGCTATGCTGCTTTCATTTCGCAGCGAAGATTCCTTCCCGGTGTCAATCCAAGCGTCAACTGCTGCAGACAGAAGGCCATGGTTCTCCACTCGCCATGATTCAGATTTTGAGCCTAACGAAAACGGAGGACACGCCTGATTGATCCACCCGAATAATAATAATAATTCTGCGAGGCTGCCACATCATCCATGACCGCATCTTAAGCATTAATCAAAGCCCTAACAGCGGATGGGGACAAGAAACAGCAAACCCTTGATGCTGGCAACTGGATAAGATCAAGTTGGATGAAGAGAGAGAAAAACAGCAGTGGTAGTACTTGCTTGATTGCTTCCTGTGTCCCACAAGAAACAAAGCATCAGATTCCTGAAAGAAAAACACTATTACCCAGTCAATTTCATATTTTTCTGGAAAAATTCCTCCATGACACTATATAGAAGTTGCTATAAGATTTGGATTTTATCTCGATTTCCGTTAGCATATTTTTCAAACTACTAGACGGTGTGTTCTGTAAAAAACATTATATATATAAGTTGCTTTGAAATATCAAATATATTTATTTGTTAAGTTTGTTATAATTAAAACTTAATTAATCATGCGTTAACACCTTTCTCATTTTACGTGCGCCAACTTAATCTTCAACTTCATTTGTTTCAAAAATCTTCAACTTCATTTGTTTCAAACACCACAGTTTACAAATTGCAAATTAGACACATGATATTTGTGAGTATGACACGTGGGACCCAGGTCCATTAACCAGTGGCACGTGTACTGCCCATTTTCTCCGCATCGCTAGGTGGGCCCGGTGGTTCAGCATCAATGGTTAATTAACTGTCACCGCTTTCTTACAGTCACTAGCTATAGGACAAGTGGCTAAGATAACCTAAGCTAAGCTAAGCACAACAATAATTAACTGGATTTTTCACAATTTGGTACTTTTAAAAAACTTATTTCGCAAATAGACCCTAAAAAAACTTAGGCCGAGTTTAGTTCCAAACTTTTTCTTCAAACTTCCAGTTTTTCCATCACATCAAACTTTCCTACACACACAAACTTTCAACTTTTCCATCACATCATTCTAATTTCAACCAAACTTCCAATTTTGGCGTGCACTGAACACACCCTTATCCTAAAATTTGTCTTTTTGGGCGCCAGAGTCGCTGGCGCCGTCCTCCTGCCCTCCCCCTAGAAAAATTTTAATTAGTGTAGAGGAGATAGAGATGTGCCACTTTTTTTATTTTTTTTATCATTTTGATATTTTTTTTACACTTAGGAGCACACAAGAACCAACCATAGAAAAATTAAACTCAAATGGACGAAATATGTGACATGTAGAATTTTCTAAAGCTCTACCGAATAGTTTCTCGTCTCGAAAATACAATCTTGCTAGCAGAATTTGAAGATTCTAATTTCGCCGAACCTGGATGTAACTTTTTCTATAAATGTCTGTGGGTATATTATTTTCCTGATTCCGAATCCGTATGAGAAAATTACGTCTGTTTTAAGAAATGGCACCCGAATGTAAGCAATAAAAAAAACCCTAACTTTTTTATAGGATGTAAAAATTGTAAAAAAAGAAAAGGCTCAAGAATGTTTGAAATCTAATCTACTTTTTTTTTTACTATATGAAAAACCAAAACGAAGAGCAGGGAGAGAGCGTGGGGGGAGGGGAAACTTTTCAGTAGAGCTTTGTAAAATTATACAAGTCACATATTTCGTCTATTTGCGTTTAATTTTTCTATGATTGGTTATTGTGTGCTTCTAAGTGTGAAAAAATATTAAAAAATCAGAGGAAGGAATTTTGGGGGGAGGTAGTCCAGCCACATTGGCGCGCTCTCCCTGCCACCTTAGTGCCGCCCCGACATGGTGGGAGGGGGACGGCACCAGCGACTCGTGTCCAAAAAGGACTATTTCTATGATATGGTTTTTAGGGTTTATTTACGAAATAAGTTTTTTAAAAGGACTAAATTGTGAAAAATCGAGCAATAATTAATGGAGAAGGGGTCCTATATATTTCGGTGCAGCTTTGTTCAACCCTGCCCTCTCTGCTGTGCTTGCCTCCAAATAATTTTTTCCCCTCCGCTTTTGCTGCCTCGTCTTCTCTAGATCTTAATTACCACGAGATTGCAATGAGCTAGCTCGTGTTTGCGAGTATAGGTAGCTAGGTAGCTAGGCGTAGGGGAGGTTGCCGGAGAGGCAGGGATCGATGGAGGTGTTCATCCACGAGGAGTACGTGCACAAGCGGAGGGAGCAGCGGCGGCGGCGGGGACGGCGGCCGGCGGCGGTGGCGCTGCAGCTGCTGCAGGTACAGTCGTCGTCGTCGACGACGAAGCCGGAGAAGAAGGCGGCGGCGGCGGCGGCGGCGGCTACCGTCTCCTTCGCGGACCATCTCCTCGGCTACCTCTAGTTGAAGTACAGAGATCGGTAATCGGTTGATTAATTAGCTAGCTATATATGCGTGTTTCCATCGTCTGCCTGTAATTAAGTTGGATCAGGTAATAATAAATCCGTTGGCATGATTTTATTCTTGTCCGATCGAGCTAGCTAGTGTGCTAGTGTGTTCGATTTTTCTGCTTTTTGTAAGCATGAAATTCTCTCGTGCTGCTCAACATGAGAGTCCCTTGTAGGAGGCACCAATATTTTTGGAGTTGATCAAGTGGAATTAATAGTGGATTATGCTGCGTGATTAATTAAGCTAAGTAGATTAAGATGGGCTCGTGACTTGGTTAATCCTAAATGCACATAGGAAATGGTAAAATACTCACCGCCCAAAACAGGAATGCACATAGGAAATTGCTGAAAATCCTAAATGGGAGAATCAGCAGATCAGAACGACAAGATCCACTTTCCTGTGATTTCTGTGTCACAGTAATGTCATGATCTCACACTACAGGTTTCCCAGATGCGCCTAGGAATTAACAGATGGGCAAAATTTGAAGCAAGAGAGAAGAGAGACATGAGAAGTTGAGAGCTGACGTGCATCTCGCCAAACAGGTCCAATTTCAACCGGAAATAAAAATCCTCTATTCAACCAGAAATAAAAATTCTAAGTGCGGTATCCAATGCACATAATTAAACTTTAAAAGTGTTTATTCCTTACAGATTAAATTTTTATCGTGTTCATGAGCTAAAACTACATGTCCGTAGTGTTGTACATCAAAAGCTACCATATTATTATTATTATTTAAACATAGTTTTTGCCTGTTGGACTCTGAAACAGATACATGAAATTGACAAAACAAGCGATTTAAACAGCCTTCCATGGTCACAAAACTGATCTTGAAAAATAAAATGTCTATTCATTCACTAGGAATGTGTCCATTTCAATGTTTGTCCCGACCTCTTTGTTTGTGACAGCCTTCCCCACGAGGACATGGCACCCCCCCCCCCCCCCCCCCCCCCCCCCCCCAATGGGGATGCACGCACGGACCAGAAAATTGGTGTTTCATTCAGGTAAAGATTACTCTTGTGCGTTAGTTGGTTTATAAATATTTTTCTGTAACTTTTTTTCTTTGAACTACACCTTTAAAATGTAAATTAATTAAAAAACATACTACTTTCTATCCAAATGAAAAAAATTACTCGAGTTCACCTTTTACTGAAACTGTGGGAAGTATTTGAAACATCTCAAGTTCACTTCATTACAAGGATGAAAGTATTGTCTCGTATATCTTTTTTTTACATGCAGACGCGCGTACCTATAGGTCCTATACCACTATACACGCCACATTACACTAACATCCCTGTGACTACACCCCTTACACACATTTAAAGAAACGAAAATTCAACACATCGCTAATCTCACTAAAATCATGTTAAAAGCCCACCTTATTTTGTTCGTGGCCTTGGGTCACAATAGGTGGTGTGACAAAATCGCATCAACTTTATAACATTCTGAAGGTGAATAATAAGACTCAACTATACTCCGTCCATCCTATAAAAATAATTAGACTCAACTATACTCTGTCCATCCTATAAAAAAACCTCAGTATTGAATATGACATATTCTAATACAACGAATATAAATAGCCTCACACAGATTTGTAATATTAGGATGTGTCACATCTCGTACTGGGTTTGTTTTTTATTAGGCAAAGGGAGTATGTGGCGTAAGTCCACAATAAAATCAAATTTTCCATACAGCATATGACACACTAGATCACCATTGTCCAATCTGCATTTTCTTTTCCTTTTATTTAAGAGAGACTTGTGTGCCATGTAAAAATCACCCAATCCCTTCCATATCCCTTAGATTTACTCAATTCTTTCTAACTATCTATTTTTTTTTATCCCTTCTATACCCCTACTGTTAGGTTTCCTTCAATAGACTGGTTAGTTTGGTTGCAAATGTCCATTGTGCTCTTGAGAATGGAGGAGTTGCTGAAAGTTGAGGCCTAGTTGGCAGAGAATTTGATAAAGTTTAAAATATTCATGAGTGAATCATAGGCGTGTTTAATGAGACTAAAATAATCAGTGCGTTGAAAATTTAAAATAATTTTCTTCAAACAAATTTAATGTATTGAACTTTTGCTATATCATATACTAGGACAATGGATCCTAACGGGGTGCTATGAACATTTTTAAAATGACAGGACATCGTGATCCCCTGCATAGAAAACAATCTAATACATAATTAACGAATTACTTCATACCATGCGCACACCACGTTACCATTTCCATACACAAAAGTGCAATTACTCCCTCCGTTTCACAATGTAAATCATTTTAGCATTTCCCACGTTTATATTGATGTTAATAAATCTTGACAGTATTTCCCATGTTCATATTGATGTTAATGAATCTTGTCAAGATTCATTAATATCAATATGAACGTGAGAAATGCTAAAATAACTTACATCGTAAAACGGATGAAGTAATAAACTAAATAAACAAGATAGGTACTGTGTATATCATGAGCATCATTGCCACAACAGTAGTCACCACAATACTAGCAAGCAATCCTGGGCATTACGGTAGCAAAAATCATGAGCAGGCTTCTCTCAACTCACCCCCTCATTTTCCGTGTGTATGTTTTTTCAACTACTAAGTGGTGTGTATTGTATAGAAAAAATTTATACGAAAGTCGCTTTATAAAATCATATTAATTCATTTTTAGAGAAAAGCTAATACTTAATCAATAATATACTAATAATTCGTTCCGTTTTACGTCATAGGGATAGTTCCCAACTGCAAGCAACGAACTCAGCCCGTGTTGGTCACCATTGCTCTGCCTGTACGTGCCAATTGCAGTCTACCAAGTCAAACCGAAAGCCGAAACAAGCATGGATATGAAACAAATTAAGGCACCATGCTTTTAATCTGAAATCTGAAACAGAACTTTTATATTGTTGGCCTCTTGCTCAAACTATTCAGCAGAGTCTCAGGACACATAAAATTCAGTGTTTGTCAATTTTTCTTTTTCTTCACAGAAAAAAAAATTCAGTTCCCCAAATCCAACTTGCCGAGCCCACATAATGTTGGGCCCTTCCTTAGATAGTCCAGGGCAGGCCCGGCCCATCAGCCCAGCCCATCACAATTACAACGCTAGTACTACTCCCCCTCGTCTCCACCCAGTCGTCTCGTCGACCTCGAACTCGAAGCGAAACCCCCAAATCCGCATTCTCCCCTATCTACAAGCCTAGAAAGTAGAAACCCCCCCAAATCCGCATCCCCCACCCAATCCCCTCCCCCAACAACTCGGCTTCGGGCGCTGCGGCGGCGGCGCCATGGGAGGAGCGGCGCGGGCGGGGACGGCGAGGCGTGGGCGGATCAGGAGCAGGGGAACGGCGGGGGACGCGGCGGCGGGGGAGGCGAAGCCGGTCGGAGATCTACACGTACGAGGCCGGGTGGCACATCTACGGCATGAACTGGAGCGTGCGGCGCGACAAGAAGTACCGGCTCGCCATCGCCAGCCTGCTCGAGCAGCACAACAACCACGTCCAGGTGGTCCAGCTCGACGAGTCCTCCGGCGACATCGCCCCCGTCCTCACCTTCGACCACCCCTACCCTCCCACCAAGACCATGTTCGTCCCGGACCCCCACTCCGTCCGCCCCGACCTCCTCGCCACCTCCGCCGACCACCTCCGCATCTGGCGCATCCCCTCCCCGGACGAGGCCGCCGCCGCCGCCAGCTCCAACTCCGGCTCCGTCCGCTGCAACGGCACCGCCTCGCCCGACGTCGAGCTGCGCTGCGAGCTCAACGGCAACCGCAACAGCGACTACTGCGGCCCGCTCACCTCCTTCGACTGGAACGACGCCGACCCCCGCCGCATCGGGACCTCCTCCATCGACACCACCTGCACCATCTGGGACGTCGAGCGGGAGGCCGTCGACACCCAGCTCATTGCCCATGACAAGGAGGTCTACGACATCGCCTGGGGCGGCGCCGGCGTCTTTGCATCCGTCTCCGCCGACGGCTCCGTTCGCGTGTTTGATCTCCGGGACAAGGAGCATTCCACAATTATCTACGAGTCCGGTTCTGGCGGCAGCTCCAATTCGGCAGGTGCAGATGGCGGCGCTGCCTCGCCAACGCCGCTGGTTAGGTTAGGGTGGAACAAGCAGGACCCTAGGTACATGGCAACCATCATCATGGATAGCCCCAAGGTGGTCGTGCTTGATATCCGCTACCCAACACTACCGGTGGTCGAGCTCCACCGCCACCATTCGCCCGTCAACGCCATAGCATGGGCGCCACACTCCTCTTGTCACATTTGCACAGCTGGGGATGACTCGCAGGCCCTTATATGGGACCTGTCATCAATGGGCACTGGGAGCAACAATGGTGGCAATGGAAATGGCAATGCTGCAGCTGCTGCGGCAGCTGAGGGCGGTCTTGATCCCATATTGGCGTACACTGCTGGGGCAGAGATTGAGCAGCTCCAATGGTCAGCGACCCAGCCTGACTGGGTCGCTATTGCATTCTCCACTAAACTGCAGATCCTCAGGGTCTGATTTCTTTGTTTCAACCCTGTTAGTAAGGGGACATCGACAAGAACAAAGAAGGCCAGCATGGATAATGAGGTTAGGTGATCAGAGGACATTGTTACTTCAGTCTTATTTATTTTAAGTTGTGCACAGATGATATGCGCGCTGAGTTGGTTCTAGTGATATAACAAATTGTTTCCTACCTAGAAGCTGGAATTGGCAATGAACTGAGCTGTTAGAGTAATTAGCTGCTCTAGGTTTAGTATTGATGTTAATGTGGATTGTAGTTATGTTTGTTGCTTGTTCTCGAATGTCCAGCTCCAGTAGGGCGTAGGTTCACCTCTTGACTTCCATGTTGTATTTTGCACTCGCCGTATATGCACTTATAAGTTATAAGCTTGTGCGTGTTATTTTGTTTCAGATCTACGGTGTTTCTCATGTTGTGCTGTTGAAGTAGAACTAAATACATGAAACTTGACATGCTATCAAAGCCAAGTGTTCTCGCTATCACCCTGGATGGCACACTTTTAAGAAGATCCTTGTCATGTGGTGAACATATTGGTACTTTCAATTTAGTATGTGCAATCTTCAGAGACCAGTAGTTGCATTGTTATGTCTTCCATTGGTTCACTTCAATTCATATCCTATGGCCTCATTGTTTGTCGTTTTATTAGGTAGAGTTTTAGCCTTTTAGGGTCCGGTACTATGGTTTGCTGGTGTGGGTGGTTTGATAATCTACTGTAGCTTGTAACAGTTATTGATGCCATGTGGTCAAATCGAATCGGCCTTTTTCTGGCTTTCTGTAACAGTTGTAGCTGCAGCAAATGAATAGATGCCCTGAGTTATCCTTCAAAACATAAAATAAAATGAAACCTTGTGTCTTCTGTGAATAGTGCCACAACAATAAGGCCTTGGTGCTTATGGGTGCATCTTTATTAAGTATCATCTTTGGCTTTGTTTTAGTTCTCTTCTAGTGGTGTGTTTCTACTTAGTTGTATTCTTTCTTTTGTGAATATGATAGTTGCACATCTTCCATTGGACAAGTTGGAAAACAACTGAGATGTGTGTGAAGTCACTTAGTGACAAAATGGTTCCCCCATAGGATATCCTTTTGGGAGCCTATTATTTGTATTTGGATTGCATATCATTTTTCACCAATTGTAGAATTTGTTGATTGCTGAAGCATAATATCATCTGGTTGGTGTGTAGCATCAACAATCAAGCAAGTGTGCGTGTGCACCATTATAAAGTTTCCACTTTCCACTATGTAGTATTTGTTTGTTCAAGAAGGGATTGAGAATTGACTTCTTTTCTACTTTGCATGTGCGCGTGATTGTTTTTGGTTGAAATGAGGTTCAAGCAAGTATCAGCTTGCATCTATTTTGTGATTTTGCTTTGCTCCTTCCTGCGCTTGGAGATTTCAAGCACACATCACAAGACACTTGATACTGTAATAATAAGAGTAAGAGCATTTTTGACATCTTATAGATTACCACGTTGCGTGATGGAGATTCAATAATATGATTCTATGCAAGGGTTGGCTACAAGTCTACTGGATTCTGTCGTAGAAAGGTGCTGTACGTGTTCATTCATTTTACAGATTCTGCATCCTTCCTCCACTCCCTTTTACCCCAGTGTCCCTTTCATTCTCAAACTCGAAGCTAACTACTTGTGCAGCAGCCAGAAGATGTGAATGACTTTTATTTCCAGTGACTTTTCATACCACCATGGCACCATGTTCTATGTTCTAATTGCATAATTGGATGGCCTGTGGGCTGTGGCTGTTGTTTCAATGTGATTATTTGGGTGGATACTGGACAACCTACTCCCTCCGTCCCAAAAAAAGATAAACCCTAGTTTCCGTGTTCAACGTTTGACCGTCCGTCTTATTTGAAAAAATTATGAAAAAAAATTAAAAAGATAAGTCACGTAAAAAGTGTAAAAAGTATTAATCATGTTTTATCATCTAACAATAATAAAAATACTAATTATAAAAAAATTTCATATAAGACGGACAGTTAAACATTGGCACGGAAACCCACGGTTTGCCTTTTTTTTGGGACGGAGGGAGTAGACCTTAGGGCTTATTCGTTTCAAAGGAATTGTAAAGGAAAAGTACAAGAATATGCAATCCTTTGGAATGGGCACTATACTGTCATTCGTTTCAAAGGAATGCACCAAAGGAAAAGTTCCTGTCCCTCCACTTTTAGGGCCCCTTTGAATTATAGGGTAGAAAAAACGGAGGAATAGGAAAAACACAGGATTTTAACAGGAATTGAAGTGTAAAACAGAGGATTGCAAAACACAGGAAAAACACAGGAATGATCGTTTGATTGGAGCGCAGGAAAAACACAGGAATCGGATGAGAGAGATAGACTCAAAGGAAATTTTCCAAGAGGTTGGAGCTCTTGCTAAATTTTCTCCAAAATCCACATGCAATGTGCCATTCCATAGGAATTTCATAGGATTTAGAAAGCTTCAATCCTTTGAATCAAAGGGCCAAATAGGAAAATTTCCTATAGGATTTGAATCCTATGAAATTTCTACATAAATCCTTTGATTCAAAGGGGCCCTTAAAGGGGAAAAAAATAATCCACTCCAACACAATGTTTTCAATCCTTTGAATTGTTTGCCACACAACCATAGGTAAGTTTTCTATGTTTTTCATTTCTTAGGTCTGCACATGTTTTCTCATGCTATTCCTACGTTTTAAAAAATCTTACAAACCAAACAAGCCCAATTACTGTGAAGTTCAACCTGAGGATAACTTTGCCGATGGCTTTTCTAGCTACTAATGGTTTATCATCTTTCATTTCTTTTGTTCCGCTTCCGCCCAGGATGTTCCTACATTTTTCTCTCATTTTCTCTTCATCCGGGAAGAACAAAAAAAGATTGCGCAAACAATCTTAGAACAAACCGTGAGACTCCTTTTCACTCGACTTGGCTCATCAATATGTAGTTTAGCACCTAAAAAGACCATCACATCACTCGTGCCAAACAGATGGACAGGATGATCCCATCATAATAACAAGGATGAGTCCAACCCATCTTACTTTGTCCCAAACTAAACACATGCTTAGAAAACGCTATGTATCTGGATCGTGGTTGAGGGAACGAGGGACGTGAATAAAACTCGACCATAGTGAGAGGACATGATGTGAACTTTTTTTCAACGAATAATGGTTGGACGGCCCAGCAGCTTCAGTTCAGGTGACACCAGGGACACGCACACCGGGCACCTTTTTTTTGGGTAGTTGACGGTAACACTGCCGAACGGTACTGATCGTGTGATGAGAACGTTTTGTTGGTAATTCCACGCTAACCCTCAACCACAACCACATCCTGTAGTAATAGCATTAATACGTGATTATTTCACATATTAACGTTTTCCGTCAGAACGACCGTAAAACGACCTACAATAATCTCCATCACTACAGGTGCCGTGACTTCACTATCCTACTGCCTCACCGACGCCTGCGCACGTCGGCACCTTTGCTGCTTGCTGCCACATCATCTGCTAACAGCAGGTACAATAGCAAACTATAAATCGGTTTGATATATACAATAGCAAACTATAAATCGGTTTAAACATATATCAAGAAGATAAAAGAAGAGTGAGAAAAGCAACGGGATATATATTTGTATGTTTCCAGGTAACTATCGTACGAATTGGCTATTAAATTGACTATAAATAATTTGGAGTTAGGCTGTGTTTAGTTCAGCGCAAAGTTTGGATTTTGGTTGAAATTGGAGATGATGTGACTGAAAAGTTGTGTGTGTATGACAGATTGATGTGATGGAAAAGGACTGAAGTTTGGATCCAAACTTTGGATCTAAACACAACCTTAGTAGTTGGCTATACTATAGAACTTGCTCTAATACTTATGTTTTTGGCGCGTAGATTGAAAGCTGGAAATCCCATAATTCACTTTTTAACTCTTTACTTTCCTTTTAAAGGTGTGTTCTTTTTCTTATTTTTTTTAACTTCTGCTCTCTTGTTTTTCACGCATGCTTCCCAAACTGTTAAATAATATGTTTTCTTTTAAAATAACTCTATATAAATGATGCTTTAAAAGTCATATTAATTATTTTTAAAAGGTTTTTAAGCTAATATTTAATTTATTATACATTAATTAATCCGTTGCTGCGTTTTGTGTGCCAGAAAGGAATTGAAGGATTCTCAATGGAATGATCTTTAGTTTGCGCTTTCTAGCGAAACCGGGTCAATGAATGATCTAAGGTCTAAAAAAAACAACACAGAGTTATTTGTACAGATTATCTAGATTCAACTGCCAATGACGACGATTATGAACTACTGTATGCATGACTTACATGTGGCAACTAATTACTCCATCCGTTTCACAATGTAAGACTTTCTAGCATTTTCCATATACATATAGATGTTAATGAATCCAAATACATACATATGTCTAGATTCATTAACATCTAAATAAATATAAGTAATGCTAGAAAGTCTTACATTGTGAAACAGAGGAAGTAGCGTATACTGAATCGGTCGGTCTGTGATGGATGGGGAGTGGTTATTGTGATCAGCCACGAAAGCGCTAGCTAGCCTGCGGATAATAAGCGGATTAGTTGGACGTCGGCGTCTCTCTTACACTTTCAGCTACAAAATTGGAGCATGATTTGATAGCGACCTACATACACAACGAAAATTTCAGAACGAAACTTGCTACGACTCTCACTCATTTTTTTTTAAAAAAAACCACGCTATATATCTTGTACAGTTAGCTACAGCAGTGAGTAAAAAAAAGGTGACAAAAAGAAGAGGAAAGTTGCTGACACATCACGCATTGGCGCCACACGAGGCAGAGACGACGACGACGAAGGAAGAGGACACAGTAGCAGCCAACACCAGCAGTCTTGGACTATTGGCAGGGTGGTGATCGATCATGCATCGAGCAGATCAAGAGAGCTCAGCAGATGCGACTGCTTCTTCTCTCTCTCACACACACACACCATCCAATGACGACATTGAACATGCATATGCATGCTGGGTGTTGCACTTGCACAAGCACAAGCACAAGCACAAGACTCCTTTCCCTTTCCCTTCGGCGCCACACTATCTACCACCTTTTGGAAGGTGGCCAGCAGCAGCAGCAGGATTGAATGAACAAGTTAGGCCAGCCAAGCTGCTGTACTGGTAGTAGTGGCCTGTGATGAGTGAGCTAGCCATCCATCCAATCCATTCCAACGGGGGCGGATCCAGGAAAGATTAACAGGAGGGTCTGAAAAAATTATACAAAATTATAGCTCCCTCTTCTAATAGATGTATGACAGAAAATTTTAGTGGCATCTTCATGGGATCTCCCATGGTTACAATACGGGTAGTGAGGTCGTAGTGGGGTCTCGAGATCCCAGAGATCCCACGGTGGATCCGCCACTGCATTCCAACCATGCTTAAATTACCTTTTGATGATAGATATGATCCCTCATTAGCTTATATTGCACATGCATTTTGTTATTTCTGGGGGAGAGCTTGGGCAGTTGGACCTTGACAACACCACCACCAGTGCATACATGCATCTATGGAGAAAAGGAAAAGAGGCAAATATTTCAATTCCAAAATGGATCTAGTCACCACCATGACAAGCAAAGGTAGTACTATGTGTGATGAGGTGAAGCATCATCATGTCATATACTAGCAGATAGCTCCATGGACTGTGGGTAAAAAGAGATAGATGGATAGATGGATGTGTAGATTCCCAAAGTGAGAAAAGAAAAGATTTAAGAGAGGGGAGAAGGAAAAAAAAAAACATATAGTGAGCTCCAACAAAGCTATGGGGTGAATGAAAAGATGAAGGTGCTCATGTCCTTGTGGCATCTTTTGCACTCATGATCACAAGTCCAAGACATGTTCAAGTGGGTCATGCATGCACAACCTTGGAAAAGATGAGATCTCCTTCATCTCACTTTCACATTCTTTTTTCTCCCTCCCTTGCACCTTTCCCAGGGTCACCAAATCAAAGATTTGTTTGTTTTAGTTAAGGCAGCTAGGGTGTTGTACTACTCAAACTCACTCATGGTCATGGGGGGTTCCACAAAAAGTGCCCTTTTATTTTTCCCTTTGCCTGCTCTCCAGGTCTTCTTGCATTGGTTGGAGACCTAATTAAAGATCACAAACACCCATGCTTTCAGATGGGAATATGCCACCTCATGTAGGGGCACTAGCACAGCAATTGCTCATCAGTTTTATGAGTAGTAGGCACTTTTTTTTTTCTTCTCTAGCTTGTTGTTGCATCCAAAGAAAGAGGCTGTTGCTTTCTAGCAACTTCTTCAATTCCCCTCGGCACACATGTACATGCACGATACATTTGCATCCTATCACATCTTGGCTTGCACGCCAATGGAATTGATGAACAAATCTAGCTAGGTCACAAAACAAATTAATTGCATTGTAAAAAAAACCACGCTATATATCTTGTACAGTTAGCTACAGCAGTGAGTAAAAAAAAGGTGACAAAAAGAAGAGGAAAGTTGCTGACACATCACGCATTGGCGCCACACGAGGCAGAGACGACGACGACGAAGGAAGAGGACACAGTAGCAGCCAACACCAGCAGTCTTGGACTATTGGCAGGGTGGTGATCGATCATGCATCGAGCAGATCAAGAGAGCTCAGCAGATGCGACTGCTTCTTCTCTCTCTCACACACACACACCATCCAATGACGACATTGAACATGCATATGCATGCTGGGTGTTGCACTTGCACAAGCACAAGCACAAGCACAAGACTCCTTTCCCTTTCCCTTCGGCGCCACACTATCTACCACCTTTTGGAAGGTGGCCAGCAGCAGCAGCAGGATTGAATGAACAAGTTAGGCCAGCCAAGCTGCTGTACTGGTAGTAGTGGCCTGTGATGAGTGAGCTAGCCATCCATCCAATCCATTCCAACGGGGGCGGATCCAGGAAAGATTAACAGGAGGGTCTGAAAAAATTATACAAAATTATAGCTCCCTCTTCTAATAGATGTATGACAGAAAATTTTAGTGGCATCTTCATGGGATCTCCCATGGTTACAATACGGGTAGTGAGGTCGTAGTGGGGTCTCGAGATCCCAGAGATCCCACGGTGGATCCGCCACTGCATTCCAACCATGCTTAAATTACCTTTTGATGATAGATATGATCCCTCATTAGCTTATATTGCACATGCATTTTGTTATTTCTGGGGGAGAGCTTGGGCAGTTGGACCTTGACAACACCACCACCAGTGCATACATGCATCTATGGAGAAAAGGAAAAGAGGCAAATATTTCAATTCCAAAATGGATCTAGTCACCACCATGACAAGCAAAGGTAGTACTATGTGTGATGAGGTGAAGCATCATCATGTCATATACTAGCAGATAGCTCCATGGACTGTGGGTAAAAAGAGATAGATGGATAGATGGATGTGTAGATTCCCAAAGTGAGAAAAGAAAAGATTTAAGAGAGGGGAGAAGGAAAAAAAAAAACATATAGTGAGCTCCAACAAAGCTATGGGGTGAATGAAAAGATGAAGGTGCTCATGTCCTTGTGGCATCTTTTGCACTCATGATCACAAGTCCAAGACATGTTCAAGTGGGTCATGCATGCACAACCTTGGAAAAGATGAGATCTCCTTCATCTCACTTTCACATTCTTTTTTCTCCCTCCCTTGCACCTTTCCCAGGGTCACCAAATCAAAGATTTGTTTGTTTTAGTTAAGGCAGCTAGGGTGTTGTACTACTCAAACTCACTCATGGTCATGGGGGGTTCCACAAAAAGTGCCCTTTTATTTTTCCCTTTGCCTGCTCTCCAGGTCTTCTTGCATTGGTTGGAGACCTAATTAAAGATCACAAACACCCATGCTTTCAGATGGGAATATGCCACCTCATGTAGGGGCACTAGCACAGCAATTGCTCATCAGTTTTATGAGTAGTAGGCACTTTTTTTTTTCTTCTCTAGCTTGTTGTTGCATCCAAAGAAAGAGGCTGTTGCTTTCTAGCAACTTCTTCAATTCCCCTCGGCACACATGTACATGCACGATACATTTGCATCCTATCACATCTTGGCTTGCACGCCAATGGAATTGATGAACAAATCTAGCTAGGTCACAAAACAAATTAATTGCATTGCATTGTCATGTTGGCCACCCATTTCTCCTTTCCTTTCTCTTTGTTTTTCCTTTTGGCAGTGATTCCTACCCCCAAGGCCCCAGAGAGATCATATTCTTTTCTCTACTATCGTAGGTTGTGTTTAGATCCAAAGTTTGGATCCAAACTTCAGTCCTTTTCCATCACATCAACCTGTCATACACACACAACTTTTCAGTCACATCATCTCTAATTTCAACCATAATCCAAACTTTGAGCTGAACTAAACACAGCCTTAGTAGTTTTATTTTTTTGGGGGGTCCCTTCAAATTGGCAATCATGGTGCAGCAAGAATGACTTGTATAATTCATTCTCAGTGCAATTCCATTCCATCGAGATAATTATTCGGTCCATTTTGGATCGGTGGACGCGTGCATCCATTGATCAAGACCGCACTTTTCACTTTCCTACGGCATATGCAGGGCGACTACTCTTTCTTCCTTTTTTTTCAGTTTAATTAGGTGACAATGTAAATGTAGCATGACAAGTAGTTTTGGCCAAGTGGTAAGCCAAATTGGTATTTAGCATATACGACAAAGAATATGTCCAATTGGTTTAGTATCAGTTAGCAGTACAATTGACCGGGTATTACAAGAATTAATCCGAAGATGGCGAAGGTTTAAAACGCGGGAACTAGAGAATTCCCAGCTGGTCTCCACGAGGACACAGGATCATTCCATATTTCCATTCGAATTCTAATGGGAAAAAAAACTCTGTGAAATGCTTGCCAAATTCCAGCGAGAAATGGGCTTAGCTACTGTACTGTAGATGGCCTAGCTTGACCGTCTTCGACTCCGGCTAGTACGTTCATAATTGCGCGTTAAGATCTCGATGAGGTGGGACCCACGCCTACCACTACGAGCAAATAATATAGCCAACTAATTGCTTCAAATCATCTTAAATTTAATAGTTAATTCATACCACAGTTACCTATAAACATATATAGTACTACACTAGTAATAATAGTCTTACACGTCATACACATATTGTGTTTTGTAGTTTGTGCTGTAACTGGCTATAAATCTATAGCCTGCTACTGTCCTCTCTTTATATTTATCTCTGGACATGTGTTTATATCTAGTTTTTAGTTTGTTATTGTACCTGCTCTAGTCGAGTAGTCCCTCCCAACTAATAAAACGGAAACCTCATCAAAGAGGAGGAGAGAGGTGTGAGGAGGTTTGAAGCCTTTTTGGTTTGCAGGCAAAAGTGCGCACAGCCTTTTCTCGTTTTGGGCAATTCTGGGGCTTTGCTGCTTTTGTACCCGGCGGCTCCTCTCTTCCGTAGGCCACAGGACCAACCTTTACGTGCATGCATCATCGGTCTGTTTTACTCCGCACTTCAAGGTACTTCTGCCACTTTAATCTAACCGCTGGTACCGGCAGATCTCTCACCACCAACACTGTACAGAGGGACTAGGGACTACCAATGGTACTCCTCGCTCCGTCCGTCTAAAACAAGTTAAGATAAATCGGTTGAACTAATAAGTTAAAAAAAATCTAAAATATAAACTTGTGAATTGATTTTAAAATTCGTTTTAAAATATTTTTAACGTAATTTCTTTTAGCGTTTGAATATCTTTAATTGCATCATAGGAAAAAAAAAGAACCAAAATATAGTTTCCAATAGGTATAATCTCTTACTTATTTTTCTATCAAATTGGTTACAGGAATACAATCCTGTGAAAAAAATTATGAGTTAAACGGGTCTATAGGAAAAAAATCCTAAAAAAATAAAATCCTCCAAAAATCCTTTGCCAATCCTCCATTTCAAAGGGAGTTTATCCCAAAATAATTTGATTTTTTTACTCCCTCCGAAATGTAAGGCATTCAAACATTAAAATCTATCTCCCCAAATATAAGGTATTCTACACTATATCTTTCTTCTTTCCTTGCAAATCAACTATTCCGATCTTTTCTATTAGCAGTAAAATACTATTACTAGGTCGATCACTATAAAAGTGCTCTTTCTTTGCGTCTTTGTATATGGCAATCAGCCCGGGTTAACAAAACCGATCGGTTTTCACAAAATCGCCGGTGGTCAATTTGTGGAAAACACATTGATTTTAGATAGTTTTCATGGGTCATCGATCGAAAGTTGTTGGTCTTTACTGTATTTTCTACCAGTTTTTGGTAAAACTGCTTTGGAGCAGTTTTTAGTTTCCAAAGTAGGAAGGTAAACCATGCAATCAACTACTTCCTCCGTTTCACAATGTAAGTCGTTCTAGTATTTCCTACATTCATATTGATGTTAATGAATCTAAATAGATATATATGTCTAGATTCATTAACATCAATATGAATATGAAAAATACTAAAATGACTTACATTGTGAAACGGAACGAGTATAAGCTAGCTACTCCTTTAAAGCACGGTGAAAGAAAAAAAAACAAGAGTAATAGGGGCAGCTAGTAGTTGCACCATGACAACGGGCGGGAAGCCGACAGCATGTCAACAGCGCAAGATTTCACCCATCATATAATGAAATTTTTGTCTCCGCTACATGCCTACATGTTGGCTTAATATTGTACTAGATCTACAAGTATAGCTAGGTTAGATGAATGTGCCACATGGTGCGTGAAACAACATATACAAAAACATGGACGCATGCACAGATTGTACTCCAGAAATTCAGAGGAAGAAAGATACTCTATACTACTACAAGGTCGCTCTGATTAGCGCGCTAGCTAGCTAGCATTCATACACCTCTTGGAGCACATATGGTACTGTACCTAGAATATCATCATCACTTAATTTCACATGTCACACTTGACAAGGTCTCAAAGTATGAAGAGTTTATATAACTCGAATCAAGCAAAAGGGTGAGGTGAGGGAGCACAATGGAAGAGCCATAGTACATAATCTTGTCAAAATTTATGAAATTATCACATCCCTACTGACGGCTCATATGTACCAACCAATTTAACTCAAAATTTTAAGCTGGTGAGAGAAGATGGGGGAGAAGATGGACAAAGAGCTCCCAGCAGTGCCAGATCTAGAAGATCGATTCGTTCGTGTGTCATAACGTGTTTATCGGTATCATAGTATCCTAATTATGATTTGATCATAGTGTTATAACATGGATAAACAATTTCGCTATAGGTTTTGCTGAAAGTCGTTGGTGTCGTCTGACACCGGCCCTTATACTGCAAACTGCATACGGACTAGAGGACCGACTCTCTTGACTCTCCACTCTTGTATAAACATAAGAGGACGTGAATTGATTGCATAATTTGTCCTGTAAATTTGGATGGGTTCGCGCAGAAAATTGGAAACGCGGGCCAAATTTCTCTGTAGCTTGTACCTGCTCTGTACTGTGTATACCAAAGCTATCAAAATCGTGCAATCATTTTTCCACGGTCGGTGTTAACTATGCATTCGTAAACTGTGTTTAGATGTAAAATTTGGATCCAAACTTCAGTCTTTTTCCATCACATCAACCTGTCATACACACACAACTTTTCAGTCACATCATATTCAATTTCAACCAAAATCCAAACTTTGCCATCAACTAAACACAGCCGTAGTATTGGCTTACTGTGATCTAAAACTGTGAGTACTACTGCTAGTTCCAGCTATCTTTTCGTTGTTGTTGTTGTTGTTGCCGCCGCCCACCACCTGTGACTGTGAGTACTACTGCTAGTTCCAGCTATCTTTTCTGATACGCCTTCTAAGCTCAACTGCTGCTCTAGTCTCTGCCTATGAAGTCTGAAAGTCTGAAACCGAAGAAGTGATGGACTGATGGTCTTCCCTGCATGCATATAGCAGAAAATGTCGAAACTCATTCTGTTCACTTTTCTAAACGAAAAGGACCGTGTAATGACTAATGAGTCATCCCTTGAGATATATTCATATATATGCAGGCAGCTGAGGAAAAAAATAATTAGATAGGTGTTAGCTTGATTGTAGGTAATGCTGGTTCCAGAAAAATCAAAGCGTGTTGCTGTAGTCTCGACGTGATTGATAATAACAGAACAAAAGTGAAAGTGCATGTTTTTTTTCCTTTCCATGCTTTGCGACGTAAGCATCGTGCGTCCGGTGCGTCGGTTTATGGAGGTGTTCAGCACATCAGCAAAAACTGAATCCAAGCAGTGACGCACAGAGACAAATATTTTCCAAACGGACAAGAAGAAAGAAAACGATGAGATGTGGGAGTAAGTATGAACAGCTTGTATTACTGATCTGTCTTAAGACAATTAATCTAGTAGATTCTATTTACCGTTTCAACAACTTCACTAATCTAATATTGCTAAAAAAAATAAAAAGGTGAGAAAAAAAACCCAAATTGGTCCTCTTCGGGGGACAACCCGTAAAAGAAAATTACAGATCGGTGAGTTCTAGAAAAAATAGGAGAAATTAAAAAAAAAAGGTGGGAAAGGAAGCATTTTTTAACTTGTGTCTTGACACGACCTTGGAATGCACGACCGGTCGAGCAACGGGCACACGTCGCGCTGCCTTGCCGGAGTCCGGTCAGGGGAGGAGGACGTGGAGCGATGCGTTCTTGGTGGCCGCGCAGACGGGGCACGCGTCGGCGGCGGCCTCGCAGCCGCGGCACAGGCAGAGGTGCCGGCACGGCAGCAGCAGCATAGAGGTTTTTATCATGATATATTCTTTCCTCAAACATTTGAGGACAGAATATTGTTCACATATTGTTCCATAAACATGCAGAATCAAATTTGATCTATAAGTAACTACACATGAAGGAATTAAAGTAATAAATCCAAGTACGAATTTGGCGTATTGAACCTTATTTGTATATTCTAGTCTGTTTTCTTGTTTTTCCAATAATATATAACACGATCATTGAGACAATTCCCAACCCAATGACTAAGATGATGTCCATAGCATTAAATAGGCTGCCACCTAAGATAAAAAATGATGTGGCAAGTGAATAAATGAGGAAAGAGAAGAAAACCATGTCTTGCATGAGACATACTCCCTCCATTCCAAATTGATCTACATATTTCATAGGTGCACCAAGACCAAGAAAAGCTAATAACTCTCTCATACTATATTTACTCTAGCAACAAACTCAATGCATGCACCATCCCCACTATTTCCTAGCCAATAGCAAATCAAGATATTGCATGTGGGTGATAAATACTTGTGTGCATGGATACATGCATCAATGTCCATTTACTCAAATGCACAAATTACGAATAGACTTAATAAATGAACATAAATATGTAGATCATTTAGGAATAACCTAAAAAAAAACTATATGTAGATCAATTTGGAATGGAGGGAGTATGTCTCATGCAAGACATGGTTTTCTTCTCTTTCCTCATTTATTCACTTGCCACATCATTTTTTATCTTAGGTGGCAGCCTATTTAATGCTATGGACATCATCTTAGTCATTGGGTTGGGAATTGTCTCAATGATCGTGTTATATATTATTGGAAAAACAAGAAAACAGACTAGAATATACAAATAAGGTTCAATACGCCAAATTCGTACTTGGATTTATTACTTTAATTCCTTCATGTGTAGTTACTTATAGATCAAATTTGATTCTGCATGTTTATGGAACAATATGTGAACAATATTCTGTCCTCAAATGTTTGAGGAAAGAATATATCATGATAAAAACCTCTAATTATTCTATCTTATATATTTTAAGGAACAATATTATTTATTACTCTCTTACTACTACAAAACCTCTAATTGATGCCAGCTAATAGGTGCCAGTTCATTTAAAACCAGCACTTATGAACTTTTTCCCATCTCCGCGGTATGAAAAAACATAGAGCCAACATTTTTGAGTACTATAGGTGCCAATTCTAAAGGAAAAAGTGCCAGTTCTACATGGATTTTGTATGGATACTGGATTATAGGTGCTGGTTTTTATACAAAACTGGTCAACCGAGCAAATAACAAAATCGCTCCAGCTGACCTTATCCACAGTCTAACCTTACCTGCTCCCTACCCACTCCTCCTGTCCCTGTCCCTCCTTCTTCTTCCTCCTCCTCTTCCACCCCTCCTTTTCTTCTTCTCCTCCTCCTTGTCCTCCTTCTCATTCTTCTAGCGTCGCCCTTCCCCTCTATCTCCCATCGAAACCCTCGGACGCCACCGCAAGGTGCTCCTACCACCCCTCCGCTGCAACAATGCTCACCGGCTAAGCCCCATCGCTCACCGCCCCCGCCGCAGTGACCCCTCCACTTGTCCTGAGCCCCAGCACCATCGAATCCATCGCCCGCCCGTCTTCGATGACAAAGGTGAGATCTAGGTGTTAGTGGTGGCGGCGGCACAGAGGCGGATTGTGGGTTAGGGTTTGGATTGCTCGGCCTCCCCTTCCTCCCACCCCCAACCTCTCCTATCGCTTCCTCACCCCTCTCAATCTCTCACTCTATCTTCCTCTCCTTCGCCGGAAGCACCCCTCTCCGACCTCTCCTTTCGCCCGCTGGATGCAGCAACGACGACGAAGGGGCGACAGCGATACCCGCTGGATGGGGGTGACCCAGTAGAAGAAGGGAGGGGCGACGACGGAGGACGCGGCTCCCCTCAACTTTTCCTCGAAAGCCTGGCCGGTAGATCTACCGGCGTGGAGGTGGGGGGCCGCCAGATCTAACCAGGTCTGACCTTGAAGATGGTTTGGGAGGTACGACCGATTTGATAACTGAAAAAGGTAGACTCTATTTTCCGGTGAGGATAAAGGTATTCAGACAACCGATTCTGGCAAGAAAGTAGGGGAGTGTAATCACACAAGTGTATGGGTGAGGACAGACAAAAGGCACATAGCCATTCTGCTCCGGCGACAGCGGGTTTGATCGCGAGGAGTGAGCGGCTGGATGTGTTTGTTGATGTTTACTCATGTTTATTCTTGTGATTGTTGATGTTTATTCATGTTTTTGTGTTGATCTTGATGATCTAGATTTGTTGTTCATTTGTTGAAATAAGTAGATGTGCTCATCTTCATTTTAGGGGATTTGGGGCATCATTTGCGGATCTGGGGCACGATGAATCACCTCGATTTGAGCCGGTCGAGGACTGGGTTTTCTTTTTTCTTTTTGCTCCCGAAAAACCAAAGGTGTCGGTTGTACACTTAGAACCGGCACCTGTACTAATGGGAAAATGTACTCCTAAATTGGTGCTGGTAGGAAAAAATGCACCTATAAGGGATTCCAAATCAGCACCTTTGGGGGTGCTCTGTATAGTACTTCCATTCTAAAATATAAGACACATACTAACACAAAGACAACCAAAGAATTTAATCAGCTCCACGGTTGGATCACCTCCATGCATAAAAGTAATGTAATTGGGATGTTGATTTGATGGTAGAGGATTTAAAACAATTGAGAGGAGAAAGAGGTGATAGTTAATAATGCATGCATGCACGCTTTAAATTATGATACATGGAAAAATAGTGGTTGTGTATTGTATTATGGATGAAGGGAGTAATAGTTTCTTGAAACCATATGTCGGATGTATATCACAACTCCATAATTGATAATATCCTAAAATGAATGGACTTTAAATTGCAACTGGAGCTAGGATCCGGTTAAGCTAAAGTATAGCCGGCTAGTATAAATTAAAAACTTTGCTAGAGACCAGTCATATTTTTATCCTTTTCTAAGTACCTTTCCGCTCTCATCACCTTTTATCCTTCTTGTATATCACAGAGCTCTTGGTGACCGGCCTAGTCAACAAGATAAGGGAGGAGACCAAAACGTGGGCCCTACATGGGGCAAGGAATTTGGCCGCTTGGTTACCCTGGTCGCTAGCCTGGGTTTCGTGATCTAGTTGTACATTTTAATTTCTTGCTCCTTTTTTTTTCTTTTGTATAGTTTTCTCATACTCTATTCAATGAAATGTATTGGCGCTCGTCGATTCGTTCAACAATAAATCAAAATTTAACACGTTTAATGAAACAAACTGTCTGATCCAATAATTCCATTAATAAGTACTGTAATGAAATAAATAAATCCAATATACATGGAACAAATTCAATAGAAGACACCATCTTGATCCATTAATTATTCCATTATTGATTACTCTAATAAATACAACCAGCTTGCTAGCTCACACTGTACAATTATCAATCAATTGCCAACTGCCAAAGAAAAGTTGGTACGAATTTAAATCGCACCTCATCAATATCTAACAAGGAAAGCATATGCATCAAAAAAATTAAGTAGATGAAACGTTCGGGAACTATGGATCCAACAGCCAAGCAAGGCAATGTAGGACATGGGGTTTTGGAATTAAACCTGATAGTGCGCGGAAACCTTTGAGCGAGCGGAGGATGTGAAAAATGTAAGTTAAATGTTTGATTATATATATATAACATGCAAAAATGAGAGAATATGTTTTTAAGGGATGATAAACCATCTCTGCGCGGTGCATGTAACCAAGTTCCAGGTTCGATTATATTATTGATGCATGTGCTTGCTTACACTAGAAGGCATTTCCGATAATTGACGCTATAGGGGAGTGTAATTAATGTGCTCATCTAATTCCACATCACGTACCAATATTACTACCTTCGTCTTTTTAATATATGATGTCGTTAACTTTTTACATCATATTTAATCATTTGTCTTATTTAAAAATTTTATTTCTTCTGGTGTGGCTTGGTTCCTCACTAGATAAACTATAAGCGTTACTTATATTTTGAAGATTTGCACAAATTCTTTGAACAAGATGAATGTATAAAGGTTATAACAAAAATCAACGGCGTCATATATTAGTGTTTTTTCTACCTATTTTTTGTTCTATGTCAGTTCCATCCATCTAGCTAAGTGTCATGTTATTTGTTCTAAATTAAATCATTCATTACACATGCATCCGTATATATAGTCTATTCAAAGATGGGAAGCTAATTGCATGCATGTCTGTCGAACCGCCATGAATTAATGCATGCATTACTCAATGGCTATAGTATAATATTCTACATAGGGTCAAGTTTGTTCTTTACGTACTCCATGTAGAGAATCAAGAACATATATAGGGACCAACATATTTCCCATGCATATGCAGCGAAGAGCACCCATAAAATTACTACACGATAATGTGTGCAAGTTGGTTGTTGGAGAACAGTACGTGCAAGGACAATATATTTGTAGGGTTGATCTCTGTGGTGTCCATTTTCAGTTAATAATGTTTGTTTGTTAAATAATATCTCTAGCCAAATCAGCGGTGATAGTTGCAACTCTACAGGTATTCTAATAAGTTGAGTAAAGTGTACAGACGGTCCTTAAACTTATAGGGATGTGTCATCTATATCCTTAAACTCTCAAAATGCATATCCAAGTCTCAAAACTTGTCATAGTTTGTCATCTAGTTTCCAAATCGCCACAACCCCTTTAGGATCCTACGTGGCATTGATGTGGCATGCCACACGGACATGACGTGGCATCATTTTGACTGACAAATGGGACCCATTTAATTTTTTTCCTTTTTTTCTTCTCTTTTTTAAACCTTCTTCTTTCTCTAATCGCCACAACCCCTTTAGGATCCTACGTGGCATTGATGTGGCATGCCACACGGACATGACGTGGCATCATTTTGACTGACAAATGGGACCCATTTAATTTTTTTCCTTTTTTTCTTCTCTTTTTTAAACCTTCTTCTTTCTCTGTGACCCGAGCAAAAGAAAGGGAAAAAAAGAATGAGAAGAAAACGAAAAAGAAAAAGAAAAGAAGAAAAAAAAGGAAAAGGATACGTCACGTCCATGTGGCATGCCACATCAGCGCCACATAGGATCCTAGAGGGGATGTGTCGATTTGGGACCTAGATGGTATACTTTGACAAGTTTTGGGATCTGGATATACATTTTGAGAGTTTAGGAACCTAGATAACACAACCCTACAAATTTAAGGACCACTTATATACTTTACTCTAATAAGTTTCCAAACCAATCTCAACATATGTTGGCCAGTCTTTCGAAGATCATAGGATAAGGCGTACGTGTGTTTATATGGGTGAGTATGCGGAGGCATTTAACTTTTTACCACTTTTAAGATGTGGCAATAATTAAGGATTTGCCTCTCAGAGTTTATGACATGTGTGCCCTCATGCGTCTATTACATGTAGGTCCAGTGGCTCATTAATTGACACTTGTAACAGTGGCAAATAGTTAAATATCTCGAGTATTTGCATGCATATGTTTGTATTGTATTGTGTTTCTAAGAACTATATGTTTGGAATCATGAATTCTTGAACGTTGCTCGAAGGTTATTTTACATCATCAACTTTTCAAACTACGCATATGACACCCTAGAACATATTTCATGAAGGTTTTGATTGATTTGATAGTAGTTTTTCGTTTGCATGAGCTTAAATTAGGCAAATTTCATGGTTGTAGACATATATAATTAAGTGACAATTGCATCAACAAAATGTGCACTGTAAGGGAAGAACTAGGAAAACCATCTTAATTTCTAACAAAACTACTGTAGAAATTCTGCATCAAGGTGTTTTTGATTGTTCAGTTTTTATTTGTTATTCATGGTTGAAATAGATCATGCCACACTCTCATCACTTTTCTCCTTCACGAATATGAAATGGAAATTTTTCTCCAAAAGAAGAAGATATGAAATAAGAATGACGTACAAATCCAATTTATAATGAATATGTTTAATGTAAGGAACTGTATGATCCATCGATCAATAAATACAACCAGCTTGCTCAACACAATGCATTGATCAATGAATGGCCAACTGCCATGCCAAACAAACATTATTACAAATTTAAATTTCATCTCATCAACAACTAACGAGGAAACGCGTCAACATTAACTACAAACGTCAAACAACAGTTCATGAAAAGAAATTAAGTAGATGGAACGCACGCGAACTATGGATCGATCAATATAGCTAGCTAGCCAAGCTAGCGATGGCGCCGACAGCAAACTACGCGACGTAGTATATGGGGTTGGGGTATTTGAAGGTGCGGTAGCCCTCCGGTGATCCGAGGATGTCGCTCCACTGGTCACCGATGTTGCCGACGATGATATAGCCGGCGCTCACCAATTTCTGCCGCTCGCCGGTCTTGAACGCCTGAGTCGTGGTCTGGAGCCCAACAGGCTGGAGTAATAGCTTCTCCCAGCTGTAGTAGCCTTGCGAGAGGAGGTTGTGGGTGGTGACGGCCCTCTGGTCCTCGGTGCGGTCGGTCAGGAACACCGGCTTGATGCCGAGCTGCAGCAACCGTCGGTAGAGTCGCAGTGTTCCCTGTAGCGCCGGTGCGCTCCCTCCAGCCACGTATTGGACGAAGCTCGCGTGGTCGTATGGCTTAGTTCTGCGAAGGGGTAGTTATTTGGATTTGAACATTTATAAAAAAAACTAAAAATATTAATAAGGGTTCAAGCTTGGTACGAATTTTATTTCTTAATTGCAATTTAAGAAAATTATCATTTTTTAGAGTACGCGCGCTGTACTCTAAAAGTCTGGCCGGAGGAGGAGGGAGGAGGGCGGTGGTGGCGACAATGTGTGGAGCGGCGGCGTGGTGACGACGGCGCGGGCGGGCGGTGGCTCCCAGCACGGCTCCCCTCCCCTCCCCTTCTTAGATCGGCTGGGGAGGGCGGTTGCGGCGTGGCGTGTGCGGCGCGCGAGGCCGTGCGGCGATTTTTTTTTGTTCGTTCGTTGCATTTTCGTAGGCGGGCCGTTGCCCCGACTTTACAGTCGTTGTAGTGCAGGCGACCTCCCTCCCGTCTGAGAAAATTAGTTTTGGCCGCCTGCAAAAATACTTGTGAACGTACCCGTAGCCATGCTTGGCCTGGTAGGGCAGGGGTGAGAGGGCGGTCTCGTCGACGTCGAAGACCCAGATCTCCTTGCCATGGCCGGAGAGCTTGAGGCTCTCGGCGTAGGCGATGGCCTCGTTGATCACCACGTCGGAGTCGCGGCCGTATCGCTCGCCGGTCAAGTAGTCGGAGACGTACTCGGCGCAGTCCGCCGGCACCGTCTTCCATCCGATGATGTTGTGCGCCTCCACCGCCGTCCTCACGCTGCCGCAGTACGGGCGCGGCGGCGCGAGGGAGCGGGCGCGGCCGGCGGCGCCGTCGATGCCAGCTGCTCGCCGACGCCGCCCACGATCACCTCCTGTCCGCTGCAGAAGCAGCATGATCCCGCCGCCGCCGCCGCCGCCACCGTGAGCAGGAGGATCAACCTCGCCGTCGCCATGTGTTTGAGCAGTGAGTGAGCTGCTGTAGTAGAGGAGATCGAGGAGGCTGTGAGCTGCAGCGAGGAGGGCCATGGGGTTTTATATAGTAGAGGCGATCGAGTGATTGGTGAGGATTCGCATCACGCGCGTGGTGTCATCGTCGACGATGCGCGTCCGTGTACGTGCGAGCTCAACGTTTACCGGCGAGGTCGATGTGGAGCGACTTGTGGTGAGATCGAGACCTGATATGATGCAGCGTGGTCGATTTCGTCGGCAAATTATTCGATCAGCCGGAGTGCGACCTCGCGCCGGCCGGCGACACAGGGGTCAAGCGTTAATTGCCACAAATAACATAATGTTTGTTGTTGTTGGAGTAATTTGCTCTGGGTTGTGCATGTAAGAGTACGTACGTACTACTACTACTCCTAGTCCTAGCACACTTTTCTAGATGGGCCCAGCCTTAACGGCCAATCTATGTCGGATCTCGTCACGGATAGCCTAATCTGTGATGGGTTGATTAGAGGCTGTAGGATGTAGGTTTAGGATAATATCCTCAATGTTTAAGGTCAGTAGAGCAGTAAAATAGGACCCATAACTTTGTTCTTTGTACATAGCAAATGCTACAAGTGATATGGTTTTCTTGATCTTAAGCTGGGACTCAGTCATTAAAAAAAACTCTATCCAACATGAATGAAATAGCACCATATATATTGTAAAAGGCATGAACTAATTAATTTTTTATCTTATGGTTCAGCCTTAAGCTTAAAATTGGCCATAAATAATATTCCTTGTTTTCTCTTTTCCAATACATAAAGGTAGAAAAAAAAACTATTTTTCTTATAGGTTACTGTGCATGTTAACATTGTGGATCCCTAAGACACGTCACAAGTAGATAATCACCTGTGATCCGCGTAGTGGCCCAATTAATTAATTAAGGAATTCATGCACAACGTGCTCATGTTCATGAATGTACACTGGACCCGACAACGCATCTACGGAGTACATATGCAGGCAGCAGCTAGCTGTACTGCATGCAAACACTTGCTATAGAAGTGGAATCGTGTACATGTTAGGGAGCAGTAGTCCAATTGTCCTCAAGTAACTGGCCATTGCATGCTCCCTCTGTCTTTAAAAAAAAAGAAGCCAACCTAGATATGGATGGGACATTACCTAGGATAGCGAATCTAGACAATGGCCCATCCATGTCTAGGTTGGCCTTTTTTTTTGACAGAGGGGGTATGCATTAATGCGCACGCGTAGAGTCTGGCGGATGCACCTCTAAATAAAATGAACATATATAGGTTGGATATAGTAGTCATGATAACCGAATGCAACATATACCGTATATATCATATTATGTTTTAGTCATATAAAAAAATAAGGCAAAAGAACATCCAAGATAAAAAAAATAATTACGGGAAGCCAGAGAGGATTGATGGAAGGTTATTGTGGTTAGGAGGTGAGGAATTGGTGGCTGATCAGGCACGGGAGCCACCGGAGATTTGGAGAAGAACGACGGTGTGGTGACATTGGAGCTGGACAAGATCTCGATGGAGGGAGAGGGTGGTGTCGAGTGGTGATGCCAGGAGGCCATCGAGAAGTGAGAGAAGGGAAAAAGTGGATTGGGCAAACAAAGTCAACAAATTACTTTAGATTGTTGGGGATGCAAAGTTAATATGTCGTGTGTGCTGCCTCATGATTGATGAGCTGTTAGCATGGATAAGATTAGGAGAGCAATTACCTCTCTGATTAAACTTGCTCTTAGCTATAGGCTCACCCCATCATCATCAGTTAGTACTCAATTACTTGCTCTATTCTAAAATAAAAAGCATTGCTCAAGTAACACCTCTATGTTCAGGGTTAGACTCAGTAATTTTAGACCTAGTCTATGAAGTTTACTCGTGGCCCCTCGTAAAACCACAGGGTAAGAATCGACCTATCAAGGACGTGACCCTCGTGTGAGGGTAGGAGGTCTATGGGGGCGAGTCTACATTTCGCCGGGGGGGGGGGGGGGGTGGATTCACGGCGTTTCTTGACCGGTTTGGTTGATGCTCTTCTTCTTCTAACGAAAAGTTATAAATACAGTATTATTCCGTGTCAGTTAAGTTTTTTATAGAATGACTCGGATCTTGAAAAAGCTTTACTATATAGAGAGGAAAAGACTGAGATGTCTCTTATTTAAAAGAAAACCAATATTAGTGGGAGGTGTGGCAAGAAGTATTAAATAAAACCTTTTGGTTTGTGAGCCAATGGATATGTCAAGACAGTAGAAATTGATTTATTTGAACAAAATAAATACTCTAAAGTTAAAATAATTTGTAATCTGAGAGTATATGTTGGTGTCTAGGTTCTGGTCAGAAGGTTAGCTTGTTATCCTATTTTCGCTGACAGTGTGCTACTCCCTCTGTCCCAAATTATAAAGCCTATATACTTTTTTATATCATCTTCAATGACATACTTTGATGAGTAATTTATTTGTTATCAATAATTATAAATTTGTATCACATAAAAATATTTGAGAGTATGAATCTTAGAATATAACATGTATAATACTTAGTATAGATATTGTTAGTATAATTGTTAGTTAAATTTACCCAATTTGATTTTCATCAAACAAGGGCACATTATTTTGGGATGGAGGGAGTATTTGTATTGGTTTGTTTAAGAGGAGGAAAAAAAGAGAAGATTGAGAAATATATGCAAAGCAAGATGAGTCATTAACGCATAATTAATTGACTTATTGATTTTTAAATTTAAAAGTAAATTAATATTATTTTTAAAACAACTTTATTATTAAAAGATTTTTAAAAACATACTGTTGGCAACTTTTTTTGACAAGTACACAAGTACGATCGGGCAACTAAACGCCTTGCGGTGATTGTAGAGTCACCAACCACTCCAATCTAGCAAAAGCTAGACCAAGATAGGTTTTGATAGATTAAAATCGGCTAGCGAGCCGATTTAGATGAGACAATAGATAACTACCTGTCTCAGTGGACAAACGGAAGGTTTACAGGACAAATTTACCAAGGATTTCGCACTCTCGCAGCGAAGACGAACGATTTATAGTTGCAAATCGATATAAGATGGACGAACTATACTAAAATTAGATTGAATATTGGAAAAATAATTCAATGGCTAAATTGGATTGTGTATAGATTATATGCTCAATTGAACCAGCTTTGTCCCTTATATAGGGGTTGGTCTTGGTTCCTACAGGTCCTCCTACATGTCCAACTCGAGATAGAAACCAAAGAAAAACCCGAAACATAGTCTCCCGAGTAAGGAATCCCAAGACCCTAAGAAAACAGACTCGGGCTCGGACTCTGCCGGTCTGACCGGCCACATGCCGTTGGTCAGACCGGGCCCTCAAGCGCGCGTCTGCCGGCGAATACACGGCGGTTAGACCATCCCTGTGGAGGAAAACCGGGCTACGACTTTCCTACATCTTAGCAATTTTATTTAATTTAAACCTAGATGCCACATTTGGGTGTAAACACACGCGCTGTTCGGAAAGCACTAGGCTTGTGAAAAAACACACAAATCTCCCCTTTCCGTCCTAAACGAACGTTTAACTAGCATGGGCAGATCTTTCTTGTGAACGGGAGGAACAGTGGGAGAGATCTGATGTCTAATGGCACATCAATGCGAGGGAAATTAAGAGGAGCGCGCACATGCATGTAGTCCTGCTGCACCAAATGCATGTAATTAAGTCCCAGGTTAATTATTGTGTTGTACGTACAATTTAGTTAATGTCCTGACCATGCATGCATGCGCTTGCTTGGTCTAGAAGCATTTCCAATACTGGCTTGACAATAACAGTAATGTTCATCGGTGTATTTCACTTCGCATCACGTACGTGAACGTGATAAGAGAACTGTTTACTGCATATTAAATCCTCGAAAGATTCACTCCCATTGCTACAAAAATCGGTCATCGGTGACCGCACATCTCTAACCAGTAAAGGACCTGCAAAGATGACATCTTAACGTTCTAAAACACCCATTTGAGATGAGGCTATGAGAGATGGCCTTCACGGATATATTATTATGCATGATGATTCTAGTAGTGACCTCTAATAGATATATTTGTGATGATGGACTACTACGACCAGTATAGATATACATCTACGATGAGTAAAAAATAACCCGTCACATATATTAAGTCATCTTTAACAGATATCAAATAACACCATCAAAGATGAGAGATTATCTCTAACGGCCTATTTTATTACCTGTCATGGAGATCACCAAATTCTTATACATAGCTCTCTCTCTCTCTCCACAACTCTCCTTTGATGTTTCTCCTGTAGCTCCTCAAATCAATCAGGCGTGGTGCGGCTGGACCTGCCATTAGGGTTCCAGTTCCACCCCCACCGATGAGTAGGGATGTCAAAAAAGTTCCAGGCTCACGAGCTACACGAGCTTGGCTCATCTCAGACTCGATTCAAGCTTGCTTGAGCCTAGCCCAAACTCACGAAGCTTTGTCGAGCCCAGCTCAAAGCTTCTCATGAGCCTAGGCGTACGTTTAATTTTTATCTTTTGTGTAGGTAAATGACAAATTAAATACATTCATATGAAATTAGTATGTTTTGTCTCATATAATATTCTTAGTTTATCCTGGGTATTATTAAGTTAAAATTATTGTTTTTCATAAAATTTATGAATAAAATATACATTATCGTATGCTTGGTCGATCTCACGAGCCTAACTGAGATCAAAAGCCGATGGTGGATTAGGCTCGGCTCGAGCTAGAAAGGCAAGCTCGCTTTAGGTGGTTAGGGAACTATGGAATATGATCGCTAGAGCTCTCTTCCTCCCCCCAAGGCCATTGTCTCTTGCCGGTCCAAGGCTTGTCGATCCTTGTCACATGCCCTAGATCGTCGTCACCCCGAGATTGTCGTCCTTTTCGTCGGACCAAGCTCACCATCCTCGCCGCAGGCCTTGAGGTCATTGCTACTCTTCGCCCTTCTGCCTTCTCGTCGTCAACTCTCTGAAGATTGTGGCAACGGCGGAGACCGCGAGCACACGCCACACCAGCAGCTAGTGAACGACCTTGCTGCTGTCCCCCCTCAGTTTGTTCATGATCTCGCCGCTATTGTCTCCAATTATTACTCCAACTATTACAAGATCAATCACCAAGAAGCTAGTTCGATCGAGTACAAAGCGCTCATCAAGGAGAGGACGAGCAGCGCGACAAGGCCAAAAGAGCAGCCCAAGATGTTTGCAGATCCTATACTCTATTTTGTTTGTAGATCGACGTAGTGTGAATGTGTGAATGTGATGATTAAGTATCTCCTGTGCTTTTTTTTTTTTGTCTTTGGAAATCTGTGAGTAATGAATGAGTTGGCAACTAGAAACTAGCAAGGCGAGACGTCTATTTTTTACCAGTGATTACCATTTGATGGGTGGTATGAGAGCATTCTTCTCCCATTTATCAAAATCTAGGATGGGTATCAAAACCATAAACCAACCCGTCATAGATAGTCATATGTGACAGGTCGTAATGCCACTCGTCATTTGTCAACCTCATTTAGACGAGTATTCTTTAAGCAGCACGTCTCAAATAGCATTCCCATTATCGTGTATTCACCATGGTTTGAAATAACAAACGCAAATTTCCTCAAAATTTTCCCTTTTTTCAAATATTTATAAATGGTCGAAATTTGTTCAAATTCAGTCAAAAATATGTTAAAAATTTAAATAAATTTGGTCCCAAAAACCTGGAAATCACGAAATTTTTTAAATTTGGCAACCACCGACATTTCCAAAATTCGGTGGCAAGCCGAAATTGCAAACCCTGTCTTCACCCTTACAAATCAGGTTGAGTCATATACTGATCATCCATGTGTTATGAGATGTCTACCTGTCACAAATTAGGATCTGAGACCCGTCACAGATGACATGGCCTAGCATAGTGTCCCAATCTATTGACGTGGATGACCGTACATGAGCATTAAATGGCACCTTTCTTCTTGTAAAGCACCTCTTCCTCCCCAAAGTCCCAATGGCCCGAACGATGCACGGCGCTGCAAACAAGTTAGGTTCCAGGGGTGGTTTGTGTGGAGGTTCGAGAGGGCTCGCATGATCTAGAGGGATAGTCGGGAAACACTGGTGGAGAAACCATCTTTGGTCGGCGACCAAATCCAACAATAGTCCCGCGATTCCATTAAAAACCGGGACTAAAAAACGATTTTTAGTCCCGGTTAAAAAAATTTTGATCTTACCAACCGGACTAAGATGATGTTTTAGTCCCGGTTCATCCTCTGTCAGATGGATGTCAGGGGTCGAGGGATCTTTAGTCCGCGGCGGCTTATACTCTACCAACGACTCAATAGATACCACTTTAGTCCCGGTGGTATTACCTAACCGGGAACTAAAGATCGATTCTTTAGTCCGGTGGTGAGTTATAACCGGAGTAAATATTTTCTCTCCACATCAGACGGTTAAGTCGATAAGATGGAAAATCCCTTCTCCTTTCTCAGAATTCCATCATCCCTTCCTCTCCACTCCCCTTCTCTCATCCCCTCCCCCCTTCCTCTCTCCTCTCCCCTCTCCCCCTCCCATCAGCCGACCCTCTCCTTCCCTCTACTCCCTCTTCCATCCGCGGCCAGCGGCGGCTGCCTGCGGCGCGGGGCCGCGCGGGGGCAGGAGGCAGGGGACGGCGTGCGTGGCTGCGGCGCGGCGCTGAGCGGGGAGTCGGGCGGCGGACATGCGCGGGTAGGCGCGCCCGCGGACGCGGCCGCGGACGCGGCGGCGGGAGGCGGCGGCGGCGGAGGGCACGGGGCGAGCAGTGGCGACCCAGCGCGAGGCGGCGGCCCGCGCGCGGTATGGGAGGGGGGCGGGGTGGCGGTCAATAGGTAGAATGCTAAGCGCGTGGCCGGGCAGGCATTCAGCGGCGTAGCGGGGGACCGAGCAGGACCACGGCGCGGCGCGCGCGTGCGGCGCGGGCAGCCGAGACTGCCCGCCGCCCCCCACGCCACGCACGCGCGCGGCTGCGCGAGCGCATACAGGCCGGCGACAGCGACCCTCCGGGCGGACGCGGAGCAGGCGTTGCTTTTCTTTTTTTTTTTTATAACTGTAAATTTGTGTTTCACTTAGAATGGTAAAAATTAAGATTTGAATAGATCATCATATGCAGCCGCATGGATCTGAGTGTATTTAATAATCATGTAGTGATGATTATTGTAATAGTTAGTAGTTAGGATTTGATAGATGTATTGGATCTTAGTGTGGGGATTTGTGTGAGTGTATGATCTGCAGGTCTGCTGTATTAAGTAACTATAATATATTGAAATGATGTTTGTGAGATTGCATACCATTTGATTCGGGAGAAAATACAGGGATAATCACTAAGCCATGTAGCAAGTACAACAATGAAATTAAAAAAAAGATCTCGAGGGTACGGTAGCGTTCACCCTTATGTCCCGGATTCAGAGGGTAACATCAACCAGATTGTGACTTATAAGTATTTCCCTTCCTCTGTTACTCCCGTGGTGGTTTAGCCAAACCGGACTAGCTAAAGATCGATCTTTAGCCTCGGGTTATTGAACCGGACTCTAAATTAAGCGATTTTAGGGTCCCGTTGCATTCGTTTGTCTACCTGTAATGCAATAGCCTGGGGGATCAATACAAGGGTTCTGTGCAAACCGAGTTTGTGAGTAATAAAGCATTTTTCCACCATGAAATACGTCCCTCCGTCCTTAAATATTATTTGACGCCGTTACTCTTTTAAAACGACCTATTCTTAGCAGTCGTCTATTCAAAACTTGACTCTCTTGGCAAGTAGTGTTAGATATTTAACAATAAAATCACGGATATGATAGTGAAACAGACATAAATTTATTATTACTTATAATTTGATTTGAAAGTAAGACAGTGTAACGGTGTCAGAGACCGCTAGCGTGTGATAAACAATGAAAATAGTTAACGCGTCAAATATTAAGGACGGATGAGATCAAAGAGGTAAAATAAGTTGCCAAATGCCAATAACGAAACCACTGACCCTATATTTCAAGTATACGGTACATGATAATCGATTATTTGGGGCCTTGTCACCCATCCACGTTTGCTAGCGGAGCCCAGCCACCCTCTGCAGTTGTTGGAGAATAAATTCAATGACAATATACCTTCAGCAGAACTCACCCGATGCGTAAGTGTCACGGGGAAGATGATCTGCATTGTGTGATGAGCTGAGTGAGTGGCGGAGGGGGGCTTAACATATATAACCTAAATGACCGAGCGAGACAGGAGAAACCATTTACAACTTCCGGGACGTATTCTGTTATTTGCATGTCACTCAACAATAGATTATCGAAAAAAATTAACAACATAGTAGTATTAGCTCATACAGCATGCAATGATGAAATTTAACTTCATTTACAATGAAAAAAAAATTGAATGAATACATACTAATAACTAGGTTGTTGCTGTAATGTGTTTTTCCACAACTAGTAAAAAGGTTTAATTTAAACTAGTATATTTAGATACGTAAGATATATCACATGTTAATATATTACTATCTATTTGTACTTGATCATACAAATAACGAGTGAACGCTCTGTCCTCGAGCAGTTTAAAATCTACTCTCAAGAAGAATGACGGTAAGAAAAAAGTCGCAATACAGATTACACATAATTCAAGCATTTCACATGGATGGTAAAATTCTCTCCACATATAATCCGATACGTGTTTGACAGTACAAAAAAGAACGCTTTCTGCCATAATCTATTGGGACATAACAAGATATTATAAAAACCATTTTTTATATACTATTTCAAATTAACGTTGATAAGTAAAGTCAAGGTTGAGACTCGGTATTGACGAAGAAAGTGCATATTAGTCTGTTTAGTTAAGTGTTTCAGAGTCACCGCATCATACAGGCGGCCTATCTCAAGAGCCAGACGACTCTTTTTCCGATTCTCGATGTGCAATACAATCATTGGAGCCCTTTAGTAATTAAGTAGCATTGTTGCGGGGTTCTTAATAATAAACGTTATAGGATGCGGAAGACGTGTAAAAGTTACAAAACAATATGGTTGTACCATATATATAATAAGTCTGCTCTCAGTTATCATAAACCACGGCAGAGAATTCGAGTCACCCAGCCTTTTGAGCTTGTCAAAGTTAGGCTTAGATTGTTCTGGAAGCTTGAATTAGATTGGTGGAGTAGCTTACCTATTGGTTAGAGTACACAAAGTTCGTCATTTATACTAATCACGAATTGTGCCGCACAAGGATTTTGGTTATTGTTGTTTGCCTATTATTCACCTTTTATTTTTTGGTACTTGTTATTCGACCCTACATAATTAACATGTCCCCGGCTTCGCCACTGGCGATTGAGGCTGAAAACCTAACAAAATACGCTTTACCATATATCGTTGTTGGGTGCTAATAACTCTCTCGCTCCAGTGTTTAAAATGTTTGGACACGTTGATTTTTTTAGGCACATGTTTTGACCGTTCTCTTATTAAAAACCTGTGAAATATGTAAAATTATATGCCTACAATAAAATATATTTAAACAATAAATCAAATAATAGAAAAAGAATTAATTACTTAAATTTTTTTGAATAAGACGAACGGTCAAACATGTGTAAAAATGGAGAAAAGTCAACGGCGTTAATACACTTTCAAAACGGGCACAGGGATATTATATGGATTAGTGCCAGGCTAGATTAATGGCCTAATAGTTAGGAACTGCCTTAACCGCTTAACCGTAGGCCAACAGCCTAGTGAGTGTCGATTATGGTTTGGAGAAGCCTTAAGAATCTTTTCATGTTTTTTGTTATTTCTTTTTTTTTTTATACCAAACATTGAGAACACTTATAAGAATCTTAGGAATGAAACCAGACAAATACACTCTACTACACATTACGATAATACGTGTACATTAACATGATATGAGCTACCTGAATTACGTGGAAGGAAAACAATTTTTGAAGGTGGCCATTATATTGATTTGAATTAATTTATTGTATTCTCCCGTCGTCCATTGTTTTGGGATATTTTCTCAAAGAAAATATTGAATCCTAGACACTGTACATAATATTTTCTTCAACTTCACTCGTATTTATATAGTATACTAGTAATAATCGATTGGGTGTTCTTGTCTCCCAGCCTTCTTCATGCAACTCTAATACGGTTAAGCATTGCCACCTCAGTCATCAGTTGTGTAATTAGAGTTAGGTTAAAGATGGACCTGCGTTGAATAATGTGGTAACGGCAATATACAAAAGTGCGACGAGAACAAGCATGGATAGCGGTTGTGCATGGGGTTGATGCGAACTGAATAATTCATATACATTAACTACATCTTACCTTCTAACATACTGCGTCGAGATAGCACTCGCTCGACACCACTTGGTGGTTAATACATGCACCTCGTGTGACCCAACGTCACCAATGGGTTTAAATATATGATCAGTAGACTCCTCACTTAATTCATAATATCATCCTTTAAATATCAATGGACCTACTCGATTGAATTGCAACTATTGCCTTCCTCATGTTGTGTGGTTTGAGAGTTTGCATTGTGTGTTAAAGCATAAGCATACCAATTGCCATAATTAAACGTTACTAATTAGATATAGAGGGTAACTTAAATACAGTTGTTTTCTGTTTAAGCTATATACTGCTTGTATTATTACACACCCCATGTCGGTCTGCCCGCGTCAATTTTCGTGGTTAAGAAAAGGAGTTACAACACATGTATTTAGGTATCGCTCAAAGGCTGTATTCACGCAGTTTGGTTCTAAAGATTACTATTATCGAGTAGACTGTAAACACATTATACCATAATAACCCTCCTTTATTGAGACAGCACTTATATATGTTTCCTGAGTGAACATGTGCCCTTCACAATGCCAGAGAATTTTATTGTTAATTCCTCGTTTTGTGGTTACGAGGCCACTCCCATGTAATCTGTTTCCCTTTTTATTAAACATCCAAATCGGTCAATTAATTTGCGACAAAATTTATTATGAATTTCTTCAAATTAACTATTTCAATGTCACATGCGGATCAACAACTTTTATCACAACCAAAATTCATCCTTGAATGTGACAAAAAAACCCAAGTGTGTCATCCAATAGAACCAGTAGGATTATCACTCTTCTTCCTTTAGTCGTAATTGTTGGTAGTTATGTATTCTTGACTTGAATATTAACTTTTGGAGATGCATATGAATGCTACATATAAATACTTCGCCATCCATCATATACTTTCTAAAACAAGTACTTCAAACAGTTAACTTGATGACACCAGATCCCTTTAGCTAATTTACATTTTCATAACTACGGATTGATACTGATTTTTCGCATCTTTTTCAAAACATAATCTCTAAAACACTAAATCCTAGTATACCACTTCATTAAGTGTGTCCTATTCTGTTTAGAGAAAATAATTAAGCAAAAACTTTTGTTCAAAATTCTAAACCGATGTAAGATAGTTAATTAGACTAAAAATTTTAGCAGTAAAGTCTTAATTTGCAATCATTCTAAAATATGCAAGACGGCTGGTAACTATAATGTGTCAATTTAAGAAAACTTATTATAATGAGATAAATTGCATGTGTGTTGTAAGACGGAAATGAAAGATAGATGAAACTAGGAAGGATAAAGAGAAAAAAGTGTAGATGAGGAAGCGAGATAAAAGTTAGCGTGAGTCTAGCCCAAAACCCTACAATGATGGGTGAGGTGTTTGGTTGTGCGATCAACACGGGTCCTTCATGTGGAGGGGTAGGAAATACATCCGTTCCAAAACATAGCATTGCACTGTAGGATTTAAGATACAACTTTACCACTGTCAGCTTTATATTCAATAGATCTCACGAACATCACTTTAACTCGTGTATGATATAAACACTCAATGACAAAGACAGTTTAGTTAGTGATATCATAAACAAAAAGGGTTGGCGCCATGTTTTCTATGTGTATTTACTGTGTTTTAAATATATAATTTTTCGCTCCAGTAACTCAGAATATTGTGATTATAATTGAACAAATAGCGATTATGTGCCATCTAATAATCAGTTTGCCTATGCTTGTCGTTTTCAGAGTTGTTTGTCGGTTAACTTACTTGGATAATGCATAACTGTTTGATACTCCCATCCGTGAAGCCTCTCGAGTTCCAAAAGAAAATACATGGATGATAAAAAGAACCCTCTCGAGGCTTAATTTTTATTTCCTCAAACCAAGACCTTACCCCAATGTCAATACCTCCTAGCGATACCACCATTACTTTTCGATCCGATAGACGCAAGAGAGATAAAGTTCAGCACGTTTTGTGAGGTTTAGATGTTATTCGGGATCTTCTCTAACAGAATTCGAATTTTCAAACGGACCAAGCTGCCTGATTCCTAAATGAAAGTATATTCGGGGATTGTCATTGTACACCTTTGGGTTGAATAGTTTATGTAGTCTACTATTCATATGGTTTTAGATCCCATTGGTTCAAAAATCTATTGAATGGCTAATACAGAAAAATCTTGTGCAGAACGATTTCTAAATCTTCTAATTCGAATCTTGATTCGTATGATCTTTGAGGCACTCAATAAAACTTGT
>CM020182.1:11936583-11952850 GCA_009805545.1 Oryza longistaminata | reverse complement strand
CATTGTGTAGATCGATGTGTGAGGTGTAGCAATATACTCCCTCCGTTAAAAAAAAGACAAACCCTAGGTTTTCGTGTCCAACGTTTGACCGTTCATCTTATTTAAAAAAATTATAAAAAAAATTAAAAAGACAAGTCACACATAAATTATTAATTATGTTTTATCATCTAACAATAATAAAAATACTAATTATAAAAAATTTTATATAAGACGGAAGATCAAACATTGGACATTGAAATCTAGGGTGTCTTTTACTGAGATGGAGGAAGTAGAGGGCAGTACCAATGCGTCACAAGTTTTTGAGGAGCCAAAACTGCTACCTAGACTAGGAACTTGGTAAGACACAGCCTCTCCACAATGAATGTGGTCTATTTTTTCCTTTACAGTAGGTCCCACCCGTTCTCTCTCTCTCACTTTTTACCTCTCCTATTTCTCTCCGCCTTTCTCTCGCCTTTCCCCACCACACGAACCGCTTCCCCCCTCCTCCTACTGCGCCGCCGGAGAGAGGGTCTCTCTCTCCCACCCACCGCCGGCGCCCCTCCCCCTCCGCCGTCGCTGCCAACGTCAACGTCCGCGACGTCGCCCGCGCACACGTCCTCGTCTACGAGCGGCCCGACGAACGCGGCCGCTATCTCTGCATGGGCACCGTGCTCCACCGCGTCAAGCTCCTCCGGATGCTCAGCGACGACTTCCCACAGTGTGCCCTGCCACTGCAAAGTATGCAACTAATGACCACTAATTTGCTTATGTGGATTGCTTAATTGCTCTTCTGAGATGCAATCGATTGATCTAAAAAATTCTCAAGTGTGTGTTTCTTGGATTTTTCAGGTGTGAAGATGATGGGAAGCCGATGGCGAAGCCGTATAAGTCCTCGCGGCGCCGGCTCCACTGCTGTCTCTCGCCACTCCCGCGGCGACGAGCTCGGCTCCATCGTCGATGCGGATCCGGACCGCCGGATCTAGCCTGGCGCGGGGCGACGGGGTCGGAGATGGAGCTCCTCGGCGGGACGGCGGCGGTGTGGAAGTCCATACCTGCGTACTAGCCGTCGCGGACGCGTGCTTCTCTGGCTCTCCCTGTTTCGATCTTTGAATTGAGCTGGCTCGTTTGCAGTGGAACTTGTGGAAGGAAGGAGCTAGAGCGATGGGGAAAATGGGGGCGACGGGGCCGGAGATGGAGCTCCTCGGCGGCGGCGTGGGAGCTCCTCCGGTCCATGGCGGCGACGCGAGCCCCTCTCTCTCTCTCTCTCTTGCTTTTCCGCCTTCTCTCTCTATTTCCCCACGCCACCGCGCCGTGATCGAGCTGAAGAACGAGTGACCAAAGTTGGTCACGCGTTCTTCAATTTACTGGGCCCAGGAGCAAACGTGGCACTGGACTGGAGAATCTCGCGGACGTGGCAGCACCAGGCTGAATGACAGATCATCCCACTGTGAATGGTCTAAAGGCCAGTAGCAGGGCAAGCCACTATATGGGTGTCTCTAGCAGTACTGAGAAAAGGTGGAACTGGCCCAAAGCCACTGACACCACAATGCACGGTTCCCTACTTGATGCTGCGCGAGGGAGCAACGAGGAAGATTCCAACCGCCACAGTGCAAGCGTGATTAGTTTTCGGGAGTATCTATAAAACATTCGACAGTTTTTGAATGGAAAACTTTCAATTGTAACTACTATGCAATTATAATAATTACATTGTAACTACATTGTAACTACTATGTAACTATAATATAAGTGATATGTAACTCATATATAAGTCTGAAAAATTGGATGGATCAATTGGTTAGTTGAACGAGCATGCAAGCTATAGGTCTCGGGTTCGATCCTTGCCTCGAGCATCAGGTTTTTTTTCCATTTTTTCCTCCACAGCACAAATCTCAAAGCATATCGTACGGTTAAAAATTTGACAGTTTTCACCCCCTAAAAACTGTCGACAGTAGGATAGCAAAACCGTTAGTTTTTTTAGCTGCGCATGGACTCTGGACGAGCGAAAGAACTCGTCTCCCTACGTGGGGACAAGATAGGCACGCAATTATTAGCCACGTAGGCATTCATCTGAGTTGGCAATAGAAGTACTTCCTCCGTTTCATAATGTAAGTCATTCTAGCATTTTTCACATTCACATTGATGTTAATGAATCTAGATAGATATATATGTCTAGATTTATTAAAAGTAAAGTGTACGGGCGGTCCTTAAACTTGTAGAGGTATGTCATTTAGATCCCTAAAGTCTTAAAATACATATCCAAGTCCTAGAACTTGTCATAGTGTGTCATCTAGGTCCCAAATCGCCACAACCCCTTCAGGATCCTACGTGGCGTTGATGTGGCATGTCACACGGACATGACGTGGCATTATTTTGACTGACAAATAAAACCCATTTAAATTTTTTTCTTTTTCTTTTTTTTCTTCTCCTTTTTCCCCTTTCTTCTCCTTTCTCTGTGACCCGTGCAGAAGAAAGGAAAAAAAAGAAGAATGAGAAGAAAACGAAAAACAAAAAGAAAAGAAGAAAAAGAAAAGAAAAGGACACATCACGTCCATGTGGCATTGCCACATCAGCGCTACGTAGGATCTTAGAGGGGATGTATCAATTTGGGATCTAGATGATACACTTTGACAAGTTCTGGGACCTGGATGTGCATTTTAAGAGTTTAGGGATCTATATGACACAACCCTTCAAGTTTAAGGACCGTCAATACACTTTACTCATTCATTAACATCAATGTGAATATGAAAAATGCTAGAATGACTTATATTGTGAAACGGAGGGAGTAACTCGCCTAGGAGTATTGTGAAAGGCTTTAATGGCGCTTGTTTGGTTCATCGGCCGACTCGATCGATCTATCCATAACCAGGATTATTTTACAATACATTAATAATACAAGAGTTGCCCGAGTGGCACCCAAATAGATCAAACATGGTCATCTACAAGACCAAAAGTCCAAAGAAGTAGATACGGTAGCGGAAGCGAAGCAGCGGTGGTCCATCTTATTCCACAGACAGCGACTGGTGAACCTAGGTCCCTACTCCACCATCTTCGACATCTCTTCATCAACATGGCACACATACAGGTTGGCTTCGACTTCTCCTTCTAAAAGATTTAATTAAGCAAGGGTGAGTACCAACCGTACTCAGCAAGCCACCACTACATAATGAATATAGTGCTCACATGGATTCAAGGATGGCTTGATTCATTTGCATAAAGCTAGATTTCACAAATCATTTCACAAACCTATGGCTTAGCAGTTTTAACTGAAAACAACGTTATTGTTGAAGTTGTCGTTAATCCGCGAGGGTTCATTCACCTTCCCCAAGCCTTGATTGGTCAGGTTTATCCTCACAACCAGTTTTCCCACATTCTCCATCACTACGACCTTCCCGCTCATCGGGCAAGGTCACACCTCTTTTCCTAATCTAAACAAGATTCAAAAATTTATGAGGCTAGCCAAGAGTAGTACAAGTCCCGGTGCTCATTAACCGCGAGCATAGCTATTCGAATAGATTAGTTTTACTCACACTGCAGTGGATGTACGCTTTTAATCCCGCACTCTGCGACTTTCCCAACACATGAGACTTATTACGGCCCGGTTTTTCAGTCACCCTCACATTGCGACACCCGCTCCAAGGACTATGAATCCCCATTGCACTCAATGGCGCATGTACGCGGCACGCATATATGGCCATAAGGCCTAAGGCCCGACGACCCGGCCCAAGCACGGCCTAGCTTGACGGGGGTCGGGCCCGTGCCGTCCCGGTTCGACCGCCGGGCCGTGCTTGGGCCCCTCCACCGGCACGTTGGTCCGGCCCGACAGGCCAGGCCCGACGCACAAAGAATAGGGAGCAAAAATAGACATATTGTATGCCACGATTCAAAGAATAGAGACGTAAAATAGACTTATTTTAGCTATATATATGTCAGCCCAAAGAGGAGGGACGGAAAATAGACTTATTTTAGCTGTATATATGTCTAGCCCAAAGAGGAGGGAGGAAAAATAGATTTATTTTTAAAAAGGCACGATGGGCCACCTATACCTTCGGGCCGGCACGGCACGGCCTGACTGCTGGTGGGCCTACTGGTGGGCCGTGCCTGGGCCGGCCGGTGGTGAAAGGATTAAGGAACTCAGAGATTATACATAATCCTGTCCTGTGGGCAATGTTGATGTTTTCTTCAGGTCCTTATGTCCTTGGTTAGTTCAACACTGTAGAACTTCCAGTTTTCAGTATTCTGCACTGTTTGTACCCCTGCTTGAGTGCTTGTCGAGTTAAGGCTTGTCGGAAGAAGAAGAAAAATTGAAAATATACTCCCTTCGTCCTAAAATATACTCCCTCCTTTTCTAAATGTTTGACGCTGTTGAATTTTTTAAACATGTTTGACCGTTCGTCTTATTCAAAAACTTTTGTGAAATGTGTAAAACTATATGTATACATAAAAATATATTTAACAATAAATCAAATGATAGGAAAAGAATTAATAATTACTTAAATTTTTTAAATAAGACGAACGGTCAAACATTTTTAAAAAAGTCAACGGCTTCAAATATTTTGGGATGGAGGAAGTAACAACTTTTAGCTCTTACGATTTGTCCTAAAATATAACAACTTCTCCACCAACATTCTCTTCCCAACCAATCATAAGCCTCCACCATTCACTAAAAATCATTTTCCCCGCCTACCTCCACTAATCATCCAATCACAAGCCTCCACCACTGACTTATACTTACTTTCTTAGTAACCGTGTCCAACTTTAAAACTTCTTATATTCTGAAACGGAGGGAGTATCTTTTTAGTTTTATCACCGATATAACTTGCAAGTTAGGCAGCCAGCACAGGTGAATTCGCTGATGCAAGACGTACAAGACCACCACTTCGCGTCTCCAACATGCAAACTCGCACGTCCACCCGAGAGTTCGCACCCTTAATCTGCGATGACATTATATTTTTGTTGTTAATTCTTTCTAAACATATACTCCATCTGTTCCTAAATATTTAACGCCGTTGACTTTTTTAAACATATTTAACCGTTTATCTTATTTAAAAAATTAAGTAATTATTAATTCTTTTCCTATCATTTGATTCATCGTTAAATATATTTTTACGTATACATATAGTTTTATATATTTCACAAAAGTTTTTGAATAGGACGAATGGTCAAACATATGCTAAAAAGTCAACGGCGTCAAATATTTAGAGACGGAGGGAGTATATTCCTATAAAATTGATGGAAAAAAATATATCTTAAAAATAGATTCATCCGAAAAAATACCCATATTTTTTTTGACTGGAAAATATACCCCTACTTTGTTAAGGATAAAATAAAATTTATAACATGAACACGTTCGAATTCGATCACAAACATGAGGTCACCAATCAAGAACTTGCGACCTAAACGCCTCCATGTACTCCGGACCGAGGCACGCCGACACCTGCACGCTCGCCTCCTTCCTCCCGCCCGTCAACACCACCATGCCATCGGGCGCGCCCTCCGACACGAACTCCACCCTGCTCGGCGCGCCCCACCCCAGGTCCCCCGCGGCGTACGCCTCGAACCGCGGCGAGGCGGCCACCGCCACGACGACGAGCGACCCCCCCAACGGCTGCCGCCGCCGGAGCATGGCGCCCACGTCGTCGAGCCACGTGTCGAACGCCTCCATCGGGCGCCCCGCGAACGCGCCGACCGCCCTCTCGATCGCGTCGCGCGCGTGGACGAGGGGAGGGCGCCGCCGCCGCGCCGCCGGGGGTCGTCGGCGGCGAGGTCGCGCGCGGCCGCCTCGGCGACGCAGCCCCGGACGCAGTTGCCGAAGTAGCCGCGTCCACCGGCGGGTCCAGCCGCGGGCGGCAGTCGGCGAGGAAGACGAGGCGCGGCGCGCGCGTCGTCCGCCGGGTGGGAGTGGGACGACATGGCGGCACGGACGACGGACGACCAGACGAGGGCGGAGACGGCGACGAACGTGGAAGGGAGCCGGCGGCCGGGGCTCGCCGTGGTGGTGGCTCGTAGTCGAGCTCCGCGATGCGGTTCTTGAGGTCGGCGATGCGGTGGCGATCGAGCTCTAGCGTGGTCGTGTCGTGGTGTTGCCACGTTCGCCTCAACCAATTCGCGGTGGGGAGCTACAAATTTTGACGGAAATTCAGTTGAAGACGTTAAAAATCAGACGACTTGATGAATTTCGTCGAAAATGCACGCGCGCACATACAAAAATGGAGATTACCAGTGGTAGCTCCGGTGTCACCTTCCGGAGGATGGCGCGCGCCACGTCAGCGGCCATGGGGTGCACGATCGCCGACCGGTCGAACACCGGCGCGGGGGGAGATGGCCGGCCGCGCGCCGCCGCCGACCACGCGTCCATGAACCGCCAGAAGCTCAGGCCGTCCGCCACGGCGTGGTGCACGGCCACGCCGACCGCGACGCCGCCCCGGCCCCGCCGCCGACGAACCGCGTCACCTGCACGGCGAGCACCGGCGCGGGGAGCTCGGGGGCCTCCAGGCTGGGCACGAGCCGCAAGAACGCCGGGACGTCGTGCCGCTCGGCGGCCGACACGCCCGCACGTCGCCGTCGCTCTCCGCCTCCAGGAACGCGACCCCGTCCCCGACGGCGGACGGCGAGCTGTCGACGACGACGTCGCCGGTGGCGGGGACGTACGTGAGCTTCCCGGCGAGGGGGAAGAAGGCCGCGACGGCGTCGGCGAGCGACGACCTGAGCGACTCGACGAGGGACGGGAAGTAGTCGTCGGCGCCACCGCCGCCGCCGTCGTCGTCGTAGAGGAAGAGGCGTTGGATCGGCGGCTGCGGCAAGAACCAGACGTCGAAGAGGGAGAGCGGGATCTGCTCGAGGTGCGGCGGCGGGCGGCGGAGGAGCGGGACGCGGGTGGCGGCGATGACTCTCACCTCCGCACCGGAAGCCATTGATCCGATCAAGCTAGCTAGCTATACTAGCTAGTGACTGGCAAAGTGACAATGGTGGTTCATTGGTTCAAGTGTGTCGTGTAATCTTGTCGCATTGCCTGCCTCTCGATTTGTCTGTAGCCAGGATTATTTTGCAGACATGCAGTTGGGGTTTTGGCGTAGGCCATGGATCCAAAATATCGTGGATGGAGAATATTGTCTCATATTGATGTATTAAATTAAATATTATAAAGCGAACAAATAGTTTAGAAAAAAATTATGTAAATAATGTTGATGTATTTCTTCCGTTCTAAAATGTAAATATTTTTTTAGATGGGCACGGGAATTAAAAAAGTATATAGAAATAATTGGAGGGTTATGATTGGTGGAGAAAAAAGTAGGTGAAGGGGAATGGTTGTGGTTGGTTAAGAGGAGAGGGCATTTGAAAAAAAAAAAGCTTTATTTTGAGAGAAGTTACTGTGATAGAAATAGCTACATTTTACAACAGAGGTAGTAGAAAGTTTTCGAAAGAACAGCATGGCACGAATAACCCATACTTCCATACCACAATGATAAGTTCTACTCCATATGGATTAGACAAGCACAAATGATGCTATGCCATTTGATGCGGGATATATTGATGAATATGTATGTTAAATATTATAAAAAGGTGGAAGGATACATGTTAAAATATTATGGAAATGATGTAGGATAATAAATTAACATGCTTACATGTTGAACTTTAAAATATAATTATGATTATGATATGATATGTATCCATGTTGAGTTATATAACTTTAGGAATAAATTAGTCATTTAGAATGCATAATTCTAAGCTAGTGACCGGGTACTGGCATACCAGAACAATTCAAATTAGAATAAAATTGTAGCGTGAAATATATATATCTCTCTCTCTTTTGCAACATCATGTGAAAGTTATGAAGTGTTTTACACCTCTAGCATTTGCACCATGTGTACAGTGTATACAACTAAATACCAAATATAAAATACAGGTTAGCCAGTTATGACAGCCAAATATCATCAAACAAAAAAAAAAGATCACCATAGCGGCATCCATCACAAATTGGTTAATGAGAGATTTTGAACTCTGAATGTTAAGGTGCATAAACAGTCAGTACAGCCATTATTAACCTCGCCAGAAGTTTTAGGCCCATCATTATATGCCAGACAAACCATTACCTGTATGATGAGATCAGATTAAAAAGCCCTAATTCTCATCGTGCTCAGCTTCTCATTACATCTGCATTGCGCCATCCAGATCCATATCTGCATATCCATAGCTGATACTACAGCTCCATCGTGAAAACGTTTATTCCTCTACAAGGTTTTGCATGCTACTACTAATGCACTATACCTTTTAGACATTCCCAAGTTACAATACCGAGTAAACAAGCTGCCTAACAAACATTACAATACTTGATATGTTGTATGATCCTGAAGGCCCTAGCCAAGCAATTCAAGCAGACTCGGCGAACCCAATCCTGTTTTCGCCAAAGTCAAAGACAGTGTGGTATGCACCCATGAACACGTCTCCAAGAATCCTGCAAAAACGCAATGCAACAAGATGGGTCAGATAACGAGAAGCTAAACGTCAAACGGTCAAAGAACCTATCAACATGGAGCTCCTGCTTCTTGATGACAGTGTAATTTGTGTACCAGAGTGGACCACGTGGAGGTGGCACGTCGAACGCCATGAATCCACTGATGCAAATGGTTTGACCTTGCTGCTCCAGCTTCACTACGTACTGCATAGTTGAAGAAGACGACGGTGAGATTTAGAAAAGCATGAGTACAGCTTAAGAGGATGGGCCAAGTGTGTCACTGAGGGAGCCACCTGCTCTGGTGTCAAGGTGAAGGTCTTGTTTGCTATGGTGAATGAAAGGTTCGGCATGTTTGAGATCTCATCGCAATCGACTGCCGATTCGCCATTGGGGCTTGGGAGACGCTCGCAGAGCTTCGGTAAATTGGGATTGGAATGTTATGCTTTGCAATCAGGAAAGGCTGGTGCGACATAGCAAAGGACGTAATGATCACTACTTACCTGGTCAGCATATTGCAGAATGAGCTCCCTTGTTTGGTTATGTCGGAGCTGATTCTGTATCCAGACAACAGCCATCTCGCAAGCAGTGCAGGAAAGATCTGAGCCCACCTTTTCTTTATCAACAACAGACTCTATATTGTTTCTACATATACATTCGTGAAACAAGTCTGTCATGGAAAGGGAACAAAAAGGAGGAACATAGATATATTAAGATGGCAATTAAAATGTCATGTATGTGTTGTGCTGACCTGACAGAACGAGTACCATCAAATGCACAGAGACCAATCTGAGAACACAGTTTCATGGGGCTTGCCTGCCCAGTCACAAAATTATTTTATATTTGGTCAGAGAATCCAAGATCAATGAAAAAAATGAAGCATCACAAGAAAAATTCAATCCAATGTTCAGACAAGTGGCAAACCTGTGCTATGAGCATCTCGAGGATCATGTCCCCGTAGTCCCGCACAACTTGTTTGCATTCCATACTAACAATTCCCTCAGCTCCAATTGCGTGATTAATTTGAGCAACAATAGTCTGACAGCAGTAGAAAAGGCAAATATGTAAGCTGTACTGTGATTGCAAAACATTTTTCAAATGCACATTCCATCAATCAGGATGTATTTTACGTTCCTAGATGAGAAACTGCGAAGTACCACTTTTTTTGTGTGTTAATTTGTGTTAACTTCTAGTACCACACTAAAGGACCATAACATTAGTTAGAGATTGAAGGTTACATACTGTTGGGCCACCGAGCAATGAAGTCCCTGAATCCGCAATAGCGGCGCAACCACCAGAACAGAACCCAGTTGAGTAGTCATCAATAAGAAGATCCCCCATCTCAAACTGCCAGTAGCCTTTACGGGTAACAGGAACATATGTATGGCTCCCCTTGTAATGATTTGGGTCTACACCACCAAAGATTAACTCACCCCCTGTCGGTGCATCAGGATCGCGGTTGAGCCAGAAGGAGAATACATCCTTCTCGATCAGTTGCTGCTCTTTCATTCCCTGCCTGTTTTTCCCCATACCACATAGAACAGTGTTAAAACATAATCATCACTTAGGTAGTGACATAATCACAATTTATAAAATGGTCTGCGTAGGTACCAAATTGGAGGGGCTCCTCCCACAGAGATCTCCGGAAATCCAAGTCCAAGAATTCCATCAAACTTCCCGATGATGAAAGTAAGGCTCGGTTCCCTGGTTGTCTCAATGAACATCTGAAAGAAAAATGGACCTGCAGCATCAACAATGATGCATCTAAATGTTTTACCGAGACAATAGTGCGATAAGTCACCTGATTTTTCACAGCAAGATCCCCAACTAGCACGCTATCCTCACTGAAGAAACCAGCAATTGATCCAGACCCATAGGAAATGCTGCAAGATTCTCCTGAAAATAAAAATCCCAATAACAGTATAAGGGTCTTAATAGACATTGGTTTTACTTGCCAAAAGGATCTACAATATTGAGATGCCACTGGATCTATCATACCATTCTTTTTGTAACTGCTCGACCCTTTTGACTTGTACCTGTGGTGTAAGTAGCATGCTATCTGGAAAGCATAGACATCAAAACATCAAACATTCTTCCTTACAAAAATACAGTCATTTTCTACTGTAAACGTGCACAATAGTTTCATATGTCTGTTAGGTGATGAACCTACCGAAAAATAACATTTCACTGATGGAACCCACAAGTTGGAGCTTCCAGTGTCGAATATCACAGTGAAGTTCTGTGGTGGAGTGCCGATGCCGATCTCTCCAAAGTACTGCGTGTCCAGGTAGTTGTCCAAAGGAACTATATCATCACCTAAACCGTCGGCTCTCAGACGATGGCTTTCCTCCCTTGCCAATTTTGCACCGTCCAAGGTCTTCTTGTCCAATCTCTTCTTATTCAGGCTAATTCTCAGCAATCCATCAGGAGAAGCATGAAGCAGAACTGCGCATGACAGAATCCACAAGCAAGTGACCAGCAAAAGATGGTTCCGTCCCATCGTGCTTGAACCACCTAAGGTATAAAAGCTAATTAATCAGCAGAATACGGGAAAATAGACAACAAATTATCCTATGATAGGTTATCATTTGGAAAATATAGACAACAAATTAAAAGGAAGAGCGCATGGATATCTTGAAATTGTAAACCGGTATCATTAAGAAGGGTTCATCACGTTGAGCTGTTTGACTTCCAGTGTCGAATATATGCTATTATGGCAGGAAATTCAGAAATTGGACATAGATATTTAATTGACATGTAAAAATGGAGCCATGGAGTTGAAGTTCCATCATTCTTGGACAAATATCAAGAAAGGCACCAAAGTTCACAAGAACAAAGAGAGAGAGAGAATCAAAGAACTGATATACCAATATGTCAAGGTTAAGGCTCATACTGAGGCATCACAGTAGAGATAATCATGCACCACAGAGTGATAGGACCCCAAATAACTTAACTGCAGAGTTGATTGCAAGTAATTTAAGAAGCTAAGAGGAACCTGGACTCATACCTTTCTTGCGCAGACAGTTAGCTGCTTCCCTGGTCCAGAGAGGAGGGGAAAGAAGCCGGTGGAGATGAACTCGAGGGGAAAGAGTGGCCCTCTCTCAGTGGTAGGAGTACATGACGATGAGACGATTCATAAAAGCGTTGGTCGCATGGCTCTGTCCAGTCCAGAAGAAACCACCCGAAGATAATTGTTTAGACTTTAGAGCACACCGACCTGCTACTACTAGTACTCTTCGAGTTCAACTGACATGTGGGCTCAAATGCAATCTGCCCTACATGTCAATGACAAGAATTTCAAGTACAGAGAAGATTAAAAGAAATGGCCATTGTTCGATTGTTTAGATTAGAGGCAGAAAAAGACGTGCTTAGACAAGGATGCCAAGGAAAACTTTTTTTAAGTAGGGTGTCGCAAGATTTGAGAAAGCAGCACTGCAGGTAGGTGTTCACTGCCTTGGTGATACATACTGTACGTTGTTTGGCTTAGGCCATGTAATACTCCCTCCGTCCGATTTCAAGTGCAGCCGTGAGTTTTCGTACCCAATTTTAATTATCTGTTGTATTTAAAAAATTGTATTAGTAGTATTTTTATTGTTATTAGATGATAAAACATGAATAGCGCTTTATATGTGACTTATGTTTTTTTTTAAAAAAAATTCTCAAATAAGACGGACGATCAAAGTTGAAAAAAAAATCATGGCTGCACTTAGAAATGAGGCGGGGAGTATATTTTTGCAATTAAGTTGAGTGGCTGGCAACTGAACGGATAGGCCAAGGAAGAATATCATATCCACCCGTTGTTTTCAGAGTGTTTTCTTGTTTATGACATCAGAATTCAGAAGAAGGGAAGCTCCAAAGACAGCAAATCCAGGAGACATGTTTTAGTATTATTAAAATTGTCCTTACTAAATCTTTCACCTCACCTAATGGTGTGGATAATCTAATTTAAAGCGGTTTTTTTTTCTTAAGGACCTTGAGGGTTACAGGGTGCTTACTTTGGTGCGAGCGAACCGAGGAAAGCCGAAGCACGAGACGGCCATCGCCCACCGGACAGGTCCTTCTCTTCCGCCGCCTGGTCGCCTGCTCGCCGGAGAGCAGACTGCTCCAGCCGGCGACGACCCGCCGGCAGATGAAAAGCAATTTCATACATCAGAATTTTTTTCCATCAGCCCACGGCAAACTAATCTGAATCGAGTTAATATAGAGTGACTGACCCTAACTGCGACAAAGCAACAAAGCCGTCATCAAGAATCACCACATGCCACAAAGCTCAATTCTCTAGTACAGGACAGCTCCAGGCTTGAAAATGTTTCACAGCTCCAGGCCCTCCTAATCTCTCTGAAGATGATTCACCACAATTCCATTGCCATTTGACGATATCATCAGTAGCCACAGCATTCAATTCAATCTACAGCGGCGGCAATTCTCCTTGGATTCAGATTATTGTTGTTCTTACATTACAGCTTGAAAATGAGGGTAAGGGGGAAGACATGCCAGTGCATTATTGCGACGGACGGATTGCAAATACAACACTTCTGTCAGTTTCTGAAAGTACACTACATGAACTGGCAACGCCATTGGCGGGCTAAATCTAGATCACACCGCAGCGCTGGCTGTCACGGCGATCCACATCTAAGTAGTCGGCCACAACATATCTTCCAACAGAGTGCTGGTTGGCTGCAATGTTCATCAGGCCATCGTTTCCTGCTGCAACCATAGAACATAAAAAATTAGATCGCATTATAGCTTTGCCTCAAAATTATGTCAGAATGAAATATTAGAATAGTAGCCCCAGATATACAACATGTGAAGAAGAAAACCCATACAATCCATAGACTGTTTACCAACAAAATTAAGGAACATTTGGCACCCTGATGACAAAATACAGATTTCATTCGCGAAAAACAAGACTAGCTGGACCAAACTACACCAAAGTTTGGCTTTAGCTTTCAATTATGTGCAATACAAAAAAAAAAATTCCATCCCTTATTACCTACTACATAAAGCCAATAAAAGTAGAAAATGCATCTTCTCTGGTTTCCTCTAGAACAATTTAAAAAAATTAATAAACAGTTTGTTGGGCAAGCCAATATATTCAGGCGATTAACTTTTAAGAAATGCTGATTGCATATTTTCTTAAACAGAAATCAGGTGATAAGTTAAGGACCAGATGATTTTCAGGTTTGAATGTGAAACTTAATACTTTAAACCTTTCTAGTGAGGGAACCTTCCACAAATAAAATGCACAATAACACAGAATTTTGCTTCTAGGCACAGCTCCCTATCTTACAGGTACTAGCAAAGTTACCGGTGTAGCAAATGAACAACTGTCCTAACTTGAGTAGAACACAGGGTCTCACAAAGGTCTTAAACAGTGAATCAGAATCATTGCATATGCTTTGGAGTGCTACAATGCTTTTTTCGCTAATTTCCAGCAACAAGACTACAAACAGAGGTTATGCACACAGAGAACAATATCCAAATACAATAACTGTTCCTTATGAATAAATATAATCCTCCTTAAGTACAATATGAACTAATCAAAAGCAAGAACCAGCAATAACAATTCACAAAAAGCTGTTTTTGAATTTCAAAACAGAAAGATATTATGGCGTCATGACCAACATTTTAGTCCCAGTATAAATGCCCAATGTAGTAAGCATTGCTAGCCTTCATCGTAAATTTCTTATTTCGATGATGTAAACACCTCATGCCATATGAGGACTAAGTTTCTATACAATCAGGAGTATAATAAGGCTAATGCAGAAATGGAATCATTCATTCGGAGTAGTACAACTAAACACGATCAGTTCTAGAATTTTAAATCAGTTGTTTTTACTATAAGATAGTTAATATCAATTGTTCTCTCTTGATTACATCAACACCTCTTAAAAGGTCAAAATGCCCAGTTCATTTTGATTCTGCAAACATTACACTAACAGGTAAAAGCATACTTATGCAGTTATGCTGCTCAAAGAAATCTAGTAAGCACTACGTACTTCCAAGTAAATATGTTTAAAATGGCTTAAAATGATTTGTACTTGACACTTCATAGTGCTACAGCACCTCTTTAGCCCGTTTTGATCTACCAGAATGCTAACACATAATTATTTTTTTTAAAAAAAAAAAGTGGCTTCAACCATGCATAGAACAATTTTGACAAACTTTTCCACATTCTATGGACATAAAGCAAAGATTCATACTGCATACCATTGGAATGTTCACAATCCATACATAGATAAACCCATGCTACTGTAGATCACCATATACTTGCATAAGATCAATTATTGATGAGAAAATCTAGTGAAGTTTAGCGGCAATGGAACCTTAGTAAATTCTAAATTATTATGACTATGGAACAATCCGTAAAACTTTATGTGTGAGCATTTGACAAAACATGGATGAACGAAAAAGAAAGTGACTTTCTTGCAACAGATTGTCTCGACTCTTTACCACCAAACCCAAATCTATTCAGAAACATATGGTTAGAACCTGAAGCTTGTTTGGGATGTTCATCAGAAGCAACCAATGCCTAAGAATGTAAATGGATTGTAAAAACATATCTTCTCAAAAGCAACTATATCGAGTATACCAAATTACCAGTCGATAAAACAACCATGGTGTTGTAATGGCATCTATCAAATTCTACACTAGTCAGGGCAACCATCAATGGATAACCAGAGTAAGCAAACAAAGAAAATGAGATAATTAAAGCGAATGCAATTTTAGCGAGATAGTACCTTCTGCGAAGGCCGCAACTTGCTGCTGGTGAATCCGTCAGCAACAAGCTTATTGACAGCATCCCTCAGCTTCTCATAATCCTCCGTTACATTGTAAACTTGGTGTGAGATCCTAACATACCCTGTGACTGCATCACCATTCTTATCCTTTGCCATTTCTTGAGCTTCTACTCTTCTTGAATTGTAGTATATTGGCACCTCCACCATAAAATCCTTCCTCAACATTGTTCTCATTCTCATCGCATCATCATCACTTTCAACACCAAGGCAACCGGGAAGACCAACCATAACCATGCTACCGCACAGTTCTGGTGGTGTGCCAAGAAAAGTCCCCCATGCCTCAGCAAGCATCGTACCCATCTCGATCACTTTTTCATGGTTACGGCTCCTTATTCCCTCGATGCCACCTTCAAATCGGTTAACAAAATCAATACATTCAGGCACTACAAGCTGTGCACTGTAATCCCTTGTCCCAATCCATCCACTCTCCATGGGAAGCCCATTGCCATACTCGTGCGACACCACAGGATGGTGGAGCTGGGAGGCTATCGGATCATCCTTTCGGGTGTGCAAGAAAGCCACGGCAGGCGGGCAGAAGAACCACTTGTGGAGATTGCTGGTGTAAAAATCGGCCCCAATATCGCGCACATCAACAGGGACTTGCCCAATGGAGTGCGCGGCATCTATAAACACCTTATCGACACCCTCTTCTCGGCAGATGGCGACGAGCTCCTTCACCGGGATGACAACACTAGGCATGGAGGTGATGTGGTCGATGACCGCGAGGCGGACCTTGCGCCCCCCGGCCTTGGCCACATCGAGCGCGGCGCGGAACTCGGCGATGATGGCGTCCGCGGACGCGACGGGGAACGGGAGCGGCACCTCGACGACGGTGGCCCCAGCGCGGGCGACGTAGGCGTGGATGGACTTCTTGACGGCGCCGTACGCGTAGTGGAGCATGAGCACGGCGTCCCCGCGGGAGAACCTCCCCTCGGCGAAGCTCCACGCGGCGTGCTGCAGCACGATGGCGGCGGCGGTGGTGGCGTTGTCGACGAGGGAGACCTCGGCGACGTCCCCGGCGTTGACGAGGCCCGCGACG
>CM020182.1:11924073-11936558 GCA_009805545.1 Oryza longistaminata | reverse complement strand
ACGGCGCGCGCGACGGCGGAGCCCCGGCTGGAGGGCGTGGAAGTAGAAGTCGTCGGCTGGGCGATGAAGAGGCGCTGCCACCGCGCCTGCGCTCGAGGAGGAGGACGGGCAGCACCCGAAGCTGCCGTTGTTGACGGCGCGCCACCCCGGCCTCGTGGTGCTCGAACTCCGCCCGGAATCTGCGCCGCCGAGATCACCGACCGCGGCCGCTTCGCCGGCGGCGCGGGTGCGGCGCCGGCCCGTTGCCGTTGCCGTTCCGTACCCGTTCTCGCCCGCCCCCGCCGCCGCGTCGTCGTCCGGCGGATCGACGCCATCGCTCGCCGCGCCGCCGCGTTAGGGTTGGTTAGTTTGGATTGGGGAGAGGGTGGAGGTGGAGATTTGGGGATTGGGAATGGGGGCTTCTCGCGTCGCGAGTCGTGTCGAGTCGAGTTCGAACCGCGACGACGCGCGGCCGAGGCGAGGGCCGGACCGGTCTCGGTCGGGCCGGTCGCTTTCACGTCCGCCGCGCGCGGGCGCGATCCGCTTCACGTGTGGTTCGGCGATGCTTGCTTACGTGGATGGGGGTGGGCCCGTTTGGTAGTGACTAGAGGAAACGATGGGCTTTGGCCGCTTGGGAGATGGAAGAAGCAACGGCTTACGTGGCCACGTAGGAAGCCGTTGTTTGTGATACTGTAAATACGCATCACTCACGATGGATTTGGTGGCGCTCATTGTCCGCACGGCAGCGACAGATAAAACTGAGCTCAACAGACTATCATGAAACACGACTCGCAGCTCAAATAAATTGCGATACAAGACGACTTGCCATCCATATGCCCTACGTCTCAACTAATAACAACTATAAATCAGATATAAATACATATGCAGAAGATAAAAGAGGATAGAGAAGAGAAACATATGCTACATATTTATAGGCTAGCTACGGCACGAACTTTAAAACACTATATGTGGATGATATGTGAGATCAATTATTGATGATGTATTATATATTTTATACGTAGCTATTGTATAAATTGATTATTAGATTGACTACAAATGAACTGTATCTAGCAGTTAACTTAGTATAACTACTCCCTCCGTCTTATAATATAAGAGATTTTTAAGTTTTTGTTTGCACTGTTTGATCGCTCGTTCTTATTAAAAAAATTTGTGCAAATATAAAAAACGAAAAAGTTTGTGTTTAAAGTACTTTGGATATATAAAGTAAGTCATAAAAAATAAATAATAATTCTAAAATTTTTTGAATAAGACGAGTGGTCAAAGAGTACAAGCAAAACTCAAATCCCTGTATATTACGGGATGGAGGGAGTATTAAACTTGCTCTTATTACTCGATGAATGAATTGTTGTCCTAATCAAAACTTAATCATTGTTATTTGTTGGAGCACGGCTGTGCGCACTATTCGCCGTCTCCTACGTCACTAAAGCAACTAATTTGAAGTTTATGCTCGTCTTTCATGGACAGCTTCCTGTTTAATTACTTTAATTTCCACTTGCCATAATATATCACTAGGCAACAATTTTAGCCCCTCTCGTCTGCGCCGATGTTCCGCAATTCCTACATCGGTACGTAAGCTTTTCGAGTCACTAGTATTTTATACGGCCGAGCGATGTCCGAAATAGCGGCAAAAGTTATGTTCACTTGTAAACGTGTAAAATTTCTATTGCGCATATATAAACTTACAAGTAGTAGGATAAAAATTTAAAAATTAAGCCTATAAGCATAAAGTTGGAGGATGGGTATATTGCTTAGAACCACGAGTTTCCTCTGGAGAGTAAAGCGCAGGGGTGGTCCAAAAAGGCTAGGAGGAAGGAGAAGAAGATGGAAGTCCAAAAGAGGGCAAATGATGATGGAGAAGAAGATGGAGTGGCACCTCGTAGACTTCGGCGAGCAGAACAAGGCCACCACGGGCTTGTTGGCCCGAGCCGCACACGCCGCTCGGAGCAACAAGGAGGAGGCGGCCACCGAGACACTTCAGGGCGATGAGAAGGGAATGGCGGCCTCGAACTCGCTGGCCAGATCGGGGGCACCGCATTCACCTCACCGTGTAGAGCTCGTCCTCGCTCCTCCTCTACACGCTACAGGGGCTCGGTCGTCATCACCTTCTCCGCACCGCAGATCTCCTTGTTTGTCGTCACCCTCTTCGCCCTACAGAAAGCTCATCATGCTTTCCCCTCCGTGCCGTTGAGACCGTTGATGTCGCTTGATCGCACCGCCGCCATGGAGCTCGTATGCCTACCACCCGCAATATCTAACCCTTGAGCTCGTCCTCAACACCTGGTCCACACGGGAGCAATGCATGAAGCGTTGGTTGATGGTGTCGGTGGTGTGGGTCGGCTTGGTGTAGGGAAGGGGGACTGAGAGCAGTGGGGTCACTAGTGTGGCAGTGGCGGACCCAGGGATTTGAACCATGGTAGGCCTAGCCAAAAAAAATTCAAATGGCAATACAATATGATTCGATATATAATGTGGTAAACGATATAGTATATAACTCTAAATGTTCAATACAAGTAGAAATAACAATAAGTTTGAATCTTTACCTAAATCAAAATGTAAATTTTTTTTTTGCAAGAAGTTCACAAGCATTTTTTTTTTGCTTCATGCTTTGAAAAAGCACGCAATGCTCGACTTCTCCATGCCTCAAATCTCCTGGACTCCTAACAACCATTGAACCCATCAAAAAATGCAAAATTGTTATATAAAGAGGGTAGTACACTAGTGTTGCCTGTTGGTCTACTACTAGAACTCTAGTCTCTAGATTCTAGAAGGGGGAGAGGGACTGTGGAATTGCTCACTGGAGTTCGGAGAGGCGAAGAGCCGGAGATGGAGAGGCGCGGCCACCGGCCGGCCTGGGCGGCTGCCGACTGGGCGCTTGCTGCGCTATGCCGCTGGCAGCGTCGCTGCGTCGGCCGTCGGGCTCGGGCGGGGCGGGAGCCGGGAGCGGACGCCGGCCGCCGGGACGCCGGGACGACGGGAGCAGGACTGTGGCCTGCGGGCGAGGCCAGCCGGGCGACGGCCGGAAGCGCGGCGGGACGGAGAAAGACGTGGCCTGCGGGCGCCGGCGCGGCGCGCCGCCACGGGCTGGGCGCGTGCGCCCGGCGGGACCGCGGGAGCCGGCCAGCCGGGAGGAGCGGCGGGGCGGGGAGCGCCGGAGTTCGCCGGCGGCCGGCCTGCCGGCTCGCGTCCGGAGCGCCGTCCGCCGTGACGCCGTCGAGTGGGAGGGGAGAGAGCGCTGCCGCGCACTGGGGAGACGGCCAGCTTGAAGAGGAGTTAGGGTTTTCTTTGTTTGATGGGCCAAGCTTTTTTCATGGGCCAAAAAAATGAATACTAGGGTCTCTGGGCCAAATTCTAAGGTAGTCCTGGGCCTACCTGGGACTACCCCTTAGGCCCGCCCCTGTGGTGTGGACGTGGCTGACAATGGCGAGCGGAGACGAGGTGGGGCTGCAGAGGTAGCGAAGAAGAATCCACGCCCGCTTCCTAGATTCTCCATCCATGGGGAGGCGAAGAGGAGAGAGAGAGGGAGATGAAAGTGAATACGGTGTGGGAGTGAGACTCATTAAAAATAGTCTGCACTATGGACGAGTTGTTTTAAAGGAGCGTCATCTTATGTGATATTCCATGTTGTTCAAGTGTGGAGGTTACACTGTGAAAAGCCTAGAAAGGTGAGACGATGGTAGATAAAAGTAGAAAAGGAGACGTTGGTGGAGCAATTTAGATCCCATACGGTTGCTATTGTGCCATAGGAATATAGAATCAAGGAGAAGAGGTAAGATTCGCATAGATACTATGGCAATGTAATATAGAAAAACATTGTATAAAAAATTAAATAGCAGTGTTGCAATCGTTTTGAGCCATTGGGTTGAAAAATGAATGACTAGTACTATGTGTAGTTACAATAGCAACTGCACTAGGCCTTAAATGTGATGAAGAGCCCACTTGTAAGATAGGTTTCACATCTTAAAGCATTGCTTAGTCTAGTTATATGAAATTATTATTTGATTTCTTGATTATGTAACGTGGTTGTATAATTTTTTTACTCGCCTTTGAACACTAATATTAATAGCATTGTTGCTAGAGAAAATATTGATGGTTTACAACTCTAATATGGCTAATTATTGTATAAAACTATAAATATTACAAGTCAATTATATGGGTATGGGTACCCGTTGGATACCCGTTACCCGCATGGGTGTGGGTATGTGGACAATTTTGTACCCGCGACGGGTGTGGGTATTTAAGTGAGAGTATTTAGATATTGTGGGTGTGGGTATGGGGCAAGAGAACCCGATGGGTATGCACCCGTTGCCATCTCTACTTGGGAGGTCGAAGAAAGCAAGCAACGGCTTACGTGTGCCACGTAAGGAAGCCGTTGTTTGTGATGCTGTAATTAGTAATTATTAAGTATTTCCTTCATCCCATTTTAAATGCAGTCATAAGTTTTCCTATCTAACTTTAATTATCCATCTTATTTAAAAACTTTCTAAAAAAAATTAACAAACATAAGTCATGCATAAAGTATTATTCATATTTTATCATATAAAACAATAAAAATATTAATTATAGAAAAAATTTAAATAAGACGGATAACCAAAGTTAAATATAAAAATTTATGGCTGTATTTAAAATGGGACGAAGAGTTATCACTTACGGTGGATTGGTGGGCGCTCATTGTCCGCACGGCAGCTGGCAGATAAAAACTGGGTTCAACACGACTATCATGAAACCACGACTCGCAGCTCAAATAAATTGCAATGCAAGACGACTTCTTATCTGCCGCTCGACCCAATAACAAACTTAAATTCTTATTACTCAATGAATGAATTGTTGTCCTAATCAAAACTTAATCATTGTTATTTGTTGGGAGCACGGCTGTGCGCACTAATCGCCATCTCCTACGTCACTAAAGCAACTAATTTGAAGTTTATGCTCGTCTTCATCGACAGCTTCCTGTTTAATTACTTATCCACTTGCCATAATATATCCACTAGGAACAATTTTAGCCCCTCTCGTGCTGCGCCGATGTTCCGCAATTCCTACATCGATACGTAAGCTTTTCGAATCACTAGTTTTTTATACGGAGTGATGTCTGAAATAGCAGCAAAAGTTATGTTCAACTTGTAAACGTGTAAAATTTCTATTGTGCATATATAAACTTACAAGTAGATAGGATAAAAATTTAAAAATTAAGCATATATGTGTAAGAAGTTGGAGGATGGGTATAATTGAGTATAGTACAATCTTTGAGTACGGAGTGCATAAAAAATGATATAATTGACAATAATGTCATCAAAATTAAGCATTCAAGTGAAATAACTTGGTTAGATGATTGTATTTTTATCTAAAAAGGTGTCAAGCGTGATAATTTTTTTCCACGTTAACAGGCACGTCGGTAATGAATCCACATTACCTGCATAGAGCAATTCCGTTGTACCTCTATGCAATTTACACAATGAAAAAAAACCAAATGCACCCATCCGCAGTTTTGCAAAATTAAAGGTGTGTTGTGCAAATATGCAAGGAGACATGACGTGCTCTTACATATCGGTGATGTGATGTGGCTGCTTTATTACTAAAATAGGGCAAAGAATGTATGATGGGGGCTCTATTAGGTCATTCTAAGTGCATCTAGCTGTTGTGTAGACTCGATGCACCACGTTAGATGTCTGCCGTCGTGGAGGAGAGAGGAGGGGGGATCAGTGGTTCTCCGAAGATTTCCATTCTTGCTTGAACCATGAGTTCCTCTGGAGAGTGAAGCACAAGGGGTGGTCTAAAATAGGCAAAAGGAGGAAGGAGAAGAAGATGGGAGTGGCGCCTTGTAGACTTCGGCAAGCAAATCGAGGCCACCACGGAGCTCGTTGGCCGAGCCGCAATGCCGCTCGGGAGAAGGGGACGGCCACCAAGACCACTTCAGACGAAATGAGGAGGGGACGATGGCCTCGAAGCTCGCTGGCCAGATCGGGTGCACCGCATTCACCTCACCGGTGCAGAGCTTATCGTCCTCCTCCTCTCCACGCTACAAGGCTCGTCGTCATCACCTTCTCCGCACCGCAAAGCTCCTTGTTGTCGTCACCCTCTTCACCCTGCAAAGCTCATCATCTTCCCCCCTTCGTGCCGTCGATACCGTCAATGTCGCTTGATTCGCACCACCGCCATGGAGCTCGTAGGCCCACCACCCCAATCTCTACCATGAGCTCGTCCTCAACACCTAGTCAACACAGGAGCAATGCACGAAGCGGTTGTCGGTGGTGTCGACAGTGTGGGTCGTCTTGATGTAGGGGAAGGGGGATAGAGAGCGACGCCGACGAAGAGGGGGCGCCGGTGTGGACGTGGCTGACAATGGCGAGCAGAGACGAGGTGGGCTGTAGAGGTGGCGAAGAAGAATCCACGCCTCGCTTCCCGGATCCTCCGTCCGTGGGGTGGCAGAGAGGAGAGAGAGAGAGAGAGGGAGATGAAAAGTGAATACGGGTTAGGAGTGAGACCCATTAAAACTAGTTTGCACTATGGAATGAGTTGTTTTAAAGGAGCGTCATCTTATGTGATATTCCATGTTGTTCAAGTGTGGAGGTTACACTGTGAAAGCCCTTAGAAAGATGAGACCATGGAAGATAAAAGTAGAAAATGAGACGTTGGTGGAGCAATTTAGATCCCATACGGTTGCTATTGTGCCATAGGAATATAGGATCAAGGGAGAAGAGGTAAGATTCGCATAGATACTATGGCAATGTAATATAGCAAAACATTGTATAAAAACATAAATAGCAGTGTTGCAATCGTTTTGAGCCATTGGGTTGAAAAATGAATGACTAGTATTATGTGTAGTTACAATAGCAAACTGTAATGGACCTTAAATGTGATGAAGAGCCACCTCTAAGTTAGGGAGTGCCAGTTAACGAGCATTATTGTTCATAGACAAAAAAAAAAACATTTTACGGTCAATAGAGAATCCTCGTCTTACACTCCTACTAGGCTTCATGGTGTTCGGCTCTGCCACTAGAAGGAGGTGAATGTCGATAGTTGATAGGGTTACTGCCATAACTACTAGAGAAAGAGTCATAAGAATAAGATCACATGTGGGTGGGTTGGAGAGGAAGAGGGTAAGAGAGAAGAATGGATCACCTCTCCCTCACGCTACCCCGTCCAACGTGGCCATCTTGCTGCCATCTTGTGGCGGCAAGAGGATTGACGCTTAGAAAGGAACTCACCAAAGCCTTCAACGCCTACCTCATGGTGCTTTTAACGTGTGGTTCCGGCGCTGCTGCTTACGTGGACGGGGATGGGCCCGTCTGGGCAGTGACTGGGGCTGGCGGAAACGATGGGCTTTGATCGCTTGGGAGGTCGAAGAAAGCAAGCAACGGCTTACGTGTGCCACGTAAGGAAGCCGTTGTCTGTGATGCTGTAATTAGTAATTATTAAGTACTTCTTCCATCCATTTTAAACGCAGTCATGAGTTTTCCTATCTAACTTTAATCACACATCTTATTTAAAAATTTTCTAAAAAAAATTAACAAACATAAGTCATGCATAAAGTATTATTCATATTTTATCATATAAAACAATAAAAATATTAAAATATTAATTATAGAAAAATTTTAAATAAGATGAATGATCAAAGTTAGATATGAAAATTTATGGCTGCATTTAAAATAGGATGAAGAGTTTTCACTTATGGTGGATTGGTGGGCGCTCATTGTCCGCACGGCAGCGGGCAGATAAAAACTGAGTTCAACACGACTATCATGAAACCACGACTCGCAGCTCAAATAAATTGCAATGCAAGACGACTTCTTATCTGCCGCTCGACCCAATAACAAACTTAAATTCTTATTACTCAATGAATGAATTGTTGTCCTAATCAAAACTTAATCATTGTTATTTGTTGGGAGCACGGCTGTGCGCACTAATCGCCATCTCCTACGTCACTAAAGCAACTAATTTGAAGTTTATGCTCGTCTTCATCGACAGCTTCCTGTTTAATTACTTATCCACTTGCCATAATATATCCACTAGGAACAATTTTAGCCCCTCTCGTGCTGCGCCGATGTTCCGCAATTCCTACATCGATACGTAAGCTTTTCGAATCACTAGTTTTTTATACGGAGTGATGTCTGAAATAGCAGCAAAAGTTATGTTCAACTTGTAAACGTGTAAAATTTCTATTGTGCATATATAAACTTACAAGTAGATAGGATAAAAATTTAAAAATTAAGCATATATGTGTAAGAAGTTGGAGGATGGGTATAATTGAGTATAGTACAATCTTTGAGTACGGAGTGCATAAAAAATGATATAATTGACAATAATGTCATCAAAATTAAGCATTCAAGTGAAATAACTTGGTTAGATGATTGTATTTTTATCTAAAAAGGTGTCAAGCGTGATAATTTTTTTCCACGTTAACAGGCACGTCGGTAATGAATCCACATTACCTGCATAGAGCAATTCCGTTGTACCTCTATGCAATTTACACAATGAAAAAAAACCAAATGCACCCATCCGCAGTTTTGCAAAATTAAAGGTGTGTTGTGCAAATATGCAAGGAGACATGACGTGCTCTTACATATCGGTGATGTGATGTGGCTGCTTTATTACTAAAATAGGGCAAAGAATGTATGATGGGGGCTCTATTAGGTCATTCTAAGTGCATCTAGCTGTTGTGTAGACTCGATGCACCACGTTAGATGTCTGCCGTCGTGGAGGAGAGAGGAGGGGGGATCAGTGGTTCTCCGAAGATTTCCATTCTTGCTTGAACCATGAGTTCCTCTGGAGAGTGAAGCACAAGGGGTGGTCTAAAATAGGCAAAAGGAGGAAGGAGAAGAAGATGGGAGTGGCGCCTTGTAGACTTCGGCAAGCAAATCCTTCGACGGCGGCGTGGAGGGGATACGCCGCCGGAACCACGACAAGGTGGTCGAGATGGGCGAGATGCTCGCCGCCGCGTGGGGCACGTTCCTCGGCACGCCGCCGGAGATGTGCGGGAGCATGCTCATGGTGGGGCTGCCCGGCTCGCTGGGCGTCGGGAGCGAGGACGACGCCGTCGGCCTGAGGACGTTGCTGAGGAAGCAGTTCAAGGTGGAGGTGCCGCTCTACTACAACTCCAAGGCGGCGGCGGCGGATGCGCCGCCGGAGATGGTCAAGGACGGCAATGGCGATCCGGTGACGGCGTACGTGAGGATCTCGCACCAGGTGTACAACGTCCGGGAGGAATACGAGGCGCTCAGGGACGCGGTCGCCAAGCTCGTCGCCGACGGCTTCACCTGCAGAAAGCTACGGCCTCCTGAGAAGGTACACTGAACTGATTATCTCGCTGAAACATTCTGTTTAGCTGCTGTTTTTTTTATTTGGGGTTAATTTAGTTCTGAATTTTGATGGATTATTACTGTGTAATTTGGTAAAAACAAATTGTTTGCCTGGAACACCTGGAACACATCGCGTGTTCTTTCTTGATATGATTGATGTGGTAGCCTCTAAGCCTTTGCTGGGACATGTTTCTTCAGTGATGGCTCAACCGCCGATTATACAAAGCTGTTGGATTGCGAAGTACCAAATTATTAACTGAAACAATCAATAATTGCAATTAAAGTAGTGCAATTTGCATTTAACTACTTGAAATATAGTTAGCAATGTTCTATTTGGTTTTGTCCTTATATTTAAGAAATTCAATGGGCATGTCATATGTGTACCAAGACTTCAAGATCTTCATTTCACTAACCTATGTTTATATAGTAATTGCCAAATTGCTACCATAGAAAGGCTTACCTTGGAACCACAGTATTCACAGCTCACATTCCGGAATTTACATGAGAGACAATTTGATTTTATATCTATGGACAGTTGGACACTGTCACACTGGACAAGTATAGAAAATATGACGGTTTGTCAGCATATAGATTTCTTTAACACGCTTGAAAATTCGAAATCATACTTTACGTTAGAGATGTTTCTGTTACATACTTCTAGGAGATCAGAGATTGTTGGTATAGCACCACGAATACGATGACAGATGTCCGATGCGAAACGGTGGAAGGCCACTCACCCGTATCTAGAACTATTTGCCTCATATGTTACACAATCGATATGTTGCTGTTCTACTAGACTACCCATTACACAATCCATATGTTGCTGTTCTACTACCTACTCGCTCCAGTTCTAAATATTTGACGCCGTTGACTTTTTTAAACATGTTTAATTGTTCTTCTTATTCAAAATATTTAAGTAATTATTAATTTTTTTTCCTATCATTTGATTCATTGTTAAATATACTATTACTACTCAAGTTATTAAATAATATTAAAAAAGTTTTTTAATAAGACGAACGGTCAAACATATTTAAAAAGGTCAACGGCGTTAAATATTTAGGGACGGAGGGAGTATTAAACAATTTGGAAGTAACAGTGATTCTGTACTTGTGATGGAAAGATGCCCTGGACTTCCACTAGCAATACTGGGTATGGGTGTTCAGATTTCGGTCCAAAAGCATATGTTTGTGCCTGATGATAAGGCTGCCAGTTGCCACGACGAATACGGAGATTTGCTCAAAGCATTCTTGGAAGCTTTTGTCCTCTCATCAGTAGTGCTCACGGCATGGAGCGCTTAAAACTTTTTCTGCTTTTGATTGTTGCTTTGTTCTGGTTTGCAAAGGGAATAATTAACACTATAAAGTTGATGAATGCTTTTATGGAAGGATTAAGGTTGCATTGTGTTTGTTGGGCTGCGCATCTATGAAGATATGTGTGTGTGACCACTGGCCAGGCCCATACATGATACATTCCCTATGGAAGGATTCGTGGGAAATTCCCCACCAGAGTTCTTCAACATTGCACATGACAAAACTTTCTGATTCTATGGTTTAAAATCTGAAGTCTGGTGCTTCTATGGAAGGAGCAAGGCCCATATGACAAACTTTATGATTCATTGATTTTTAAAATCTCGTCCTCTACTCAAAGTTAGAAATATGTATATTCATTTTCTGTGCATCATGGATAATGTTGCAGAGAAACATATAGCTTTATTGTTTGCTGTGATTATGAAATGATTCTCACTAGAACGGGGCATGGCCACAATTTTTCATGCCAAACTAAACCAGCTTCTCATTCAGATCATCTTGGATATTACACTCTGGTTTCTTATATGCATTTCCTAGTTCTATTCTTCTTCTTCTTCTTGGCAAGAATAGTTTTATTCATCTTACTGTCTTTACTACAACTTCTATGACAAAAGATGACCTGCTTAAGTGTTGTTTTGATCCTCATGTAAAATTGCAAATAGCCGTGAGCTTGGTAAAAAACTTTGCTTGTAAATGCAGTTTACTTTGTGAGTTTGTGGTGGCACTGCATAGTGTATTCTGGTGCAGTTTCTGATAGCAACTATCACGTTCTCTGTGATTCTTCTCACAACTAACCCTTACTCTAGCCATTGACATGTATGCAAGTGGTTGAAACAAAATATTATGGCTAATCACACTGTAGTCAGTAGTACTAACTTTCATGTGCCTATCGATTGTTGAATGCAGGAAGAAAATCTGGCATGAGGAGTTGACATCCAGCATTCCAGCTAGCCAGCTCTCCGGCCCAATGGAAGGCATTGTGACTGAAATCTTAATTGTGGCAAGTGGCAGTTCTCCTTGCCTCCTCGGGCGATTGGCACCTTCATGTTCAGTTGATGCAGGATTACATTCTGAAATCTGAACTGAAAGTCTGTTCCCCCCTTCATTTTTGAGCTGTAAAAAATGTAAGAATAATCTGAACCCGGACTTCCAGAGAGCTTTGCAGCTGTTGTAGATCTGACTGCACGGCTGTGGTATATATTATTGAGGACACCTTTGTAAGAGTAATAGTTTCAAAGTAAGTTCACTTTTACACATGAATTGTCCTTTGTAAGAGTAATAGTTTCAAAGTAAGTTCACTTTTACACATGAATTGTGTGTCCAGATCAATGGGCCATATCGCATATGGAATTACTTGTATAGATGTATTTCGAGTTGCCTTTATAAAGAGAGCCTAGCTTCGTTTTTCAGGGTTTTACACAGCTAAATTTAGAGGAACTTTGCTATTTCACCATGGCAGTTCTAGTCCCTTCAGTTCTAATTATAATTCGTTTTAAATATAAACTATTTTGGCATTTCTTTTCGCTCACCTTTCACATCCTTCCATGGCTTGTGTTTTATTTTTTATTTTTTATTTTTTTAAAAAAAAAGCGCTGCTCCATACAAACCTTCTTTTTCCAGTGCAGTGCAGTGTAAAATGTACAACGATGGTTCATTTGAGTGAGTACTCTCTTAAATTTTCTTCACAAGTTTAAAAAACGATTTGTTTCAGTGCTTACTAGACGAGAGAGGGAGGAAGCAGATGTGCCAACCGATCAAGAGCCCAAAAATATAAATATAGCCGCTAACTGATCTAGAATTTTATTAAGAGCCCAATCCAATCCAAAAAAAAAAAAATACAACCAAGTTGGCCGGCCCAACAAATTTGTCAACACAGCTCACTGAC